>CM045492.1:22194805-22594030 GCA_024704745.1 Rosa lucieae
ATTTTTTACAGATATTTCTTCACTTTATTAGGGAATCCTAAAATTCTTCACTTTATCAGAGATATATCACAAATATCGTAGACCAGCGAGTGTGTAAAATTATTTTTTTACAGATATTTATTTCTAGATAAAGTGTAAAATTATTTTTTACAGATATTTCTTCACTTTATTGGGGATATATCCTAAAATTCTTCACTTTATAGGAGATATATCACAAATATCGTAGACCAGCAAGCGGCTTTCAACCACCTAGAATATTTTTTTGTTTTTATAAACCTATTATAACTTTTGGTGTATAGGTTGAAGACAAAAAAAAATGAAGAAATAGAAAAAAAAAAAAAAAAAAAAAAGAAGAAACAGAAAAGAAAAAAAAAACGAAAAAAAATATTTTTTTTTTAATTTTTTTATATATTTTTTTATCTTGAAAAGACCATTTTACCCCTCAAAAGTCAAAGTTAACGTTGACTTTGGACGGAATAAGAGAAATTGGACACGGTTGATTGAAATTGGAAAGTTTAGGGGGTAAAAATTCAAAATTGAAAGTAGAGGGGGTGAAATGATGACACCCCCAAACCTCAGGGGGGTAAACTGAAATTAATCCTTATTTTTATTAGCTTAGTTTATTTTTATGCAACTTAGTTTACTTTATAAAAATTAAAATCAACCAAGCTGCTCACTACCACAATTGTTAATACCATCCTCATGACTTTAGCTTCCAAAGAGCTAGGGGTGTGAACTTGTAAAAAGGTAGACTTACATGTGTTTTCTAAAAAACTTGTTGGGAGCGTCACGAGTATGAAAACTATGTGCAAATTTGGATGTATGATGTCTCCTACTCCCAAGTATAGGAGGTCAAGTTTTAGTAAAGGAAAAAAGTAAGAGTATCGTACCCAAGGGATTGAGTAACTCTACCCTAGCTAGATCACCGTGAAAATAAACCTAGAAAACACATGTAAAGTCTACATTTTTACAAGTTCACAACCTTAGCCCTTTGGAAGCTAAAGATCATGAGGATGGTATTAACAATTGTGGTAGTGAGCGGTTTGGTTGATTTTAAGTTTTATGAAGTAAATTAAGTTGCATAAAATAAAATAAACAAACAAAAAGGTAGAGACTAAATCAATGAGAAGAATAGAGACTTAGGCATCGCACCTAACCTTACTCATGCACAATATGTAATCCCATATTAATGTAACAACATGCTTTGATAAATTTCCCCTTAGTGCTTTGATGAAGCTACCAAGAAACCAACTAATCATGCAATTTAACAATCTCTTCCAAAACAAAGCTAAATTACACAACCTTTTTACCATTCAAATCTTCCGGATCCTAAATGGCCTATGGTGCCGTAAGCCTAACTTCTTCCGGAACCTAAACTCACAATATCATGCTTTAATTTCAAGATAAGAAATTCAAGCAACTTAGTTCTTCCCATAGGAATAAGCTAAGCCACCACCTATTTAGCTACACATGCTCACGGAATCAAGAGTTTATCAAGTTCATGTTTCCGATTCATTAATTTCCTAAAGCATGTTTCTAGGTGATAAATCTATATTCACACTTAGGATACATGAAAGTATAGTAGCCAAAAGATTCAAAACATTCATAAACATCAAAGAACATAAAGATTACATTGTTTTGTGCACAAGTTTGGCTAGGGCTAAGCCCTAACCCCAAATTCAACTACTCACAACTCATATTTACACAATTACAAGCCATAAACATCATAAATAATAAATAAAAGAGCGCAAAGAGTGGAGAACAAGTGATATACCCATGGGTTTGACTCTTTTTGGAGCCAAACCAAAAGCACAAGATGTCTCCCTTTCCTCTTAGATGCTATATGAGAAGAGAAATGCTTCAAAGTATAGGGATTTCGGTTTCTAGAACCCAAATCACTATACAAATCCACAAAATCTCAAGAACAAGGTAAGAACAAGGCTTTAATGTGTGAGAAACAAGAGAAGTGATTGATCAAAGTGTGTAGAAACTTCGGTTTTGGTGAAACCCAAGTGGCTACACACCTTTCTCTTACACAAAACTCAAAGAACTATGTACAAGGTATGAAAAACTAACCTAAAACTAAAGAAAAAAGAGATTTTGATGCTTCAAAATGAGAGAGCCAAGGGGGAGCACGGTTTTGGGGAGAGAGGAATGGCTATTTAAAGGCCAAGGAAATTCAAATCAAGGGTGGAGATCAAAAGGAATGAAGGGCTAGATGTGGTTGACAAATGTGTAAGCACAAAATGTGGATCTAGTTTTTAACTCCACATAGAAATGACCTAGAAAGCCCATAGATATTTTGGTGAAGAAAAAGTAAAGGTAGAAGGGTCATTGTGAAGGGGAACAAGGTAATAAATGGGAGACAAAGGTGTAAGGTGTAAGAATTTGACCACTTGTTATCTTTCAACTTTTGAATTTCAAAATAACCTAGACCTAAAGTCTTCCCACCTAAAGTCTCTAACCCTAATCAGCTCTTTCCTGTCCTCCACACATGTTCTCGGCCGGCCAACTCGGCCGGAAATGTCCGAAATCCGGTGTTGACCACCGTTGACCCATTTTTTGTCTGTTTGCGCACTTTCTTCTCCTTTCTTCCTTCAATTGAATCTCCACCGAGAGTTCTGAATTGACCTTTGACTTATTCATACCAAATGTTAATTTATGAGTGTAGATCATCCTGGTAAAATTTCAGAGCTTAGTTCATTATGGTTTGGCCGGAACTGCTGCCGGAATCCTTACAGGTCCGGCTTTGCAGTTTTCGTCTTTTAGTCAAAAACTTGGGACGATTATTTTGAAGGTCTTCCACTCCGAAATAGCTCTTACACTCTTCATACAAAATTATCCTTAGGATGTCTAGAATAAATCTGGAAAGTTTCAACTGATTTGGAGTTCATTTGATCAGTCTGCCGCTCCTCTTTCCTTGCTTAGCTCGATTTCTCCTAGCCGGAGTAGGAAAATGTGCTAAAGTTGAGTTTTTAGTGCATTTCCATGCTTCTCCATTATTTCCTGGCATGATAAGGAAAACCTAATAAATAGATATAAATAAACACAAAGGTTAAGCAAAAGTGCAAGATTAGGGGAATAATTACTAGGTAATTATGGACCTAACAAGAGACTTTAGGTTTTACGGTATCAAAGCCCTTTTATGTTTTAGCAATGTAAATGGGACTAAGGTTGTGTAATCTAGCTTTGCTTTAGCGACATGGTTAGGTTGCATGATTAGTAGGTATCTCGGTTTCTCTAGCGAAAACCGAGGGGGAATTTATCAAAGCATGTTGTTATTAGAAAATAGGTTACATATAATGCATGAGGGAAGCTATGTGCAAAAGCCTATGGTCCTATTTATCTCATTGATCAAAGTCTCTATTTTATTTTATTTTTATTAGCTTAGTTTATTTTTATGCAACTTAGTTTACTTTATAAAAATTAAAATCAACCAAGCTGCTCACTACCACAATTGTTAATACCATCCTCATGACTTTAGCTTCCAAAGAGCTAGGGGTGTGAACTTGTAAAAAGGTAGACTTACATGTGTTTTCTAGGTTTTATTTTCACGGTAATCTAGCTAAGGTGGAGTTACTCAATCCCTTGGGTACGATACTCTCACTTTCCCGTTATTAAAACTTGACCTCCTGTTAACTCTAAAAGTAAGCACGCAATTTAACCTTGCAAAATGTAGTTGTCAGTATAGCATAAGTAGGGATCGTTCTAGCCGGGGATTGAGGGTACACCTGTAATTGTAAAAACAAATAAAGAATTAATACAAGTATAAAGTATTATTTACAAAATTAAAACAAAGAAAAGAAATATATACAAGTAAACACAAATAAAGGGGTTTTAGAATTAGAAAATCAAAAATTAAAATAAATTAAAATAAATAAAATAAATAAAATGTAAAAACATATATACAAGGGTGGAACGCAAGGAACAAAGATCAAATCCATATCCATATGCATGAAATCCAATTACAATTCCTATAGTTGATCTTCTATGTCATGAGAAAGAAGTTGACCATGTGAAACGTTAGAAAGCAAACGATTTCTCATATTTTACTTTCCTTCAATATTTAATCTAAGTGAAACCACCTAAATTAAACCTATTGAACATGCAATCATAGTCTAGAAAGCTAGCTACTCAAGAACACATTCAATGCATGAAGAACAAATAAAGGATGTCAACCAAAGTGCACAACCTAGTATGAAAAAGTTCATCTATTTGCAATCATCCTTAACTATTAGGTGGATTGTTTACCTAAATCTAGCACCAATTACATGCATATATCCTAAGTTGGCCACCAATGAACACATACATATAAAAGTTTTCTATAATCCAAAATCAATCAAGCAATCTCACATAAGCAACATAGAAACCAACTATAAAGAAATCGCAACTTTATTTCAAAATATATAAATGGGCTTTCAACTTTGCCCTTAACGTCATGTTAACTAGAATTCATAACTCTAAGAATCAAACAAAGGAAAACAAAAGAAAGTATGAAATACACGGTGAAAGATGGATGACAAGCCTTGAGACGAAGAACTTGAAGATCCTTGAAAGCAAGCAATCTTCTAGGGACGACACAAGGGTGGATGGCGGCTAGGATCTTGATGTATTGCATGACTTTTTCTCCTCCTTGGTTGAGACGCAGAGCTTCTGAAGACTAGAGAATGGAGATAATTTTTCTAATGTTTATTTTCTGGGGGAGAGAGGTGTGTGAAGTGGTGTGGTGGTGTTTTTGGCTTCAAGAATTGCTGCTATTTATAGTGGAATTCTCCTCTCTTGTGATGCAATCATGGCCAATCATCTAGAGGTGATTTCTCCTCCAAATTTCTTTGATTTTCTCATGATAGAGTCTTGAATTTTCTGATATCTTTTCCCCTTAATGACTCATGGTATATTCCTTGAATAGTGACTAGATACATCCCTTATTCCTCTCCTTTGAATTGCAGTAATTTCTTGCAAGATTTGTGCTCACAACAAACTCCTATAATCAAGAAAAATCACAAATTAATTGGAGTCTATAATCAATAAGAAATAAGATAATTAGGAATAAATATTGACTATGAACACTCCCCTTTATCTCCACGAAATAAGAAGAATTTATGTTAATGAAAACTCCTTGATTTCCTCCTTATTTTTGTGCTTCATCTTATCCTATCACTCAAGAGTTTTCAATGGGATGGACTCTCTTTAAGACAAGAAAATCAGAAATAGGAAAGTTCAAAGGAAGAAAGTTCCCTAAAACAAAATAGGACATATTTCCTAAAATGAAAGAGGAAAGTTTCTAAAATGACTTATCCTTCATTTACTCTCATTTCTACTCTTTTCACCTCTTTTCTCCGATGTATCTAGAAAATAGAAACTAAATTAAAAATTATGAAGTAAAGGAAATAACTAAGCAAAATATGAGAAGTTAAATATTAAAATATCGCATTAAAACGCTCCTATCACCTCCTATACTTGGGAGTAGGGCACATCATACAAAATTTTTTACATATTTTTTTTCTACTCAATGATGTCTCTAACACCATGTCATTGACCTGGCCTGTGACTTCACTAGTCAGATCAATAGCTGGCCAAGTCACTGGTCATGTAACCTGCAAACTCAATGCTAACATTCTTATTTTAACAATTTTGAACAGAATTTAAACATCAGAAATGGCAAGAGCAGAAAGAAAAGAAAGGGAACCAAGCGATGCGATGATGACAAAGACTACAGAGAGGTGGAATCAGAAGATGAAGAAGATGATCGAACGATGAAGAGAAAGAAGCATTTGGAGAAGATTTTGAAACAAAAAAGAAAAAAACAAGAAGAAGTAGAAGATTTACCATCTCCAAAGAATCTAAGAAGCATTCAAAAGGAAAAAGCAAAAAATAGAAAGTAAAACATGTAGAAGATCTGAAGAGGAAGTAGAAGTAGAAGAAAAAGTTGAAGCTGTGCCAAAGAGGAAGAGACATGTTAAACTAGGGAATTTGCAGTATAGGTGCACAGTAATAAGGTTTTTGAAGACGATTCAAGGTAACAAGAAGAATCTGAGTCCAAGAATATTAGCTTTGCTCAGATAGACACTATTTGGAAATATTGTCAGTGCATTCCATGGTGACTATGTACAGGAAAAGTCAACCAAGAAATCTGATGATTTCATTACCATCCTCCTGCAGGCTTACAACCATGAAAATGACCTCTTCTTCTTTGGAAAGAAGAAATTCAGGATCTTGACAAGAGACATTTCAAGGATCCTAGGACAGCCAGCACAAGGATAGTTCGTTCCAAAGACTTCTGAGGGTGCATATCAGTCCGACTTTGTCCAGCAGTTTTTTTCAAAGACAGAAAGGATTAACAAGAAAGCTATGGAGAAAGCTGTGGAAGATGCCCTGAATGACAAGTCAACAACAGAGGAAGAGATCGAGAAGCAAGACAAAAATGTGGCAAGGTTAATCTTGTTGAATTTGTCAATCAAGTTTTTGTTCCCAAACGCAGGGAAGCCCAAGGAGAAAGGAACACTGGTTCGGCCCGTCGCCACCAAAATCAGCATGATCTTTGTTGTCGATGTGGAAGAATTGAATGTTGGTCCCGCACCTACTGTACGATAGCCGAAGAAGTAGATGAGTATTACGCCGATTGCGGAACTTGAAATCCCAACTTTAATAAAGGGTCATTTTCTATCGATTGCACACTAGAGATCATGGATTTTCAGCCAGTTACTGAACATACTGGGGATTAGAAACTTGAAGACATGGGTATGATTGGCCCCTTGTGCCATATCTATTTCATCTTAATGAATGATGTTTCAGTCTTCAGATTTTGGTGATTTGTCTTTTCAATGATTTTGGATTATGGAAATGTGGTTATGTTCAAATATATTTAATTCAATAAACTTATTTATACATGTAATCCATTGAATTAAATAAATGAATAGGCATATTATGTGGGGAAGTTTGTTGTCTGGCTTAAAGTGCTATTACGCACACCATACTCCCATATCGGAGATATTTTTCAAACTTATTGCTTATTCATACCTCTGTGACAACCGTATCAGGCTAATCCAACATGATAGAGGACTATGGAAAAACCTACTGTATGTTATCCGATGGTACTGAACTTACCATTAATGAGGCCTTATATTCTCCACGTTCCAGAAGAACGTTATTGAGTGTTAAGGATATTCGAACCAACGGTTACCACGTTGAAACCACTGAGTAAAATGAGTGGAATATCTTTGCATAACCTCATAGTGTGCGGACAGAAGCGTACATTGGACAAATCAAAATTTGTTAGCTAGAAGCTAACCAATTCGAGCAACTACTTGCTATAGCATGACCGTTTGGGACACCCAGGTCAAAGTATGATGCACCCTATCCTCAACTCATCGCACTTGCATCCTCTTCTGAATAAGGGTTAATGACACACTATACCAAGCTTACTCGTTAGGAATGTTTAATACTGGACCATCATAAGACTAGAACATACACCACCATTTTCTACACAGAATGCAAGGGAAATTTGTGGACATATCCGACCACCATGTGGACCAGTTAAATATTAGTGGTTTTGGTTGATGTATCGACAAAGTGATCACCTGTTACACTATTGTCCACAAGAAAATGATGTTTTCGCTAAACTCTCACCCAGATCACGAAATTAAGGGTTTACCACTCGGATTATTCCATAAAGTCCATAAGACTTGATAATGCTGGAGAGTTTACATCGAAGTCTTTCGATGATTATTGTATATCCCTTGGGATTGATGCTGAACATCTAGTTCCCTACGTTCACACCCAAGATGGTCTCGCAGATAGAATCTTGGTAATGCACATCAAGCTTCTAGTTTTTGCATGGGGCTATACGATCTTGCATGCAGCCATATTGGTCCCGTTGAGGCCTACTGCTACCTAACCCTACTCAGCATTACAGCTGGTGACTGGGTACGAACCTGACATTTCGCACTTACGTGCATTTGGGTATGCAATCCTCGTGCTAATTGTGCCGCCACAACAAAATTAGGTCCTCAACAAAGAATGGGCAGATATATCGATTATGAATCACATCCATTATGTGCTCTTTAGAGCCCTTGACAGGCGATCTCTTTACAGCTAGATTTGAGAATGGTCACTTTGATGAGACAGTCTTCCCACCGTTAGGGGGAGATAAGAATGTCACCGTTCCTGATGAACATCGTGAATTAACATGAAATGTCCCCACTATGTCTCATCTTGATCCCCAAACCACATGAAAATAGTGAAGTGCGACCAATTCTAGATCTATAGAGTATAGAATACAATATGTCAGACACTTTCTCTGATTTAGCTAAAGTGACGAGATCATATATACCTGCTGCAAATGTGCCTGCAATGAGAGATGTCCCTGTAGGATGTGTCATCCCCGATGGACGAGGTACGACCATGGCGGCTAACCAGTCATATGTTTCTGCCGAGAAGTGAGTAGACTATTAGGTTCGAAGATTCTTATCTCCAGAAGAGGGTAAACTTGGCACAAACGAATCCTCTTGACATCGCAATCTCAAACCGATTAATCTCACGAGATAAATCCGGATTATGCATATGTCCTAGAAGAGACCATGTTGGGGGACACTCCAACATTTGAACCCACTACCGAGAATAGAGAAATCTTGGTAAATTTAGAGAGGTTTGGAATCAGAATGAGATTATCATAGATGATATATTAGTATTTGCGGTGGCCACCGCAAATTATAATAAGCAATGATCTCAAACCTTGCTTTGTTGATCAATATCAATGAAGAGACGACTGGCCAAAAAGGAAATAAGCAATCCAGGTCAAATTAGATTCCTTGACAAAGAGAAAGGTGTTTGGACATGTTGTTCCTACACCTCCCCATGTTAAACCTGTAGAATTTAAATGGATATTTGTAAGGAAGTGTATTGAGAAAAACGATATTGTGATACACAAGGCTCATTTAGTGTCTCAAGAATTTTCTCAATCCTTGTGATTGATTACGATGAGACGTATTCTCCCGTAATGGACGTAATAACATTCCGCTATCTTATCAGTTTATTAGTTTCCGAAAAAAAAAATTGAATATGTAGCTTATGAATGTGGTCACAGCTTATCTCTATGAGGATCATAATACAAAGATATACATAAAAGTTCTTGAAGGACTTGTGATACCCGAAGCAAATGGTTCTAGACCACGGAACATGCTCTCCATTCGTTAGAGACATTCACTTTATGGATTGAAAAAATCTACACAGAGTTGGTATAACCGTCTAAGTGAATATTTGATCGGAATGGGATATGTGAATAATAAACTATGCCCATGCGTGTTTATTAAGGAAACAAGTTCCTAGTTTGGAATTGTGGCTGTCTATTTCAATGACATGAATTTGATTTATACTCCTGAAGAGATCAAGGAAACCGCAAAGCACCTGAAGTTGGAATTTGAGATGAAAGGCCTTGGGAGAACAAATTATTGTCTCGACCTTTAGCCCGAGCACAGTGCAGATGAAATTTTGCTCCATCAACCAAATTACATCCACCAGATGTTAAGATGCTTTAATGAGGATAAAAGCAAGCACACCCATGGTCGTCCGAAGTCTAGAGAGAACAGTATCGTCCTGCAGATGATAACGAAGAGATATTGGTGCTAGAAGTCTCATATTTAAGTGCAATAGACGCATTATTGTACTTGGCTCAATGCCCTAGACAGGACATCTCATTCGATGTAAACTTGTTAGTTAGATATAGCTCTGTGCCAACACGCCGCCACTAGAATGGCATAAAAGTCATTTTTCGCTACCTTATCACTACCTTATTCTATCCCTATGCATCAAGGAATTGATCAAACCCCCTTGATCCTCAGAATGATGCTCGCCTTGTTAGGTATGCTGATACAGACTATCTATCAAACCCACACAAGGCACGTTCCCAAACTGGTTATTTATTTACCATTGAGAATACTGCAATTTCTTGGAGGTCTACGAAATAAACCCTTGTTGCTACCTCTTCGAATCATGTTGAGATTCTAGCTCTTTACAAAGCAGTACATGAATATATATATATGGTTGAGAGCCATCACAAAAGCATGTTCGAAGCACATGTGGACTGCATTCCACCATTGATGAACCGACCATTATCTATGATGATAATGCTACTTACATCGAGCAGATAAAGATGAGTTTCATCAAACGAGACAACACGAAACAGATTGCACTGAAGTTCCCCTTCAATCAGCAACAACAGGAGCATCAGAAGATTGAAGTTAAGCAGATTTGATCTGAAGACAATCATACAGATCTCTTCACCAAGTCACTACCAAAGTCTACGTAAACTATCTGAATTACCTAACATGTAATTTTCAGGGGGAGTATCCTGAAGCATACCCACTTGACCATCGTGTACTTTTTTTGTCTTTCGTCTAGAGTTATTTTGTCCCACTGGGTTTTGTTACCTAGCAAGGTTTTAATGGGGCACATCTTTGGCATGGTCACCCCACTTACTGCATCCTGAAGATGCTTTCATTCGACATATACGCATTTGCTCATCTTTTCCCTTGGACCACGGGTTTCTCCCACTGGGTTTATCGGGCAAGGTTTTGGTGTAGCAACTCTAATGAATCCCCTCGTAGACACACTACCTACTTATGATCCCAATGAGAAGACTTCATCCATCTCTGAAGTTCTGATACAACTACTCCACACTCACGTGCGTTGTGCTCTTTTTCTCCTTCGACCAAGGTTGTTTTTTCCCATAGGATTTTTATTACTTGGCAAGGTATTTGATGAGACAACTTAGAAGTGCACAGGAGAGGCAACACTATTGACAAGGAATATCCAAGGTGGAGTGTTGTAAATGATATTGGCTATTCTTGCAATAGGTATTGCTTGATGTGTGCGATCACTATTGAATGGCGATTGACATACTTCTAATTAGCGATTGACAGACTCGTAATTGTATGAGTGATTGGTGTAGCTATTAAGTTTTACCTTTTGTACATAAGATGTAGCCCTATATAAACCTCATAGTGAGATGAATAGAAATACATCCCATTCTCTGCGTCATGTCTCTCATTTCTCTCTTCTCTCAAACTCTCTCACTTTATGTTTTACAACAATCACTATTTTTTTTTTCCTTTTTTCTTTTTGTGCAAGCAATATTGGCATGGTTTTGTCAAAAGACTGGAAAAATGATGCCAATAGCTGGAAAGGAGAAGGAAGAGCATCAAATGAGAAAGTGGGACATCTAGAGGCTGATACAGAATTGGACAAGCTTCAATAGCTTGCAAAAACTGAATGTATGTTATTCTCTATCAAAATAGTTGTCACTGGCCATGCCCTCTCTTGGTTATAAGTCATTGACCAAGTCACTAACCGAGTCGCTGTCACACTACATGTTAATGACCAAGTCACACTTCATGTCACTGGCCCCTATAACTGTTGAAAATATGTCACTGGTAATGTCACATAGCATGTCACTGACATATGGAATATCTTTCTTTCAGAAAATTTCTGAAAACATTGAAGGAGGATGGAGAGGAAACAGAATCTAAGGAAGAGAATACTGGTTCTGATGAAGAGATCATGATGAGAGGAACAAGGTAATGATGATCAGACTTCTGAAAAGGAAGAGGATAAACTAGAAGCTGACGTGGCTGAATAGGGAGCAACTGAGATGACAAAAACAAGCTCCAACAAACAAGAAAAACACAAGTGGGAGAAACAGCTTCAAAAAAATGAGGAGGAGGAGATAAGAAGTTTGATTGTGGAGAAAGAGAACTCAGAGAAAAGACTAATGGAAAAGGAGGATAAGCTAAGGGAATTGACGGAGGAAAAGGTGAATCTAGATGAACAAAATGCTACCTTTGTGACGGAGAATTTCTACCTCACATCATCGGTGAAGGAGTTAGAGGCAAAAGTGAAGAACTTAGAGGAAATGTTAATCCCAAAGACTCGCACCTCATCAGCAGCTCATCAAAATAGGTCCCAGCCACCTAACTCAACGAAAGAGCAAAATGATTAAATGCAGCTCAATCCAAGGCTGCTGAGAACACAACAGAAGAAGATCAATCGATAGTTGAGGAACGTCAGTCCCAAATGCTCTTCCCAGTGGAAGACTCTTCAGTCGGGGTAGCTCAATCACCACCTCACTGCATAGTGGCCCAGGAAACTCAATCGACACCTCCCTTACACATGGCTCACTTTTTCAGAGTCCCACAGTCTCCACACTCACAGCCGATGAAACAGAAAAAGAACCTGCTATGTTTCATATAGTTAACACTTCTATGGCTACGAGTCCCTATCCACTTTGTTCATTGAGCGAAGAAGTAGGGCAGAAGACGCCAGAGGAGAACAAAAAGGCCAAGTTAACGATGCTGGTTACAAAGCAAGAGACAGGTAAATCTGCATCATCAATGTGTCTCTACTCATATGTTGTGAGATTAAAGAGCAAGAAAAGAATACAGAAAAAAGATGACATTTATTGGTGGAGGGATGTGAAAGCCAAAAGAGAGATGCAAGAAAAGGAGACGGCAGAGAGATTGAAAGCTTCTGAAAAGAAAGAAAAAGAAAAGCAGAAAGCAAAGGAGAAGGCTGAAAAATTGCAACTCGCTGAACATAAAAACAAGAAGAGTAGAAAGCACAAGAGATTGTGGACGACATACCAGAGGAGACTATAGAACTGATAAGAAAGATACAGGCTGAGGACCAAATTGATCAAGCAAGCGGCAATGAAGAGCTGGAAAAACAACAGATCCCTGTTGAGGTCGTAGACTGGGAGAAGAGTAAAGTGTACAACCATATGGACCAGGAGACCAAGAGGAGAGTGCAGAGATACTGGAACAGTGCAGAATCAGGGTAATATTCCAATTAACTCAAAATTCAGTTTAAAATTTATTGTCACTGGCTAAGTCATTGGTCATGTAACTAGCAAAGTCACTGACCAAGGAGCTAGCCAAGTGAAATCACTGGCCAAGTCATTGGCTATGTCACTGTTAAGTAACCGCATATCACAATCCATGTCATTAACACTATTCATTCTATGCAAAATATACTTCTGGGAAGGTAGGCCGTATGGATCAGAGGTAGCCAGACAGGATTTGAAAGACATGATCATAGATAAACTGATAACAAGCAATTGGATAGATTGTTATGGAATTTTGTTGACTGATCAACTGTTGGAGAAAGGATCACAAAGTTTGGATGTGCCATCTTTTATGCATCCCTTATGTTGGGTAAGTAGTGGAACAATTATCAATCTACATTCAAAGCAAATCATTTGTAATTGATATTAGCTTGTTTTTTTTTTTTTTTTCTTTTCAAAAACAGCATTCGGCAGAAAATTTGACGGCCTATTTCATACATTTGTACCTCTACGAACCACTATTCCAGAAGTTGAGAAGATCCAACTATATATTCTTCCTGATTTCACATGAAGCAGGATTTCATCATACACAGCTCATTTTTGACAAGACCATAAAGAAATGGTACCACTTTGATTCAAAGAAGCCAAAAAAACCATTAACTTGAAATTGCTTTCACGATATCAAAAAAATGATATGGAACTCTTCCATCTTACTAATTTATATATTTAGGACAAAATACTGTTTACTCCCTATACTTATAGGGTCTCGACGTTTCAGTCCCTGACGTTTCAATTTCACCTAAAAAGTCCCTGAACTTTCCAATTTCACCTAAAAAGTCCCTGCCATCAATTTTCCGTTAAAAAGTCTGTTATCTTGCTGACGTAGCACTATTTCAACTTTAAAATGACTATTTTACCCTTACTGACCCCCAAAAAAAAATTTACTCTTTTTTCTCTGTTTTTTTAATTTGTTCTTTTTTATTCCTACTTTTTTTTTAACTCTTTTTTCTCTATTTTTTTAATTTGTTCTTTTTTATTCCTACTTTTTTTTTAACTCTTTTTTCTCTATTTTTTAAATTTGTTCTCTTTTTTTTTCCTACTCTTTTTTCTCTATTTTTTTAATTTGTTATTTTTTATTCCTACTTTTTTTTAACTCTTTTTTCTCTGTTTTTTTAATTTGTTCTTTTTTTTTTCCTACTATTTTTTCTCTCTTTTTTTAACTCTCTTTTCTCTTTTTTTTTTAATTTGTTCTCTCTGTTTTTTTTAACACTATTTTCTCTTTTTTTATTTATTTGTTCGCTCTCCTTTATATATATATATATATATATATATATTTCTTTCTCTTTTCTATTTAGCTCTTCTTCCTCTTCCTTCTCTCTGCTCTTCGGCCTTATTTTCGTCCTCCCTGATCGCAGCTCCAGTTTTCGGCCACGCTTGGAAGCCGGAATGGTCGGGTTCTCTTCCCTACAGATTCCGGCCCCTTCGTGGTGTCGGAGCTATATTAGAAGCTTTCTCTCGACGTCAATAACGTTTCTTTGGTGTTGGTTTGCTGAGATGATGAGCCAATAGAGATTCAAAGAGGATAAGATATTTGAGTTTTCCTGCGAGTTTCATGTTTTGGTCTATTTGGCAGTTTCTGATCGTAACTTTATAGAGAAATGTTTGAACTGTTTTGGCATCGAAGAAAGGGAGGTGGAACGTGAATTGATTTGATTTGGGTGTGCTCCGATTTGGTTTGGAACCGTTGTATGGATAGGGGTGATTAGGAGAGGTGGTGATGCTTGGTAGCATGACGGGGATGATGGATGGACGGTGGAATGGTCAGCACTTGCTTGGAGCAGCGGGCACGCCAACGGTGATTAGGAGAGGTGGTGATGCTCGCCGAAAACTGGAGCTGCGATCAGGGAGGAGGAAAAGAAAACCAAAGAGCAGAGAGGAGGGAGAGGAAGAAGAGGTAAACAGAAAATAGAAAGAAATAAAAAAAAAAAAAACAAAAGAGAGAGAACAAATAAAAAAAAGAGGCAAAAAGTTTAAAAAAAAAAAAGAGAAAAAAGAGTTAAAGAAAAAAGAGTAGGAAAAAAAAAGAGAAAAGAGGGTTAAAAAAAAAAAGAGAAAAAATAAATAAATAAAAAAGAGAAAAGAGAGTTAAAAAAAAAGAGTAGGAAAAAAAAAAGAGAACAAATTAAAAAAAATAGAGAAAAAAAAGTAGGAATAAAAAAGAACAAATTAAAAAAATAGAGAAAAAAGAGTTAAAAAAAAAGAAGAACAAACTAAAAAAATAGAGAAAAAAGAGTTTAAAAAAGAAAAAAAAAAGAGTAAAATTTTTCTTTTGGTCAATAAGGGTAAAATAGTCATTTTACTGTTGAAATAGTGCCACGTCAGCAAGATAACAGATTTTTTAACGGAAAATTGACGGCAGGGACTTTTTAGATGAAATTGGAAAGTTCAGGGACTTTTTAGGTGAAATTGAAACGTCGAGACCCTATAAGTATAAGGAGTAAACAGTATTTTGTCCTATTTAATTTAAAGATAAAGTATATTGATTGATCGTGTTGCGATATTGAAAATGCAGATTGAAATGGTAGAGCTTTGGATGAGCACAGTCAAACACCAAGCAAAAGACATACTGGAACAAGGATGTCAAATGATATTTGATCAAGAGAACAGCTCAGAAGAACAATGATTGACAATGGTCGCAGCTCCACTGACTGAAATTGAGATAGAGAGCATAAAATGGATCAGGGATAACTATGCTAGAAGCATCCCAGTGGAAGATATCAAAGATTGCCCTCAACTTTACTTCTTAAGATATAGCTGTTTAAAATGTCTATTTATCATTATAAAGTTCAAATTCATTGACTTCAATTTTTCATATGAACAGATTGGATTGCTGGCTTTTTGTGATGTACACCATGGAGAAAATTTCCAAAAAGGAGAGTGTTCCGAAAAAACTCACAAAGAATGATATTTTGAAATTTAGAGCTCATGTAGTCAAGTCATTTGCAGAAGTAGGCACAATTGGAACTCAATTCATATCAGGTTGGACAGATTCAGTTTGTCCATTGGTTTAAGCGAGTTAGATATCTTAAATATCATCAGTTTGGCTGAAATTTTGCAGAGATGATCTATACATTAGTACCTGAAAATTGGACGGTCGAGATGTGGATATGAGACAGAAAAGTGACCCGAAACTCTAACCTCGCACTTTGATTTCAGTGTAAGGCCTCGCTCTGGATAAATATTATATATCAAATCCTATCTAGAGCGAGGCCTCGCTCTGAAATTAAAGTGAGTTTTTAGAGTTATGGTCACTTTTCGGTTGCATATCCACATCTCGACCGTTCAGTTTTTAAATACTAATGTATAGATCATCTCTGCAAAATTTCAGCCAAATTGATGGTCGTTAATGCATTGATAACTGGCTTAAAGTTAGTATGGCTCAGGTTGAACAGATTCAGTTCGTTCATTAGTTTAAGTAAGTTACTATCCAATTATTACTTATATTGATGAACCTACAAGATAGAAGAAGGGAACAGTCGGAAATAGCGAGAGGGCTGCAGACATTGACCCTCGTAACCTTTTAGGTACAATGGGGGTCCAAGACCCAAAAGAAAGGGAAAAAAAAAACTAAGATAACACTTGTAGGACGAGCAGCTCCAATGATATCATCAAGCAGAATAGTAGAAATAAATGTAGTCATAGACAGTGATTTGTGAAGGCCAATATCTTAATGGGCATCAAATTTTTTTGTTTTTTTTTTTTTAGAGAAGTTATTAGAAAATGCACATTTTCTGTTAACCTTTTGTTGGAGAAAAATGTCTTTCCATCAGACCAAGTCCTAGTCGGCATCGAAAAAGAGCAAAAAAAAATTTGGAAAAGGAGTTATTAGAAAATGGTCTGCCCATTGGGCCTTGAGGCTTTCTCGTCCAAGCTCCAACTCCAACCCACATTTTCCCCTTGTCGTCAGAGTCTCAGACCAGTTCAGTTAACAATGGCGTCCTCTGGTCTTCACACCTAACCAAGCTCCTTCATCGGCAGCTGGGACGCGCCGAGCAACCCCAAGGAGGTGGAGGCCAAGCTCCTGCGAGACTACACGAAGCAGGTCAGGGAGATCCACAAGGAGTACATCAAGTGGCTCAAGGCCGAGACCGCTAACAGCGCCAGGTCGCCGAGGAGGAGTATGTGAAATTGCTCCATTTTATTTCTATCTCTGTGGTTTTGATTAGTAATGGAAATGTAGGTTATGTCAAAATAGACATAATATGCCGACAAATTGGTAGAAATGATTAGAGCAGTACTTCCCAAATGCACTATTCTAATGTGCTTTTATTTTTCGAGAAAGTTGAGTGGGAAATGGAAGGGATATGATGGATTGGTTTGCTAATGAGAGATTGAGTCTCTAATCAATCGACTCAAGCTGATCTCTGGTACGCGCCACACGCGCCTTCCCCAAACCCCTCAACCGTTACTACATCTGAACACCGATTGGCCCGCTGACCTTACCTTCTCTGGCCTCTCTCCGGGCGCTGTCAAGGTACTGATGACGACGCCGGCTTTTGTGTTCTCCACCCTTCCACCGGGAAGCTGCGGAGCTTGTGATCCCCAAATGCTACAAAGGAAACGAACTAAGAAGGGTGGAGATATCTCTACAGATCTTGAAGCCCTTCGCATGGAGGACCTTGATTCTACTGTCAAGGCTGCTCTCCCTCACTTCTCTGATGCGAGCTATGCTAGTAAGCTCAAAAACCCAGTCGATCTCTACAGTAAGACGATGATGGAGGATTTCGAGTTCACCGATGAGGACTGTTCCTACACCCAAGGCAAGCACTGCCAGAATATCTCTTTCTCAGAGAAGGTACACAACAAACTTGATTATGATTGGCGTTGTGCTGTGGTGGTTAAGCTCATGGGTAAACCAAACTCTACAAACTCTTTTGATTTCATGCTTAAGGGGTTAAGAAGAAAGTGGCAAGTCAAAGGGGGCTGGCAATTAATTGATTTGCCTAACGATTTCTTCATTGTTAAGTTCAACTTAGAGGAAGATATGAACCATGTTCTCTGCAGTGGACCTTGGATTTTGGTAGGGCAGACCTTAATTGTTAGGAAATGGAGGCCTGATTTTGACCATATGAGTGAGGTAATTGGTAAAATGGCTTTATGGGTTCGAATATGTGGTCTACCTGTGAAATACTTCAAGGATTACACTGTTGCTAAAATAGGGAAAGTGCTTGGTGATGTTGTTAAGGTAGATCAGGTCACTATAGGCCAAGCTAGAGGGAAATTTGCCAGAGTTTGTATTGAAATTGATCTTAACAAACCTCTTAGGCCTTTTTTTGAAGTGGAATCTGTGGCTTACAATGTTATATATGAGGGAATCTCTCTGATATGCTTTGATGTGGTTGTTATGGTCATGCCAAGGATAAGTGCCCTTCTATTGTTATTGACCCTAGTGCTCCAAACCCTGTTAACAACACTAATGATCACATCATGGATTCTGCTGAAAAAGAGGGTTTAAGGCATGACTCTGATGGCCATGATGATTAGGTTTCTGTGATAAAGGAAGATATGGGTCCCTGGATGCTTATGAACTATAGGAATAAGAAGAAAAGTATTGAGGCTAATGGTCCTAAGAAAAATGCCAACAAGGGCTCTAGGTTCACAGTGCTGCAAGATGAGGTTGCTACTGCTGATGCTGAACCTGAGACTATCCCTGACACTTCTGTAAAAACATCAACTGTCCCCATTGTGATACTTTGGACTAGCTTCCAAGAGAAGAAGAATAGCCTGAATAAGGCCACCCCTGCCAAACCTGGCTCATCTACTGTTTCTAATGTTACTGGTATTGGTACTTCTGCATCTGAAAACCTGAAGACTGGTCCTAGAGTCCCAATGAAAGATGTATCTAATGTTAAGATCAGCAGTGGCTCCAAATCTACTATGCAATATCAAAAAAAATCTAAAGGTATTGTCTCTTCTGTTGCCAAACACCAGCCTAACGTTTTCAAAAAGCTTTCCTTTGAAAATGTTGAGAATGTATTTGGGAATGGAATTTCTGCAATTTTTGGTCACTGCCCTCCTGAGAAGAGTATGTTGGAAGCTAGAACTGAATCATCTATTTCTCAGGCCTCTAATTGTTTTGTTGAGAAGACCTTTGCTGACAATAGCAATTTGACCGATAATGACAACCAGCCTTCCCAAGTTGGGGAAGGTATGGTTGATGCCTAGTTTGGGTTTTTCCCTCCTCCCCTCTACATTTTAATGGATCACATCCTTTTTTGGAATGCTCGTGGAGCTGGGAGTGAGAAGTTCAAGCCCTCAATTCAGGACCTTGTCAAAATGCAGATTGTTGATTTGTTAATTGTGTGTGAGCCTCGTATCCAATTCAAGGGGGCCAAGAAATGTCTTCTGTCACTTGGTTTCACTGATTACAAAGTTATGGAAGCTAATGGGTTTTCTGGTGGTCTTTGGCTTCTATGGAATAAAAATAAAGTTACTATTGACTTTGTGGATTCTAATTTTCAGTCTATCTCTGTTAAGGTTACTTGGAATGGGGTCCAGACTTGGTTGCTTTCTGGGATATATGCCAGTCCTTGTAAAACGTCTAGAAGCACACTTTGGAACTATCTTGATGACTTGTCCAAGACTATTAATCTCCCCTGGATGATTGTGGGAGACTTTAATGAACTACTCTCTTTCTCTGATAAGATTGGTGGTTCTAAGCACTATAGGTTTGGGGGGATGCAAGATTGGGTTTGCAGGAATGGCCTTATTGACATGGGTTACCGTGGTGCTGACTTCACATGGACAAATAATACAGTAAAAGAAAGGTTAGATAGATGCTTCTGCAATAGTGATTGGAGGATTTTATTTCCTGATGCTTGTGTCATCCACCTAGCTAGAATGAAGTCTAATCATTGCCCCATTCTAGTTAAGTTGTGTCCTGATACTAGACATTCAAGGAAAACCCCTCCTTTTAGATTTCAAGCTATGTGGATGCAACATGAAAGCTATACTGAGATGATCAATGAAACCTGGGATAAGTGCTCGGGGTATCTCATGCACAAGACCACAGCTTTGGCTACTTCTCTTAATAACTGGAATAAGAAGGTGTTTGGAAATATTTTCAGACAAAAGAGGGCTCTCCTTGCTAGAATTTGTGGTATCCAAAAGAGTTTGGGAAGGAATGAGAATCCTTTTTTGCATGATTTGGAAAAGGAACTGATTGCAAAATTTGAAAAGATTAGAGATGCTGAGGCTCTCTTTTGGAAGCAAAAGTCAAGAGATAAATGGTTAAGTGAGGGTGATACGCTCAAAGCAAGCATATAATTTAACCCTATAAAATGTCATCGTTAGTATATAGTAAATAGGGATCGTTCTATTCCGGGGATTGAGGGTACACCTATCATTGTACAACAAATAAAGAATTAAAATAAAAACAAAGTAAATTATCTACAAAAATAAAATAAAGTATATACATATTTACGAAATAAAAGGGGGATTTAGGTTTAGGGTTTTCGAAAATTAAAAGAAATAAAACTATGGAAACACAAAAACACAAGTACAAGAATGAAACATAAGAAACAAAGATCAAAACCAATTCCATAATCAAATTCGAATCAACCCTACAATTGTTCTTCCAAGTCATGAGAAAGAAGTTGATCATGTGAAACATTTGAAGCAAACGATTTCCCATATTTTACTTTCCTTTACTAATTAATCTAAGTGAAAGCACATAGATCAATCCTATCAAACATGCAATCAAAGTCTAGAAAGCTAGCTAATCAAAACATGTTCAACACAATAAACAAAGAGAAAGGTTATGAACTTAAGTGCACAACCTAGTATGAAAAAGTTCACCTATTTGCAATCCTCTTCAATTGAATTCGACCTTTGTCCAAAGCCTTTACTACTTGTGATTTAGGTTCACAAAACTATTAGGTGAATCGTTTACCTAAATCTAGCACCAATTACATGCAAATCCTATAAGTGGCGACCCATATAAGATAAACATATAAAAGTTTTCTATCAAGCAAATTCAATTGAACAATCTCACATAAGCAACTTAGAATCATAATCATAAGAATCGAAACTTCATTCAATCATAAAATTTCAGAATTAAACTTTGTTTAAACATTATTGTCAACTAGAAACAATTCCAACGAAAATCAAACAAGGTTACCAAGAAAGATGACGAATTACACCGTGAGATGGAGATGGGGATGGAAATTTGATGTTATGGAGTCTTGAATCTTGGAAGCAAGTCTTCAAGGTGGAGGATGGATGATGATGCTCACGGCTCCTTCTTCTTCTTCTTCTTCCTTGCTTGAAACCGTGGAGATTGCACTAGAGGATGGAGAGACTTGACGTTATAGAGAGAGTATTTTCTGAATTGTGTGGTGTGTAAAACGTCAAGAATGAGGGAATATATATAGGGGACGTTGGCCTTGGTCTCCAAGTCTTCATGAATCTTCTATTATTTTCCCAAAGAATTATTTAATAATTCTTCATAGCTTCGACCAATCACGTAGCGCCATGTAAGCCCTGGTGTGTCATCCAACCAATCAAAACTCTCCAACATAAGTCCCAAATATATTATTGCCGAATATCCATGAATTAATTCTGATTTTCTTCTTTATTTTCTGCCAAAATTCCTTTAGGAATTGTAGGAACGAATTTGGACTTGTTTTTGAACCTTTTCTTCCTTAAATCTCTCCATGGACTACCTTTAACGTCATCCCTTGATTTCCTCTTGATTTTTGACATTATCTTCATGATTTCCCATGGAAAAATCTGATTTAATTCCCAAAAATATCTCCATTACGTCCAACAACCCAAATTAATTGGGCTTTTCTCCTTTTTGCCGAAATCCATAATTAATCTAGAAGATTCTTGGGCCTTCATGTGTCATCTTCAAGCCATGATGATCTCCAACGCCATTTCCATCATTATTTCAATCAAGTTTCTTGGTTGGCTTTGGAATCTTGCTTGGTACACTTTCCTCTTTTGAACCGGGTTTCCTGGTTGGAACAGGAAAGCTTCATTTCTTCATTTCTGCTCATTTGTGTAGCCCTTTGCCTCTTGTCTTAACTCCTCTCAACGTTGGCTAGCTCCTCTATCCTTTCGTGAGTTCATTTCCACTTTTGAGCTCCGAGGACCTGAAAATAGAAACTATTACTAAAAATAGAAACTTTCCTAAAACGAAAAATAGAAACTTTCCAAATATGAAAAATAGAAACTTTCTAAAAGTAAGAAATGGAAACTTTCCTAAACTAAAAAGGGAAACTTGCTAAAAACAGGAAAAAGAAACTTTTCTAAACTAAAAGGATTCATTTAAGGAAATAACTAAGTAAATATGAGGAAATAACCATTAAAACGTCGCATTAAAATGCTCCTTTTAGAGGGTGACAGAAACACCAAATTTTTTCACTTAACTACTGTAATTAGAAGAAGAAGAAATAAGATTGATGGTCTGTTCGATTCTAATGGTATTTGGACTGATGACCCTACTGCCATGCAACAAATTGCTGTGAGGTTTTTTAGTAATCTCTTCTCAGCTGAGATTAGTCTAGATCTCCGATTTCACATTCCTATACTTTTTCCAAATGTTAATGTTACTGATCTTAATCTGATGGGTAGGCCTGTCTCGGATACTGAAATTCATAATGCTCTTTTTAGAATTGGAAGACTTAAAGCACCTGGTGTTGATGGATTTCCTGCCTTATTCTATCAACAACATTGGCCCCTTTGCTCCTTTGAGATTATCAAGGTTGTCAATTCTGCGTTTCAGACTGGTACAATCCCTCCTGGCCTTAATCACACTCTTATTAGTTTAGTCCCAAAAGTTTCTGCTCCACAGCATATGCACCTTTTTAGACCTATTAGCCTGTGTTGTACTATCTACAAAATAATTTCTAAGATTGTTGTTGATAGAATTAGACCTATGCTTGGGAAGTGGATTAGTCCAAATCAAGTAAGCTTTGTTCCTGGAAGGCATATTTCTGATAATATCATGATTGCTCAAGAAATATTGCATAAGTGCAAAAGTTCTAAGGGTGCCAAAGGATTTATGGCATGGAAAGAGGATTTGTCCAAGGCCTATGATAAACTCAGTTGGAACTTTATTGAGAAAGTCTTGTATGAAGTTAGAATCCCTGATAATCTTGTCAAGCTTATTATGAGCTGTGTTAAAACTGCTGTCTACCAGATCATTGTTAATGGTGAACTTTCTTAGTCTTTTAATGGCGGTAGAGGTATTAGACAAGGTGATCCTCTCTCTCCTTACTTGTTTGTGCTCTGCATGGAGAAACTTTCCCATCTCATTAGATCTTCTATCGATGTCAATCTCTGGAAACCAATCCAATCTTCTCAATCTGGACCCTTTGTGTCCCATCTTTTCTTTGCTGATGACTTAATTCTTTTCTCTGAAGCTAGTACTAGCCAGGCTAAAGTGTTAAAGCAATGCATGGATCTTTTCTGTGGCCTCTTTGGTCAAACAGTCAACTTTGAGAAGTCTATGGTCTACTGCTCTCCTAACATTAATAAGGTAACTGCTACTGCCATTAGCAGAATATGTGGCTCTCCCCTTACTAATGATATTGGGATGTACCTGGGTATGCCTATGCTTCATACTAGGGTCACAAGAAACACTTATGCAGGTATTGTTGACAAAGTTCAGTCTAGGTTGGCTAGTTGGAAGAGCAAGACTTTGAATATGGTTGGGCGCTTACCTCTTATTCAATCAGTTAATTCTTCAATTCCTGTCTATGCAATGCAAACTGCAAAGCTTCCGACCCAAATATGTGATAAATTGGATAAACTCAATAGGGATTTTCTGTGGGGAGACATTGAGCAGAAGAGGAAAGTTCACCTCACTAATTGGGATATGGTGTGCAGGCCTAAGTGTTTTGGTGCCTTAGGAATCAAAAAGACAGCTGACATGAATAAGGCCATGCTGGCTAAGGACAGTTGGAGATTGGTGCAAAATGATCTAGGCTTATGGAGCAAAATTTATATGAAAAAGTATCTTCATTCTAGTTCTCTATTGCAGAATAATTATAAAAAGCCCTTGAATTGCTCTAGTACATGGTCTAGTATTGTCTATGGAGCTGATCTCTTGCGGAAAGGTTTAAGCTGGAGAATTGGAAATGGTGCTAAGGCCAAGTTTTGGACTGATAAGTGGTCTCCTTGTGGTTTTCTTAAGAATTATGCTCTTAATCTTGATACCATTGATTTAAACTCCTCTGTTCAAAAATTTTGGATTTATAGGAGATGGAACCTGTGTAACGTCCCGAACCTAAATTTACCAGTTTACTAGTCATTTGGACAGTAAACGATAATTTGTTTTACTTTTACTCTTTTTCGGTAACTTTAGTGGCCCTAAAAGTCGACTTTTTGTTCGGATCAGAATTTGAGAAAGTTTTCTTCACGGAAATTGTAGATGACGTTAAACCAAGCGCGTACATATGTGGTACGTAAAAATCGGAGCTCGTATACGAAAGTTAGAAGCGAAAATGTGAACGTTACTGTTCATGGTAACTTTCTATATATATAGAAAGTTACTGTGGTAGATTTCCATTTCCCCTTCTCTCTCTTCTCCCTCGAACTCTCTTCTTTCCCTTTCGGGTCCTTCTTCCTCCCTTCGATTCCGCGCATTCCGGCCACCAACAGGCGTGCAGCCGGCCACCACAAGAGCTCCTCCCTCCCCTCTGCACCCTAGTAGCCTTAGGTTGTGGCGATTTGGCCGAGAAACCTTGAATCGAAGAAAAGTTCCTCATAGGTGCAGTTTGGCTTTTTCTGGCAAATCTTCCATTTTCGGCCGTTTCCGACCACCAAATTGGGACCGTAGGAGCGCCTTGAGCCGGCGAACGTTTCCCCTAAGGCCTCTTGCTCCGATTTGCATCGTGGAGGTCGAATCGACGAAGAACATCCTAGGGTCCGAAGCTTGATTTCTGGGTTTTCTTCATCAGCTTAATCCGAGCTCTTAAAGGTAAAATTGGGACTTGTTGCAGTTGAGAAATTTGTTGGGTTTGTTGTTTTGCAGCTACTGTCAATTTTTGATGGGCATCGGAGGTGGTGGCCGCCGGCGCGTGGGTCCCACGCGCCGCCACTGTGGGTGGCGCGTGGAGGCGTGTTGGGCTGTGTTTTAATTCCAGTTTTTAGCCCATTAAATCCTATCAATATTGTAAAGCTTGTATGTGAAGTTTGGTAATTTTTGGAGAAACTTGGAATTAATTAGGAATTTTGAAGTTTAGGGTTTCGATTATCGAATTACGAGAATCCGACCGTCGGATATCTCTCGGTTCTGACTTGGAACCTTTAAGATAATGAATTAGTATTAGAGGTAAAATTTGGGTTGAATCTGAGAACAAGTGGAGAGTTGATTGGTGAGGGTTTGATTATGGGAGTCGTATTAAATTGTCAAATTATCGCTTACGGAATATAATCGTGTACAGGGAGACGTACCGAGCTGTGGCTCGATGAAGGAACTCGACTACGTGATCGTCGGAATAGTATGTGAGTGGACTTTTGTTTTTAAGTAAATGATGCATGCATTTATTTCTTTGAATATGCTCTATTTATTTATCAATTTACATTTCGAGCGTGTGATTTAGTCTCAGAGATTGATTTCGCTTTATCTCATATAAGTGCTTTCGATAATGATTTGTTTCTGAAGTTGATTATGATTTATAATCTTATTTGACGAATTATTTATTTCCGAGGTGATTTCCGGAATTATACCCTTAATTATAATCTATTTAGATTTGAGACTTTTAAAGGATTTTCGAAATGGGATTTCGATGGAGTTATATTCCTTAATTATTTATCGACTTCAGTTTTGGCATTGGGAATGCCTTGATGATGATTTTAGAGTTGGTTTTGTTTCGGTTTACGGGGATTACGATTTATTATTATTTCTCGCCTTTTTGCTATTGATTTGGAGATACTTTTGGCGTGTGGGACACGTCGTTGGAAATTCTTTTACTAGAGATAGGGGAAGCCTTATGTATTTTGGATTTACTGGATTTTCGGTTATGTTTCCCTGTGCCATACTGAGGGGTGATTTTATCATGCTAGCATTGATTTTCCGCCTTTGTGGCGTGGTGATGGGATCACTGTAGCCCTCCGCCTTTGTGGCGCAGGTTACTGTCTATGTGACAGTAATTCTGTAGCCCGGTATCCTATCGCTACACTTAGTGGCGTAAGGGTATATTACGGGAGTAATGGGAGTATTTTAGCCTGGGAGGCTATCACCCGAGCCTGGGAGGCTCACTTGTATGGCTATCGCCTTCCCCTACTCACTTTACTACTTAAGCTAGCGGGGCTAGCTCGATTTTCGTTTAACCAGCGGGGCTGGTCTTATTTTCCTTGAGTATCAGAGTTCCAACTTTTTATTTTAAATCGTATGTGACTAGCGGGGCTAGTCGGTTTTCATGAGCGGAACTCCTCTTGTTTTATTTTCGTTAATCCTTGCATGCATCGGGAATTTTTAAAGAAATAAATGTGGGAAAGTATAAAATCCCTTTTGTTTGAAATTGTTTATTTTTGTCCACTCACGCTAAAGTTTTTATGTACTTTCCCCTTGGCCCTTCGGTTTCAAATGCCCAGTTTGCAGGCGAATTAGTGGAGGTCAGACGTACATGACATTTGAGACATAATTGTCACCACTTCCGCATTGTAGGATCTCTTAATCCTTTACTCTACTTTTTTTTTCCTTGTGTATTAGTATTGCTCTGATAACCTTTGGGATTGGTATTGTTAAGTTGAGTTTTGTGTTTTGCGAGTTGGGGAATGTTGTAAAATGGGGAGCAGGGTGGCTCCAAGAGTATAAGGTTGGTTTGCTTGAAGTGCTTTGTGTGTTTCTACAGGTTTTGGGTAGTCCAGTTTTAGGGGAAGTTCTGCCAAAATTTTGGTAGAATTTCTTCTAAGGTGGGCCCCGCAGGACTACTTCGGATTTCGAGGTGAAATTCGGGGCGGGTCCTGTCAACCTGCCTATGTTACTAGACAATATTCCTATTGAGATTATGGACAAAATCATTGCTATCCCTATTGCTAGCTGTGATCTTCCTGATCAAGTTATATGGGGAAATTCTTCCTCTGGGATGTTTTCTGTCAAATCTGCCTACTGAATTCTCTGTGATGAGTAGGGATTCCAGAAGTACTATTGGTTGAAAAATTGGTCTCTTCCTATCCCTCCCAAGCTCAAGATCTTTCTATGGTCCTTTGTTTCAGGTAAGCTTTTAACTAATGAACAACGGTTTAAACGACGGCTCACCTCTAATCCTTCTTGCCAGGTCTGCACAAGTGCTCAGGAAACTATGCTACATCTATTTCGTGACTGCCCCATGGCTAGACAGGTTTGGCAATCCTTTAATATCCCTGCTAACATGCTAGCAACTTTCAATTTGAATTGGGAGGATTGGATAATTGCCAACTTATTGCAAAAAGGGTACCATATGAACAACTTGAGCTGGAATATCTTTTTCATTTTCTGTTGCTGGTTCATCTGGAAATGGAGATGCAAGAATGTTTTCGATGTTGGGTTTCATTATCCTTATTACCCCCCCTGATGTTATATATAGCTATGCCACTGAATGGTCTAAAGCTACTGCCAAGGCTAATGTTCGTTTGGCTAGAAATGTTGAAATGCTTTCTTGGCTTAAACCTGCTGCTGGTAATCATAAACTCAACATTGATGGCTCAAGAGTCAATTCGGGTGCTATTGGTGCAGGTGGTGTTATAAGGGATGACTCGGGGTCCTGGTGTGGTGGTTTTATGGTCAATGTTGGTGCTGGTGAGGTTTTACAAGCTGAATCTTGAGGTCTTTTTCATGGTCTGCAGCTGGCTTTGAGTTTAAGGATCACTAAATTGGAAGTTGAGTCTGATTCCTCTGTGCTTATCAATCTTATCTACAGTGACAATATTGATCTTCACCCCCTGAGGACCTTGATCATGAACTGCAGAAGTCTGATGCAAGACTTTGAATTCATTCAGATTAAGCACATTCATCGTGAGCGTAATCTGGTTGCAGACATTCTGGCTAAGAACAGTATCCTTCATGCCAAAGGAATCTGCATCTTGCATGAACCTCCTGCCTTGATTACTGAATATTTGTTGGACGATATTGTTGGGACCTCTAGAGCTAGAGGTTTTATGGCTAGCTGTGCTAGCTAGTTGTTTCTTTTCTGTTTTCTTTCTGGGCTGATGGCCCCAAAAAAAAAAACAGAGAGATTGAGTCTATGTGTTTGTGTAGTGCATATTTAGTTTGTGTCCTTTGCTAATGACAAGTTTTTGAAGATGGTAATCCTTGTTGTGATGTTGCAATCACAATACTATGTTATTATTATTATTTATTTTTTTTCTTACCGGATTTTTCTTCGAATACTTGTCGCCATAGGCATTGTTGTATCTTTGAATTTTGTAGTCTTTAGGAGGAATATGAAAGGTTATTGGTAGATAACGCCGGCATTAGCTATGATGGCTTTCCAATTGGTTCTTTTTTGTGAAAAATGTTTTGGCATTGATGTGAAATCAAAAATATGAATTTTTTTTCTTCAAATAATTTTTAATTTTTTTGGTTTTTTTTTTTCACTAGAAACAGGAGGGCACAGAAGAATCTGAGTAAGTAAAGCTTAAAGAGTTTTCTGTTTGTCACTGAAAAATTGTGGGAAAATAAATCTTTTGTTGAATATGGACATTGTATTGAAGTAGAACTTAGTTTTGGTTTTCGCTTCCTTCAAAGTTAAGCCTTCTATTTGGGTTTGATTCTTTGTTTTGTGGTTGTGGAATGTGAGGGAAACGATAAATCTGAATTCTCAAATCTTGTTTTTTTCTATTCTTTTTGGTGGTTGCTGATAAGAAATTGGAAAGATCAAAGAGAAGAATTAAGAAAACGAATTTTTGAATTTTTGTCTTATTTTGATTTTGTAGAAAATAGGGTGATCCAGATTTAGAACAGGTGAACCTCAAGGATTATACTTTTTAGGACTTGGCCCAGCCTATATCTGTTTGCTATTGATGTGGATATGTGAGCAAATAAAAGATTAAGAGAATTTGATACTAAATAAACCCACTTTTGTTATTGTTTTATCCAGTTCTTTTAATGGTGTTCCATGTGATTGATCGATGAGGTGAATGCAATGGCGCAACCTGAGCACAAAATCAATTAGGTAAAACCAACTTTAGGGGCCAAACTTTATTGGTTTTTGCCTGGTAAAACCTTGAGATCATTTATAAGTCATTATAAATAGCTAAGCCGAGTCCTGCATATTGTTAGCGCTATAAGCCTGCTTTGGTTTCTGTCTTTCCTGCTTTTTTTTTCTTTTTCTTTTTCTTCTTTTCCCTATATTGCTCAGAAGTGTAATATAGTATATATAATTTGAATTGATTTTGGATTTTGTTTTAGGAGGTGGAACTGCGGAGGAAGACTTGAAAAGGAATTTCAAATTGTTTTCTAGAACAACACTAACTTGCTCTGAATTCATTAAACTTAAAGAGGTTATCAGTTGGTAAATGAATTAATGTGGAGGACAGGGTTATGCTTTGTACAACTCATCATTTTTGCAATTAGTATAGACAATTAATGCTTACAGAATCAGGCCATTTGAGCTTAGGAACGTCTTTTGAAATTTGAGTGCAACCTAGATATGCCAACCTGTGTTCCTTAACTAAAAGGTTTCTTAGGACCTTCAGAATAATGTCCGTGCTGTGGAAATATGTTCATAGTGATATTTGTTCCGTACAAATAAAGAATTTTATCCGAAATATGTATGTATTTACATGAATATGAAGACCAAAAAACAAAATCAATCTCACTTGTATGATATGGAATGCCAGAGTACCACCCAAGTTACAAGTTCTTTATTGAATTATTGCTTATGCTCGGTCAATACCCATTGATTTGTAGTCTATTGATACGCTCAAACCAAGCATATAATTTAACCCTATAAATATCATTAGTAGTATAAGCAAGTAGGGATCGATCTATTCCGGCGATTGAGGGTACACCTGTCATTGTAAGATAATTAAACAATTAAAATAAAAACAAAGTATAACATTTACACATATGTATATTATTTACGAATTTAGGGGGGATTTTAGGCTTTTGGTTTTCGAAAATTAAAAGAAAGAATTAAAACTAAGTATAAACATAAACACAAATACAAGAATGAAACATAAGAAACAAACATCAAAACCAAGTTCATAATTGAATTCGAATCAACCCTACAATTGTTCTTCCAAGTCATGAGAAAGAAGTTGATCATGTGAAACATTTGAAGCAAACGATTTCCCATGTTCAACGCATTAAATGAAAGCACCTAGATCAATCCTATCAAACATGCAATCAAAGTCTAGAAAGCTAGCAAATCATAACATGTTCAACGCATTAAACAAAAAGGAAGACTATCAACTTAAGTGCACAACTTAGTATGAAAAAATTCATCTAATTGCAATCCTCTTCAATTAAATTCGATTCTTGTCCAAAACCTTTACTACTTTTGATTCAAGTTCACAAAACTATTAGGTGAATCATAAACTTAAATCTAGCACCAATTACATGCAAACCCTAAAAGTTTCGAACCCTTTAAGATACACACATAAAAGATATCAATCAAGCAAATTTAATTGAACAAACTCACAAAAGCAACATTGAAATCACAACATAAGAATCTAAATCTTCATTCAATCATAAAATTTCAGATTTAAACTTTGTTCAAACATCAATGTTAACTAGAACAACTTCATACGAATCAAACAAGGGAAATCAAAAGTGATTACAAAAAAGAAGGTTGAATTACACCGTGGATGGAGATGGTGATGAAGAACTTGAATGATGAACTAATGAATCTCGAAAGCAAGCTTCAAAACTTCACGGCTTCAAGGTGGATTAGGGGAGATGCTCACGGCTTCTTCTTACTTCTTCCTCCCTTGCTTGAAATCTCAGAAGATGAATTAGAGAATGGAGAGAGCTTTCACGTTATGAAGAGAGTAAATTTCTGAATTGTGGGATGTGTGAGACGTCTAGAGATGAAGAGTATATAGGGGTCGGCCAAGCTTGGTTTCCAAGCAGTGATATTTCTTTTATTTTCCATGGAATTAATTTAATAATTCCACATAGCTTCCACCAATGATAATTTGCCAAGTAAGCCCTAGTGTGTCATCCAACCAATCATAAAACTCCAAAATGATTCTCTAATATATTGTTGCCGAAATTGCATGAATATATTCTGATTTTTCTCTTTTATTTCGGCCAAAATACCTTTAGAGAATATAGGAATGAACCTAGACACCTTTTGAGCCGTTTCTTGATGTCCACACTTCTTCTTTCCTTAAACTCCACCCTAGAAAATCTCTTGGCGTAATCTTTTATTCTCCCTTTGATTTTCACGCCAACTTTCTCTCTTCCCCTTGGTCAAAACATCTCTAGGGTTTTTCTTTGCATCACAAACCCTAATTCCATGGGCTTTTATGGGCCTTGATCCATTTTGCCGAAAATCCAAGTCAATTCATAGAGTTCTTGGGCCTTGTTGCGTCAACTTCAAGCTTTGTCATCCTCCAACGTTATGACACTTCATTTTTCCATTTTCTTTTCATGGTTGCGTTGGAAACTTGCTTGGTATGCTTTCCTCCTTTGCGCAGGGTTTCCTGGTTGGAACAGGAATGCTTATTTCTTCATTTCTGCTCATTTGTGTGGCCCTTTGTGGCTCATTTTTGCTCCCCTTAACGTTCGCAAGCTCCTCTTTCATTTCGTGAGTTCATTTCCACTTTTTAGCTCCGAGGTCCTGAAAATAGAAACTATCACTAAAAATAGAAACTTTCCTAAAACGAAAAATAGAAACTTTCTAAAAATGAAAAATAGAAACTTACTAAAAATTGAAAAATAGAAACTTTCCTAAACTAAAATGGAAACTTGCTAAAAATGAGAAATAGAAACTACAAAACGGAAACCTTCTACAATAAGGAACTTTCCCAATCGAAGAATGGAAACTTTCCTAAACAGGGATTCTTCAAGTTAATAACGCAGGAAATGTAGGGAAATAGCAGTTAAAACGTCGCATTAAAATGCTACTATCACCTATTGTCTGTTTTATTTTATTTTTTGCAATGGTGTATTATGATTTATGTGTAAAGGAATGTTAACATTTTTTTAAAGTTCAGGTTTATTTTCATGCAACTCATTTTTAAAGCACCTCTTGGATAATCTTTCGTTTTTTTCATGCAAGAGACCTGGTACAGTGCCTCATTCTTATGGTCTTGTTTGTTCAGGGAGGCGAGTTTATCTTGGAATTATCCTCCCTCTTGTAACCTATTACTTGTGTGAGGTACGTACAACGTTTTTTTGCTGCTAGGAAGCGTAGTGTATTGGGATTATGTGCAATGTTAGGTTTTGTGGATGAAGGGAATAGAAGGGTCTTTGATGATGCATGTATGAGGAGCTGGACCACTTATCAATTTATCATACCTCTTTTGGCTTCTTTATGGGAATCTACTTTTTGGGAATTTAGGGAATATTCTTTATCTACAATTGTGTTGACTGGTTAGATTCTATTTTTGTGTGTAGGGCCTTTGGTTACGTTCTGTTTGTGTTTGCTGTATTTAGCTGAAGCAGAGTAGCTATTCCAAGGTTCTTGTGTTCAGTGGAGTCCTTGTTCAAAATTTGCAATATGTCTATTTTTTTTAAATTTATTTTTGTTTCCTATTGAAAAAAAAATGAAAAAAAAAAGTCTTCATTGCTTTGTTGCCTCAAGTTAGGGAAGAAGAATTCAGTTGGTAGTCCCCATATTTTGCATTTCACTATTAAGTGAGAAGCACAAATGCTATTGGTGCCTGTTGGACAAATGAATGCATAATTTTATGAAATTGTAGTCTGCTGGCTTGTTGCGGTGGTATAGGTGGAAACAATAAAAGGACTTTGAGTCTACGACATCATCACACAATTACGTCAATGGGTCCTTCCTTTATTGCAGTAAAGGTAGGATCTATTGAGGTAATTGTGTGATAATGCCAGATTTTAGACTCAAATGGTCATCAATTTGATCTGAATTTCTGGAGGTACCGTCTTTCTCTGTTTCGGCGGATCGGGAGGCTGTTATTTAAAGTTTCTGTTCTGGGTGACTGTCTTTGCTGTTTCTTGTTAGAGGACAACTTGTCCACGCTGATTGTATCCTTTATTGTGTTTCATTTTTCCCTATTTCAAATAAATCAAAAATCAATAGAAGTCATTGAGCTCACAGATTAGAAAGAGTAAGGTTTAATGCATGCGGCTGATAGAAAGTGGTGTTCTTAAAGCACTTTACCGAAGCCTCTCCATTTTGCATTCCTAAAGGCCAACTCCTTGAATTTCTCTATGAGTGAATTATGGTTTAATATCTTAGAAAGTTATCCTCGTTTTTTTTTTTTGTTGAGAAATAGATAACTTCATTAACTTATCCATGGTCAGAAGGCACATACATCACAAGCTGTCTCATACTAACAGTTCTATATGGCACAAGCCGCCAAGCAAATAACAAGTGACCCTAACTGTAAACAAATGCGCACACTTATTGAGCCTAACTACAAAAAAATCAATCCTCACTACTAACCTTTCTTTGAAAAGTAGACCTAATCGCCTAGACACCTCAATTAGTGTACAACTAGAGAAAACTAAGATGAAAGTAATAGAAGGCCAACTTTCTAGTAGTAGGCAAGAAGACCAGAAAAAACCAAAAGCTTTCCTTGGCCATGTTCTCGAGCCTCCAGCTACTGGGTAATGCTCCTCCAGGATCCCAAATACGAAACCCTGAAGAGACAGGGTCAAATCGCAGGGTCTGCCAAAGAGCCCCATTCCAACAGAAAAACACTCCAAGCCCATCTGATTGTAGCCTTAAAATTGATTTGGGCCACCACAACCGTTTAGGCTTCCAAAATGATTTGGGCACCCAACCCGATTTGAGCCACCCAAACCCTTTGGGCCCCCAAGATGTTCTAGGCACCCCACTTACCGCGTACGCCAGACGCCGCTGTGACCACTTCTCTGCCAACCCAGGCATCAGATGTAGCCTCCATCCTCAAGTCAGACACCCCACCGGTGTGCTCTGCATGCTCCAAATTCTGGAGCGCTGCACTGTGCACAACTGCGAATTCCGCCAAATCCACGGGTAGGTATGCAAACGCCCTCACCGCCATCAACCTGAACGTGACCGCTTTGATCCGAGTCCAGAGGTCGCATGTCCGCCACCCAGGGCCTCTCATCCCTTGGCCTCCAACTTGTAATCGCCGGGCAATCCCGACTGCGTATAACCTAGCCTTGAGCCGGCCTCGTCGCGGCCTGATCCGCCACGGCCACTCGTCCACCCAATCACCGTTGAGTCTGATCGGACTAGAGCACCGATCCAAATGCCTGACATCCCCTATTTCCTTCCGGCCAGAGATGATGGCCAACCTAGGGCTAGGTTGGGTGGTCGCCGCACAAGATCTGCTACTGAGTGTCATCCACAGATGACGTAGAAGGGAGACCGATACCAGTCGCCATGGCTGGAGGCTAGGGTTTGGGTTTCGCCAGAGCCCCATTCTTTGTATATCCATATCAAGTTGATATAGCACTTCTAGAAAGTTATCCTCGTTGGCTCTACTGAAACTGAAGAAAATGTTTAGTCCTTGATTTCATGAACTATTTAAACTCACAATGGTCTATGTGGAAGTTATGGTCATTTAGTTAAGAGTAATTATCAGTACACCTTTTATAGTCCACTGGCACTAGTACGCTCATGTGTATAGGTTTGGCATGTACTCACCATTACTGTTAGCATCCAGATTATAACGTGGATTAATTATATACTTGATTGCAATTGATCCTATCATCATATCAACACATGCTGGTGAATTGTAAAGAAGGAGAAGAGTTTTTATTTTGTATTATTTCCATTGTTTTTCCACTTGCATGTCTAATGCGTTTTGATATTTGATCAATGCACAGTTAAAAGAAAGAGCAGAAAAGCTTGAGAATTGGAAGATGAAGGAAATGCTTAGGGAAGAGAAGAAAAAACAGAAGAATGAACTGCTGCGACGTCAGAGTTCCTTATGGATTGATGAATCAGAACTGGAAAAGAAGATGCTTGAAGCCATTGTTGATACCATATCCCTTTGAGTATCTCATTTCCAATTTGGCTGGTTCTTACCGAGTCCAAATGTATTCAGTTTTTTTTTCATCATCCACTAATATCCAACCATATGCATTTTCCTCAAATAATTGTATACTGCCTAATGTCTGTTCAAGTTTTGGAATATTTCAATAATGGTTCGAAAAGATTATGGTCATGCCGTCGTGATTACCATGTCTGGACTTTTTCTTTTCTTTTCTTTTTGTCATAAGAAAAGTCTCTTAAGGCAATCCGACCCAAAGTATCGAACGGAAAAGTGCTCAACACACTAGAGCTGCTGCTTCTGCTTCCGGCACACCAGCTAAGTTGTCTTGTCCGTTGTAAATGTTATTGCGCAAAACCTATCAGGGTTCTACAATACGGTGGCGCTGACGCCCTCAACTCCTAGCACTCAAGAATACTTGTTCTACTAGAAGTCTACACCTTCCAAACGGCGTCATGCCTACCGCCTCCTTTGCGGTGGTGCTGGTTCTCACTCGCTTGTCGAGATCCAAGTGGTCTTATTCCGAGACACTGCTCTCTTGTTTGATTTGTGGATAGTGTGATCTCAGTTGTGGCCTGTTGTGAGTCTTGGTCATATGCTTTGCTAAGTGAAAGAATAGTTGTTCGTCCAGTTTTTTTATTTTTTTATTTTTTTATTTTTTATAGAAGCGACATAAGAGCTAACTCCTTGCCCTTAGCCGAAATTTTATTAATATGGAAAAGAAAGTACAAAGGAAGGGAGGGAGGACTAGGCCAAATCCACACCCTGAAACATCCAGCAACAAAGAAAATAAAGAACCAACAATACAGCCACAGAACACAATACAAAGGTACGTACAATGAAACTAAGAAACACGATAGAAAACTGAAGAAATAAGATCCCCACCATAAATAGCAGCAATAAAATCTGGAAGATCCTCCCACCAACTATTACCTATGTGACTTGCTCCAGACGATGCCAACGCAGACTCGATTTCCTTCCCTGAAGACATGAGAAATCCTAAAGTTGAATTGCTTTGCAGTGTGCAAGCAATTTAACCAAGGCACACGTTGCTTCCAAGGGATCAAATGAGCTGAATTAAAAGAATGGATTACAAGTGCAGAGTCCGTCTCCAACCATATATTATCCCACTGGTGAGCTTTGGCAATCTGTATGGCTTCAATGACAGCCAGCAACTCTACCTCAATAGCACCCTTGGAATATCGGTTTTTATGCATCTATCGAAACTATAAAAAAAAAAAAATAAAAAAAAAAAACATATCTGGTCATAAAGATTAAAATATCAGTTTTTACACATCTATCAAAACTATAAAAAAATAAAAATAAACATATCCAAAATATTGGGTATATTATGGAAAATATATCTTTTTTGAAATAGTCAATTTATTGAATATCAAGATTTGAATGTCAACTTCATCTACATCCAAAAAAGAGACTTTAGGTGATTGAAATGTCGCTCGTTGGTCCACGAAAGTAAAATAGACCGAGGTATATGACTTCGTATTGTAGTGATGAATTTGATAGTTATAAATATCTTTGGAGCTGCCAACTATTTTTCTTATAAGGAGATAATAAGGATGAATCTAACTCGATGACTAATCATGTACTTCTCTATATTGATTATATACACAAGCGTCATAGCCATATTGATTGTTGCTTTTTTGAGGTCCCACTGCACTCTTCACCTAAACTGATAGAATCAAAACATAAGGCAACTGAAGAAACATTAGATGGAGTACTGTGATCATCAGTTGCACCTCTAATCCTCCTCCCATAAACAATCTTCTCTTGAGCACCATGACCAGCTATTCTAGCTCCCTGATCTTCATCTTAGATGACATGATCAAACTTACCTTCACAGGTAAATTAGTTCAATCCTCCACCTATAGAATATTGTCCATATTCATATCTTTCACCTCTTCCACATGTTTCGCTTCCACCATCTTCATCATCATCCTAACTATCTGGAGTTGCTATACCAGCCCATGCATCATCACTATCTGAATTATTTCTTGGGTTTTTAACAACTTCAAATGATTCATATGATTGCACTTCATTTTTTTACCCTCGTGCAGATCATTACTCAATAGTCTGTTTTCCTCTTCTGAAACCTTCATATAATTAAGGTCAATCCCATATATTTGAAAAAGATTAAGTGAGTGAGTTACTTTTTTCAACATGACTCCATCAAGTTTGTTTTCTTTTGCTGAAATTGGTCTATCATGAATTCTCCTCACCTAGATTCGTCTTGGAGAATTTTCTCTCCCTTGAATTCCACTCCTCACTCGGATTTTCCTTGAAGAGAATACTCCTCACCCAGATTTGCTCTGAGGAGATTTCTCCTCACCCATATTCGCCTTGAAGAGATCTCCCCTCACACAGATTTGCATTTAGGGAATTACTTCTCACCTAGATTCACCTTGAGAGGAATTCTCCTCACCCAGATTCGCTTTGAGGGGATTTCACTTCACCCAAAACAGTCTTTAAAGGTTTCTGTTCGAGGTACTTTTCCCAAACATAACCTTCATATTCCATAATGGCATAATGTATGTTTCTCTTTGAATAACTAAGTTTTTTTTTTCTTTTTCCTTTTTTTTTTCCATCAAATTTACAGATATTTTATTTTATTTTATTAGAATATCTTAAACATTTTATATATTGTGGATATTTGACGATATCGGACAAATTTCACAAAAACGGTGAAGATAAGATATATTCCCCTATTATATATCAGCCCCTCCAAAAAAAGAGATATCAAAACATATATTGGAAACTCAATCCTGATAAATCTTCAAGCTCGCTCAAGTTTCTTCATGCTAAGATGTTTCATATTTCACTTCTCACATTTGTCTCATAATTTTTGCTTTCAATAGATTTAAAGAAACAAATAAAAATAATTGTAAAGCATACCCAAAACCAGGGTTATGCATCCTTTTTAGCTTTGAAAAATTCCACAGAAGAATTTTCACCGAAGAGCTGAAAATTAATGCAATCTAAAATAAATCAATTTCTTCAAGCTTGGTTTTAAATAAAAACCTCAAATTTCTCCAAGGTTCAAAAAAAAAAAACTTTCCTAGATTTATAATTTCTCCCATGGATCAGATGTTAGCAACAGTACTTTCTGACTCTATACCAAAAATAGTACTCTGTCTGAATAATATAGTATCTTAATCTACACACAAAATCATGAAAAAGAAGTCTTCTTTTCCTTGCAACAGAATTAATGGCACTTCTACCAAATTGAGCCACCACGAATAGATTTAACAGTGCAAACGCCAGCTGATGTAGTGAGGGGAATATCTTTGTAGCACCTAACTAGCTCAGTGTTGCTGTGCAATTCTACCCTGCAAGGTCTCCCAGACCTGCTCAAGGTTCAACACATCATCAGGCTGACCTTCGAACCCCGGAAATGTAATTCTCTCCCCAACTTGAGCAGATATTGGTGGATCAACCAACTCAACCTGAAAGATGCCCCAATCGGGAATAAAAGTGTATAAATTGATTCATGCATGGACGTCTATGATTGTCTGAAACTCTGCAAACAGATAAACTTATGCACTGACTGCTTGAGGAAGAATTTGGGTACAGAGAAGTTTTTGCAATAGTCGCTGTAAAGAGTCGGTTTCTGGCAGGCACATGATTTTCAGTGCTGGCCAATTCTACGGAAGCCATGAGCCCATGGCCATGTGTAATAGGTTTTCTAAGTACATCCTACTAGATGGACAGACAGAAAGTCATTGAAAACAAAGGCCCAAGAACAGAAAAAAGAAGGAGAAATTATCGCATGTGGCTTCACAAAACTTCATCCAAGAAAGCACTTGGGAGGCCAGTAATAAAAAAAAATTAACTAAATAAATAAAACCCATTCTTATGATAAAAAAAAATATGGTCAAAGTAATTTAGCATGTCAAAGTTTGAAATATTATGCTGTTATAACTCCTGTTATTAGAAGTACTAGCTTTCTAGACCCAACAATTTCTACATTACTATCAAGATTCCGAGCCAAAATTTAGCAGGTTTGATTAGTTATGTGAAGCCATGGAAACAAATAATGCAGATACTAATTATAAGGTTCAGGGGCTGCTACTGCGGTTTGGTCACTATTTGAAGCAGAAAGAACCATCGCGTGTGATTTAATACACCTTATGGTCGCTGGCTTCAGGTTGCAAAGGACGCATACCTTCCAATTCTGTCCCAGACCAACGAACACATAAATTAGATACTAATCCGAGAAAACTCATGGAAATTCCACTCTTGTCTGTTACACCAATCGCTTATTAGAAACTAGAAAGTGATCCTCTGTTTCACTGTTATATCATCATACCAAGTAAGGAAATTCAACCTGAAACTTTTGATTTCTTGAGCTGCTCAGCCAACTTCACTGCTTCAGCTTCTTCCCTTTCCTTTCTATCGGCCTGACTTCCAGCAAACTTCTTCCTTAGAGAATCTACTTCATCATTATTCTGTGTGCAAGTGAAAACTTTCAATTGAAAATCCACTGGAGACATCTGAATCTATTTCATCATCATTCTTCCCTAAAATCTATTTCCCAATCAATATGTAAAAGACAGAGCAAAACAGAGACATACCAATTCCTTGAACAACGGCTCTGGTTTCCCAATCTTGTGACCTCTAGGTACAATCTCCCATGGCCGTCTTGCCCTATCAGTATCACCTTTATCATCACAAAGTGATATGTGCGTCTCAGGAGGCAGATTAAGCTGCTTAAATACCTTGAATGCAATTTTTAAAAGAAAAGTATAAAAGATATTAGCATGGATGATTATCGTGTTAACACGTGATCACAAAAGATACTGTGGAGTAACACAAAAATTGCAAACAGAAATAACCTTAACAGAAAACGATGGCATGAAGGGTTCTAATAAGCAAGCAAGAAGATGCACTAGCCCCACTGCAGTTCTCATAACAATGGAGCAGCGAGGTTGGTCTTCCTTGTAAAGCTTCCAGAACCGACTTTCCTGCATTCAATTCAAGTGTACAGACAGTGCGACTTAGCAGCTAACAATTGGAAATAGATGAGCAGGCAGAGAAACAAGTGAAATAGAGATTAAAAACATGCTTACTTGCAGATATGCATTCCCTTCACTAGAAATGCTCATTGCTAGTTTGAGTCCTTGCTTTAGTTTTACCTACAGTGCAATAGAAATGTGAACACAGGTAGGAAGGAGAAGCTTCCAGTCATGCACAACAACACTATCATTCAAATTTCAATCACCTTCTCCATGGCCTCTACATATTGCTCCACATATTTACCCACTTTCTCAGCTATTTTCTCTGTCAAAGGATCAGAGATGGCATCTTGAGCATCTGGAATAACGGAGTCATATCCTTGACCTGTAGTTGAAACTTGTTAGTTTGAATGCAGCAGGTGCTGGAACCTAGCAAACATATATAAAAAGGTAAAGATGCAATAAATAGAGAGCCCAAGTCATCAAGTATCGTGCATGTATCTCTCTTATCCATACTCCATAAAGGGACTTTTACACGATCTTGCTATATGAATGCTGCATTATCAAGATATTTAGTTATTTGCACCTCAAGAAGAAAATACCCCCACTGGAATGTAAGAAATATTCTCATCGTCATCATGAGGTCAAAGCTCTTGACTGGTGGGGGCAGCAAAAGCCTCTGCCCATTTATTCCTTGCTTAGATATAAGGGAGGGAAGAGCTTTGGTTTTTCAAGTTGTCAAAGAGAGTCGGGTCTATTTTTTCTTCTGGTTATAAGACCTGTTGTTCTAGCAGTTGACTGGCTTACAGTCATTTGCTTATGATCCAGGGAAGGGGAGGGTGAGAAGTTAAACTCTGGCAATAAGCTTATGCACAAGGGCTCTATCATTGGAGCTATTAGTGCCCACTAAAGCATAAAAGTTCAAAGAACAAGAAAACATAATAGAAAGCTGCGTGAACAAGATAATAACCTTCAATCTTGTTCAAAGACATCAGCTGAATGGTCAATACTAACCTGAAGGTTTGGCAACAAAACTCAAAACTCGGTTAATGAAGTTGCCCAAATTATTCAGCAATTCACTGTTGAGCTTCGCTTGCAAATCCGCCCATGTAAATAATGTATCCGACACCTGTTTTACCAAATATATAAAAATAAACACACATATATCAAAGGAGTGACAAAGATACAGAGAAAGAAGTCTACTCATAAAAAACATTAAAATATTACCTCGGGCCTATTGGTTAGCAAGTAATATCGCCATACTTCAACAGGAATGTTTGTATCTTTGGCATCGTTTCCAAATACTCCAATCCCTTTACTCTTGGAAAACTTTCCTATAAAAGTGATCCACATTTATAACACCTACTACAAACTGTACTAAGGAAACTTTGAGCTTCCATAAACAAGGTCCTCTGGGAATAGCAATACTCTATAGTCAACATACCTGCTTCATAGTTCAAGTATTCAGTAACACTAATTGTCTTCATTAAAGTCCAATTTTCACCAGTTCCAAGAAGCGTGGAAGGAAACATCACCTAAAAGACAAATGCTTACACAGTTGAAATTAACTTTTCTTCAAAGCAAAAGAGAAGAACTTGTATACAGTCGAATTAATTAACAAATATGAGAAAGCCATGAGAAAAAGTGGGGGCACACTGCCCCTGAAATCCTTGGAAGTGGAGTATAATGGAGGAAGCATAGAGGCATACAGCTAATGGTCCGAGAAGAATATGAATTTGGAGAAATCTAATATCAAAATTTGTCTTTGCATCATCTCCAACAGAGAATAGAATAGGACTCTGTTATTATTAGAGATTTGAAGAGGAAGACAGACATTTTTTAACATCAGTTCCTCAATAAAAATTTTGAGTGTCAGACAATATACTAAGGAGTTATTACTAGTGATTTCCACTAGTGTATGAATGACTGATGAATGACGGTAATAATCCCCAAAAGAATTTCCAAATGCCATACTTCTCACAGATCAAATTAAGCTAAGTATATTTATATTTAAATTATAGAAAGCTTACCGTGTGGAATGGCACATTATCTTTGCCCATAAACTGATACAACTCCACATCCTCTGGATTCTTCCACCATTTCTCCCAATCTGGAGTGTAGCATTTAGTAATTGAAACATATCCAATAGGCGCATCAAACCACACATAGAAAACCTACCAATAGCAATGTTTGAACTAAGATGAGAAATTTGGAAATTCATTAAAAAGAATCAGTGGAAGTTGGCAAAACTTAAATTAACATGTATCAACCTTGTCCCTGAAGTTATCATGTGGAACTGGAACCCCCCACTTCAGATCCCTGGTGATACACCGTTGTTTAAGCCCCTCTCTGAGCCACGCATTTGTCGCTTGAATGGCATTCTGGCTCCAAGACCCCTCCACTGACATTTTATTAATATACTCTTCCAACCTATCCTTCAGCAAAGGCAATTCCAGAAACAAATGGTTTGTATCACGAATCCGTGGAGTCGACTTACAGACCTGCTTAAAACAGTTGCCAAAAATGAGAAGCATGATGGTGTAACATTACCACGTTCTGTAAATTCAATGCTACAGCTACCATGTGAAAAGAAGTTGCTTTCACAAATCCTTAATTATTTATCAATTATTTTAGAACAAGGACATTTATATACAATCAGGCTGTAAACAGAGAAATTATATTTTCCTTCAAGCGAGCTTACATTTATACACATACGATGCAAGGTATGTAGATATTAGATAGTAATATACACACACACATGGCATGTAATATAAGTTTAAAAAAGTAAAGGATACAGAAAAACTCCGTACCTTGCACTTTGGATCCTTTAATTCGGTAGGGTTTAAAAGCTTCCCACAGTTCTCACACTGATCTCCTCTTGCAGAAGTATAATCACAACCTTGCGTTGGGCACGTCCCCTCCACGAGCCTGTCGGCTAAAAACCGTGTGCAAGTATCACAGTAGAGCTGGACAACAGTAATTCAAGTTAACAAACTCAACAAATATTACAAATCACAATGCTCAGCATGTACAAAACCAACCAAATAGCAACGAGGAAATCGATAGTGAGTGTTGTTACCTGCTGCATTGTGTTCTCAGAGAGCCAATTATTCTCCAGCAGCCTATTGAAAATGGCTTGGCACACCTCCGTCTGCTCCGGCGTCGAAGTTCGGCCGAATTTGTCAAAACTTATATTGAACCAGTCATACACCTGCTGATGAATCGCGTGGTACTTATCGCAGATCTCCTTGGGGCTACACTTGTCCTCCATGGCTTTGGTCTCGGTGGCGGTGCCGTACTCATCGGTGCCGCAGATATAGACGGTGTTGTATCCCCGGAGACGGCAGTAGCGAGCGAAGACGTCGGCGCTGAGAACGCAGCCGATGATGTTGCCGAGATGAGGGACGTTGTTGACGTACGGCAGCGCGCTGGTGATGAGGACGTTGCGTTGGCCGGGGATGGGGAGCTTGAGGCCTCCCATGGCGTGCGTGCGTGCTCTCTAGATTGCAGAGGGGGTTTGACGGCCTGGTGATGGCGTGCTCTCTAGCTTTCAGAAGGGGTTTGACGGCGAGAGGTTAGGGGTAGGTTTTTTTTTTTTCTTTTTCCCTCAAGTTCGGAGATGCGCCTGCTTGTAACCAAAAAAAAAGAGATGCGCGCGCCCGACTGCACTTTAAAGATACTAGAAGGAAAACACACGCTACGTGCCAATAAGGCTTATTAAACCCTTCAATTGCCCCTCCCTTAATATAACTTTTATAGCAAAAAAATAAAATAAACAAAGGGCAAAAGAGTAACTAAGGCAGTCAAAAACCTAGGAGGATCAGTGTTAATCTTCCCCGACGTTTAGCAAAATCAAAAACCGTTCTCCCTCTTCCAGATCGTGCACAAACTGGTTATTGGTAAGTGGAAGACGATCTCCTCACGCATAACTTCTCCCTCTTCCAGATCGTGCACAAAAAGGTTTCTATTGCATACTTTTTTGTTGCTAATCATAGTGCATGCAATTGACAGAAAACAAAAGAGATTGAGAAGACGAAGAAGGAAGAAAAGAAGCTTGCCTGCATCCTCATACATTCTGTTCAGGAAAAACTCGGTGAATGTTACTCTCCTGTTTTAACCATTCATTATAATCAAGTGATGGGTCTGATTTACTGTTTCGTTTGAACAATGTAGCAAGGAAGCAAGAAAGAATCTGTTAGAAGATGGAAAACTTCAACTCTACGAAATTGAGTGTTGGAATCGGTGGGCTTACGATGAGGGACTGGACGAGAGGGACGATCTCGACGAGGTCTTGGAAGAGGACGCGCTCGATGTTGCCGTTGGCGGCGGAGGAGGACAAAGTTAGGTGGTGGTGGTGGTGGTGGTGGTGGTCAGTCAGGTCCCCGAATTGACCATATAATTGTTGTTGGGTTTGCCATTCCGGATTCAGCAGCAACCTGGATTTAATGCTACTTTCAATGAAGGAGGAAGCATAGCAGAGTTCCGATGGGTGATCGTGGGGGAGGGGATGAGGTGGGTACAAACGAGAAAAAAAGGTGGGGTTGAATTCTCTAATCATGGTTGGTTAGATCAACCAAATCGAACGGGGAAATGAAGGAAATAATTCATGATTAGGTGAAGGGAATCAATTGGGCCTTATCAAACGTGGAAGACTAGGGGCTTACAAACAACTAAACAAGTGATGGTGAGAACAAAGAAAACGGACCATGAAAACATATGGATGAACACGTGTACTGGAAACAAATTTTAAAAAAAAGTCTCTTCCTACCCGTGAATGGGTTTTACCTCTTCTTCTTTCCTTGTTTTATTTATTTAATTTTTTTTTTTTATGTGACTATTTATTCTCTTTTCGAACTCAAAAAAAATAGAGATTTTTTTTTCCATGTCTAACGAAAGATAACTAAAGTAAAGACTCGGATCAAAATACAATAAAAAATAAAAATATATAGCTACTCTTAAATACAAACCAGTTGCGATGTATAGAATGGAAAAATTTATTACACCAAAAAACATTAGAAGAAAAAAGCTAAAGAGATTTATTATTTTTTGTAGAAACAAACGCGAGCGACTCATGGACCAAATGGAGCGTATGCGTGCTCGGCACCGACAATGGCGAGAGTCAATGAGTTCTTCACAACGTCAATCATACTTGGCACGACGACGCGCAATAGCTCAAGAAAAGCGACCCGTGGTGGAAACTAGCCCAAGTAACAGAGTTGAACAAGCTCCAGGTACTTCTGTAATCAAATGTTCCAAGTATATTGCTCATTTTATAGCTATAATTTATAGTTCAATTACATGAACTTCTTCAACACAATTACACTGTTAAGATTTATGCACTCATAGGAATTTCCTCCAAAAAAATGCTAATTCATTTGCGTTAATAGAAGAATTTGACAATCAAGGCACAAGTTCAAGAATTTCTTCAAATTCCAACAACCCCGAACAAGACTACTCAAGGGTTCGCTTAACTCGCATAAGACAAATGGCACGTTCGAATAGATCAGAAACAAGCGATGGAGTTGTCCGAATTTCTACTCGCTATGGTGAGCTTAATAAGTAAATTTATTGATAGCGAATCATGTGTATGTATTGTTGTAAACAACTTTTGATAAGGATCAATATTTTTACTTATATCCAGAGTTACCTAATGCTACCATGAATAATCATGAGGAGCATAATAGCAACAATGTGGCCACGATATCTACAGGCTTATATATATGACACTGAGCATGAACTGGAGAATAGATTATCTGAAAGTGAAGTTTTGGAGAGGGGAATGGTTGAAAAGATACAACAGATTCTTAATCAACACAATCCATTTGTTCAAACATTTCGAAGTCTCGGACATCGTCAAGATTTGCCCAATTGCAGACTCATCATCAGAGAGCAGCCTTCCAACCGCCGTCAGTATAATTTTCCATCTGCATCACAAGTTGCTGCTATTATAGTAGGGGGTGACGATATCAATCCAAATGGGAGAGATTTTATTGTTCAAACAATTAGTGGACAACTTTGGAATGTCAAAGACTCAGTTGGATATTATGACCCCATGCAATATCCGTTATTATTGCCTTATGGAACATACGGATGGGACATTAATACTCATGGCAATAATGGAAGACCAATGTCATGTTGCGACTACTACGCATATATGTTACAGGTTGGTTACTCTATTTACTTTAAATTTTCTATCACTAAGAATATGGCATTAAAATGCATGCTTAAAATCTTGAATTTGTAGATGCGTCAAGGTTATGAAAATCCCCTACATCGAGGAGGACGTCTCTTACAACAGTATGTTGTAGATAATTATGTAAAGATTGAATCACAGAAGCTCAGATGGCTTCGTAGTAATCAAGAAAAATTTCGGAGAGAATTTCGTCAAGGACTTCAAGACTCTCTGCATGCAGGAGAAAATGATGCAGGTTTGATTTAGTATTGGATTGATGTTAAGATCTTATAATTAGCGTCATTTTATTTATAGTTGTAGAAAGACAAATTAAATGTAATTTGAGACATTACAGGTAACGTTGGTCGTAGAACAATTCTGCCATCATCGTTTATTGGAAGCCCCCGTGACATGTACCAACGATATCAAGATGCAATGGCTTTGGTTCAAAAATATGGTAGGCCAGATCTTTTTATCACCATGACCTGTAACCCCAATTGGGAAGAAGTTAGAAGTGAACTACTCCCTGGACAAACGCCACAAGACCGTCCGGATTTAGTCACCAGGGTATTTCATGCCAAATTTGAGCAATTAAAAGAAGACATCATCAACAAGGGGGTGCTGGGAAAAGTGGCTGCACATGCTTTCGTTGTTGAATTTCAAAAACGAGGCCTACCACATGTTCATATGCTAATTATGTTAGAAGAAAATGACAAGCTTAATAACCCTGATGAATATGATCGCATTGTTAGAGCTGAAATACCATATGAGGACGAGGAGCCTCAACTTTATGATGCAGTGTGTACACATATGATTCATGGTTCATGTGGAACTCTTAACCCAAGGCAGTCATGTATGAAAAATGGGAGTTGCAATAAAGGCTACCCAAAACCATTTGCAAATTTCACTGTGCAAGGAAATGATGCATATCCTGTATATCGGAGACGGGCAAGTCATTTACAGACCTTTGCATAGACGAGGAGATGTGATGGTGGATAACAGTTGGGTAGTTCCCTACAACCCATGGTTGCTATTACGGTATAATTGTCACATCAATGTTGAAATATGTGGGAGCATAAAAAGTGTCAAGTACTTATATAAGTATATCTACAAAGGTCTTGACAGAGTGGCACTTGAGCTGCAATCAAACCCAGAGTTTGATGAAATTAGACAATTTGTTGATGCAAGGTGGGTCTGTGCACCGGAGGCTTTATGGAGGATCTTCAAATTTGCAATGAACAGAATATATCCAACAGTAGAGCGATTACAAATACATCTTCCCAACATGCAACAGATAACATTCGATGTAAATGAAACAGTAGAGAATATTCTGGCAGATGAGCACGCACAAATGTCAATGCTTACTAAGTTTTTCACCATAAATCGAATGGATGAGGATGCCAGAGCATATTTGTATCGAGAAATTCCTGAACATTACAGGTGGGATAGTAGCAACAAAATTTGGGTGAAAAGAAGGAGAAACTACAAGGTTATTGGGCGAATATACAGCGTCTCACCATCTGAAGGTGAGAAATTTTACCTGCGTGTCCTTCTTAATCATGTAAGAGGTCCAAGATCATTTCGTGATTTGCTTACTGTTAATGGTGTTCTACAACCAACATTCAAGCAAGCAGCAGAGAAACAACGTTTGCTAGAAAATGACAATAGTATCCGACAGTGTTTGTTGGAGGCCTCTGCAATTAGGATGCCATCAACTTTGAGGAGATTATTCGTCACAATTTTGGTGTACAATGATCCAATCGGTGTTCGAACATTGTGGGATGAATTTTTTCCTTTTATGGCGGAAGATTATCCTTCATATGGTGATATTGCAAACCGAAACAGGCTCTTACAAGATTTAAATGGAGTATTTGAACAATTTAACAGGAACATTAGAGATTTTGACCTGCCTGAAATGACAAGGGAGCCAGAAGAAAATTCAGGAATGCTGAGGTGTATTGAAGACGAACTTTCCGTACATATTTCTCAAGAAGACATTGATGCAATTGATCGCCTTAATGAAGACCAAAGGATCGCATTTAACACGATCGTGGATGCAGTTCAGAGAAAAAGAAGTGCATTATTTTTTGTTGATGGTCCTGGTGGAACTGGGAAGACATATTTATACCGTGCATTGCTAGCAAACTTACGGAGAATGAATCAAATAGTCTTAGCCACAGCATCATCTGGAATAGCTACAAATATACTGCCTAGCGGGAGGACAGCTCACTCTAGATTTAAGATTCTACTCAATGTAGATGCGTCATCTATGTGTTCCATAAGTAAACAGTCTGCTCTGGCACAACTGATACAAGACTCGACTGCAATTATTTGGGATGAGGCACCTATGACACATCGACATGTCTTTGAAGCACTTGATCGAACTTTTCGAGACATAATGGATGTCGACTTACCATTTGGTGGAAAGATAATGATTTTTGGGGGAGATTTTCGTCAAGTCCTCCCTGTTATTCCTAAAGGAACGAAATCTGAACTCATTCAAGCCTCCATTGTGAAATCAACATTTTGGGCACAGATAAAGATATTGACACTGAGACAGAATATGAGATCCATAAATGACCACCAATTTGCAGAGTTTCTTCTTCGTGTTGGCGATGGGAGTGAACAAGTCATCAATGACGAAATGATAAGATTACCGGAATGCATGGTGGTTCCATGGGAAAGCGACCAATCTATCAATCTAATTATTGATGAAGTTTTCCCCAATTTGGGTGATCATGTAAATGATGCAAGATACATGGTGGACAGAGCATTGATTACTCCTATAAACGACGATGTGGACGTGTTGAATGAAAAGATAATCAATATGTTTCCAGGTGAAGAAATTACATTGTACTCATTTGACTCTGTTGAAGATGACATCAGAAATTTGTACCAACCAGAGTTTCTAAACTCAATAACCGCAGGTGGGCTGCCACCCCACAAGTTAACTTTGAAAGTAGGTGCTCCAATCATGCTTTTAAGGAATATTGACCCTAAATTGGGATTGTGTAACGGTACTAGATTGTTGTGCCGTGGTTCGTACCAAAATCTGATTGATGCTGAGATACTAACAGGACAATTTGCTAGGACTAGAGTTTTCCTACCGAGAATTCCTTTGAAAAGTGCAGAAAATGCTGGGCTACTATTTCAACTAACAAGAAAGCAATTTCCAGTCAAACTGAGCTTCTGTTTGACCATAAACAAATCTCAAGGCCAGACTATCCCACATGTAGGTGTTTACCTCCCAGATCATGTTTTTAGTCATGGACAATTATATGTGGCATTGTCGAGAGGAGTATCGGAGTCAACCACAAAAGTTTTGGTTAAAAAAGGATCCATAGTTGGTGAAGATGGTGTATTTACGAAGAATGTCGTATTTAAAGAAGTTTTGCTTCATTCAAACACAAATGAAGGATCATCTTCATAGGTATTTTGACATTTTTATTGATTAGAAATGTATATATTTGATTCAGTTTTTTTGGATTATAACCATGTACGTAACTTTGTGTAATTTTTTCTATTTGTAGGAATGGTACCAGATCGTCGCCCTCAACAAAAAAAAATGTTCTAAAGAGACGAGGGCTTTAGGAGGCATGTTTCCGAATTTTTCATGTGGTTGGTGCATGGGAAAATCAGTAAAAATGAACATTATTATCTCAGCCATCTTATTTTGAAAGAGTGGAACAAAAAGAACTCTTAAGCTCTGTTTCTTTTCCTTTAAATATGTTTTTATTTTATGGTAGTTAACCAATTTCAATAATAAGTATATTGGATTCCAACCATTAAAATTATATATATTTGCATATACCAGCGCATATTTTTGTACAATGGATTGCTAGAGACATATTTGTTCCAACCATTTATGTTTTTTACTGATGGATTCCTAAAGACATATACAATATTTTATAATATCTGTATGGGGTAAGAATAAGTAATATGCAACACATAAATAATATTGCATTCATGAGTAACATTTCAAATATAAATAATATTGCATTCATGAGTAACATTTCAAATATGCGTAGCAAAAGAGGAAGACAATACGCACGCGTGAGCGCGGCCCTTCCGCACGCGCATTGCGCGTGCAGGAAGGCTAGTTTTATAATAATGAAACTAATCTTTAGCAGTTAAATGTAAGGAAACAGGTGAAGGTAATGGATGATAGTTTGGGAGAGCAGATGGATAATGCTTATTTTTATATTTTTTTTAATCTTTTTTATTTTATAATTTACAACTTTATCATTGCACATTTAAACTTTTTTAGACTTTTTTAATATTTGAGGGTTATTTCAATAAAAAAAAATTGTTATACCAGGTTCATGATATACCAAACGTTTTTGCACTTTAAAGACATTCTGCAGCGATTCCCCATCATAAACTATTCGGTGTTGTGTAATCATTAAGTGTGTGAGGTACGTGTCATTGTGTCATTCCATGTAGTTACTTGACCTTAGAGCAAGTCCACTGGTTCCTCTTTGACCGGCCAAAGCATGGATTTGGTGAGGTGGTAGTCATCAAAGTTGAAATTGTGGCTTCCACCGGTTGAAGCTTGCCCGGCCAATTGTTGGCTTTTATTGACTGAGGCCAAAGAAAAAGGCAACAACATGACTAAATTTTTGACTGGGTTTGAGGGGCTGCCAGCTAGGCCCAAGCTATAACGTGGCTGACATCATCACTCCACCCTACAAGCATGAAAAAGGTGGGTAATTGTCATGAAATCCCAACGGTCCATTTCAACTCAACAGAAGATCCAACGGCAAACAATTAATAACCAATATATATATGAACAGTCTTGATTGGTCAAGAAAAAAAACGAATGCAAACTCATGTCCAGTGACAGTAAACAGTAACTTGACTGGTCGAATTCTTGACTTTTCAACCTTGACATTTCTTGACTACGGGTGAACTTGCTCTTAATGTTTTCTCAGGTATTATGCCTCATGGACGTCGACCTCGTACTTCTAGGAATCCTTCACCTACTGAGGGGAATGATGATAAATGGCCATGTACCTTGGGGTTTGTTAGGTACTATTGAGCGTGTATTTGAGGGATTTGCAGCAGCGTTTCCAAACCCGAGTACAAATTTCAGCTTTTCTAGTGCTTCGAATGAATGCACAGCAGGGGATTGGATTACTAGGATGGAGAGAGTATTTGAGTATATGGGTTGTCCTGCTGCCAGGAGAGTCTCATTAACCGTTGATTTCTTGGATGGTGATGCATATCTGTGGTGGTACACCGTCAGGTCCAAGGTTTTTGACCCGAGCATGATGATTTGGGATCAGTTCAGGATCGAGTTCTTTAATCAATACTATAATCTGGCCACTCAGGACCGTCTGCAAAGTGAGTTTATGAAGTTGGAGCAGGACGATTGCATGACAGTGATGGAGTATCAGGAGCGTTTTCTCACTTCATCTCGTCATGCACCTGAATTAATAGCGACAGAGAGAAGAGGTCACTTTGTAAAATCGTCGAGTGTTTTATCCATCTGTCATGGCCTGGAGCTCCTAGTGTGTCTAGTTTTTCAGGCTGGTCAATATATAAGACAGAAGAGGTGCTCCTTGAAATTTTCCAAGTACCTCTTCACCTCTTCTTCTATGTACAGTAGTATCCTGCTTTACCTTTACGATGACAAAATGGTTGTTCCCTTTGACAATCAAAGGTTCAGTCTTGCAAGCACTAGAGCAAATTAGTTTATCTGATTCCATATACCATCAAAGGACATGGCAGCATTAAGAAAGCCACTTTTTAGTCCTTTTTGGATGGTACCATGGCAAATGAATGCCCCTTCTAGCCGGCAAGTCTCACATTGACGCCTCCTTAGCGTTGCAGATAAGCATGAATGTTCAAATATCAGAGCAAATTAGCAATCGCACAAACTATTATGACACACAAAATGGTGTGGGTAGTAATTTATAAGAAAATAAGTATGAATATCACCTCCCTAAAACTTTTTTCTGAGTTCTCTCAAACAAAGGATATAGCAACTCTAAAAGTAAAACATGCAGCCTCAATCAGCCACATTATTCTACCCGAGTGTCTCAACCATTTTAATTACTTCAAAAACTTACTGCTGAAGATTTTCTCTAATTTTGTCCTTTGCCAAATATCAGAGTTTGCTGCCCATACAGCTGAACTATCCTTTTCAGCAGTATCTACTAACCAAGAAAACAGAACAGAATACACCGCATGAAGGGTTCACCCTCAAAATCACCAGAAAACAAATCAAACGTTTTGAGCACATCTATTACAGAAAACTGATCAACTGATGGCATGGAATACATACGAAGCAAACCATGAGATAAAACTTTTCAAAGAGGGATATATTGGATTGACTGCATTACCTTACCAAAAGTACACACATAACTCAAAAGAGAGCCAAACACCAAAGAATTTCTACTAGCCAAACCGCACTAGGACAAATTAGTGTTGAGGGAAAAGTAGCATTGAAACTGCTAAATACATGTTTTTTTAATTTATCTCTAAATGACTTTCTGAAGCTAAGAATCTTAAACTGACTTGGTTTCATTAACAAATGATCCTACTGTTTTAAACCAGCGCATAAGATTACGATGGTCTTTGACGTATAGCCATGCTCGAAGAAATGGAAAAAGACTATCACCCACACCCCGCTCTTCTATGTAGCTGTGGAATGCATCCTTCATCCCTTCATCAAGATCTCTGTTAATGGCAAACAAGTCAACCCAAACTTATATCAGCTTATCATAAATAACCCATTCTACATATCTGATTTAATCTCTGAAGAAACATAAAAAAAATAAAAGAATTTAAAAAAAAAATAAAAGAATTAAGGAAATCACAAAGGGAAAAAAAATCAATTGAGTTAAAAGTGAAAACAGTCAATTAACTCAAGGCGCAACATTGCCACTGAGAGGCTGAATCATTCGAAGCAATAGCATATGCATAGTACATTGGATCCCTAAATTATACAAAACTAGATTAAAGCAAGAAGGGTCAACAGAGTCATGTTAGTATATGCGTGATCAATATCAAGAAGCTGTTGGAGCACATAACGGTGAATAAAAACCCAAACTGTAGCTTGTTATTTGTCCATGAGAATTATAACCTTGTCAACGAATTATTCAACAAAAACACTGTCATTGCTGAGCTAGAGATACTTTCAAGATAAAAAAACAGAAAAATCAACCATTTTAGTCAGGGCAGAACATTGAGATCAATTACGTATACATCCTAATATTATTTTTTTCCTTCTGTCTTTTTTTTTTTTTTCCCTGTGTTCTTCTGTACAATTTTGTAGGATACCAAAAGTTAAAACATTTATAACAAATGAATACTACTTAGAAGCAATAAAGTTTGGTTCTCAATTAGACGAAACATAGGAGAAGATATTTACAGAGGTCAGTCTTCCAGTTTACGAATTACTTCAGCTTTTCCACATGGAAAAAGGTGTTTCTTATTTTATGTGACACTGTGTCTGTAAATCAACCAAAATATAAAAAATGTAGACAAGCAATTCACCAAAGACATCTAAACTAACTAAAATCTAAAATACACGGAAATATTTGACTTTATTCCTTTCCTCAAGTGACTCTCCACAAGAAATAAAAGCAAGAAACTCAAAATACCCAACATAAATCAGCTTCAGCCAGAGTCTCTCACCCCCTCCCCACCCCGGGGCCCGAAAAAAAAAAAATGAATAGCTCTTTTCTTTTCAGTCACATCACAGATATTAGTCCAACCGTGAGCAAGTATCCAAGAAAATTTGTAACTTAGGAGATGCCTAAGTCTCTGAAATCAAATAAGACCTTAGGATATGGGAATATAAGGGCTTCTACACAACTCCAAAAATCACTTACATGAGAAAAAATCCCTAAGAATCAAGCATCCACCTTCTGATATCTGCTCTAGAACATGAAAATCTGACACTCTCTAACAATATCCAAAGAATTAATCCCCTGAATTTTAAATCATGTAATTATTTCAGAACCAGAAATCCCAACTCAAAGGAATTACCCAAAAGAAACAGCTTTTTCTTCAGCATGTGTACCTAAGACTGATGAAACCATCGTCGCCAGTCATTTCCACATAATATACACACTATCATTATCTTTCAATTGCTATCAGAAGATTCAAATTCATGTATATTTTGTATGAGCTCAGCTATGAGCTTAGATACTCGCTTTTGGTGGAGTTCAAGTTACTGCAAATTCGGGGAATCGGTGTCCTTATTGTAACACTTAGACATGGTTATGCTGTACTTGTCTATACCAAATGCAAGTTTTCATAAACATTGAGTATCACTAGATAAGCAAGTTATCTTCTAAGAAAAGATAGACAGAATTGAGAATAAGAACAAATTAGCAAAAGAGTGGAGTGAAAAGAATTGAGAAAACAGAGGAGGACATACTCAAAAAGAGGGCCAGTATATGCTGAAGAACGAGGCGCAGCGTAATCAGAGGCGTCGGCCAAAGGCCTGATAGAGACAGAGTGAATGCCTAAGGCGTCCGGATACAGCCCACAAAGAAAAAGCAGAGACTCCTTCTGTCCCGGCTTCGAAACCTCGACGTGTAGGAACAACTGGTTGATGTCGTCGTCGTCGTCGTCGTCTTCTCCTCCGGCGGCGGCACCTGCGCCGGGAATAATATTATCCATTCGCATGACCGATATGCTGATTTGTTCGTCGCCGTAGCTGCGCTTGAGCACGGGACCGGCGCCGTCGAGCGAGCCCTTGACGACGGTGAAAGGGGAGGGAGGGTTGACTTTAGGGGGAGGGGTCATTTTGGACACTTCCAGATAGTGCTCTTTCAGGGAGCGGAGGAGCATCGAGTTCACAGCCGTGGCCGTGGCGGTGGAGTGGCGCCGGCATAGGTGGTGGCTCAGTGTGGCACCAAACCCTGAGAATGCTGTGGCTTTCCTCCACATTGATATTGATCTCATGAAATGATGTAGGCAACAAAACCCTAAGCAGGTACTGCCGCCTCTACTAAGCCAAACAAACCAAGATTGCTCGCTTCTTCCTTTTTCTTCTTGTTAGTCTTCCTTTCGACTTTTGCCTATTTTGCTCACGCCTGCTTCTAATTCTTTTTTTCCTTTTTTTTTTTTTAAATGAAATTTAAGCTATGCTAACTATTTACTCAAATATTTTATAAGATTGTCCACTAATCTTATAACAAATTACATATATTTTGCCTTAATACCTAATTAATTTTTTTAAAATTTTTTTAAGACAATTTTGCCCTCGCTTCTTTTGTTACTTAGAGAGTTCTGAAGTTACCGAAAACTTCACGAGACTCCAATCAACGCTTGTCGGAATCCAATCACTGGTCGCCAGACTCCAGACATCGGTCGCCGGAGACCATGCCAAATGTCCCCAAAGAGAATATTACTCCCCCCAATAAGATGTTAATTGTCACCCAATAAAAAGTTTATTACCCCGGCCATAATGAAATGTTTACTACCCTAGCAAAACAATTACATTAGTTAACCTCTAGTACAGTCAGTCACTAATCTACAAAATCTACCAAACATATGCTATTCTATTACATTCAACGCTTGGGCTGCCTTGGTGGCGGAGATGGTGGTGAACTCGGCGCCTTCGAGGCTGACTAGTGATTGGTGTCCACTGAGTGGACTCGGAGGAAGAACATTGTGACTCGTTGAGTCAACTCGGCAGGGGAAGGAAGGGAGGGGGGGGGGAAGAGAGAGAGAGAGAGAGAGAGAGAGAGAGAGAGAGAGAGAGAGAGAGAGAGAGAGAGAGAGAGAGAGAGAGAGAGAGAGAGAGAGAGAGAGAGAGAGAGATCAATGAGAAAAGTCTGTAGTTTATTAATTAGGCTGAGGGAAAAACAGTCATTTGATGTTTAAATTGGGTAAATGGGAATAAAAGTTTCTTAGCGGTATAAGTGAGAGTACCTTGGCCCAACACTCCAAACACTTTTTCAGATGAGATTGAGAAAATTTTATTTAGGGCAGCAGCTTTGTCGTCTTTCATTTAGGCAAAATAGCTATATTCAACATTGTCGTCTTTCATTTTGGCAAACACTCCAAACACTTTTTCCATGGTTGTCGATTTCCAGACTAATTGTTATGTAATAAATAAAAAATGGAGAAAAATGTTGAATATATTGGTCTGATTTCTGATTTATTTCACTATAAATATATTGTATTTTTGTAATAAAGAGGAAGAGTGAAACCGTGAAATCCTAGTTCTTGACGGCGGATCTTCACGCTGTTTGCAGTGTTGAGAGGCATGTTTTAGCATGTTGAGCCAATTTGGGTACGTGGTATTGTCGACAGCAGGGCGAGTTTCCGGAGGCAACTTGGTTCATGCAAATCAGGAGGTAGCGGCAGGATAGCATCAATCAGAGACATCGTGTTAGGGCGGAGGATCGATCGAGGCGTTAGGGGTTGATCAGCGTATTGTTCAGTCAGCATTGACTGGATTTGAGGTTGTTCTTGTTTGGTCTTGGTGAAGTAGGCTCCATCTTCGGTGATTTCTAGTTCTGATTATGGGGTGCTGGAAAGGGCGGCCGCCGAAGGTGGTGGCAGTGCCGTGTTGGCAGACGAGGTGGGCTAGCTGTGCTCCTACTAGATTGGCTCGTGCTTGGGCTTAGGCTTTTGGACCTGGGCTTAAGGCTGAGTTGTTTGGGTTTTCTTAGGGGCTTTCAAAGAGGGTGCCTGGCCCTAGATTTTGGACCTTATTGGGAAAGTTAGGTCTTTCGATGGTCTTCAAGTGCTAGTCTATTTGGACCTAATGCATTCACAGTATACAACTAACGTGGCCAAGCGTAAGGATTCTCGTGGAGCGATTGGTCGGTACCTTGTCCTGTACAAAATTATATTCCGTAAACAACAATTCTACAATTAAATACAATTCTAAAATGAAACCTGAAAACCCCTCATAAATGATACGCTAAAAGCAAGCGCGCAATTTAACCCTGCAAGATGTCATCATTAGTATAGAATAAGTAGGGATCGTTCTAGCCGAGGATTGAGGGTACACCTGTAATTGTAAAAACAAATAAAGAATTAATAAAAAGTATGAAGTATTATTTACAAAAATAAAACAAAGAAAGAAATATATACAAGTAAACACAAATAGAGGGTTTTAGATTTTTAAATCAAAAATTAAATAAATAAAATAAAGAAAATGAAAAAACATATATACAAGAGTGGAACGCAAGGAACAAATACCAAAACGACATCCATATGAATGAAATCCAATCACAAATCCTATAGTTGATATTCTATGTCATGAGAAATAAGTTGACCATGTGAAACGTTAGTAAGCAAACGATTTCCCATATTTTACTTTCCTTGAATAATTAATCTAAGTGAAAGCACCTAAATTAATCTTATTGAACATACAATCATAGTCTAGAAAGCTAGCTAATCAAGAACACATTCAACGCATGAAGAACAAAGAAAGGATGTCAACCAAAGTGCACAACCTAGTATGAGAAAGCTCATCTATTTGCAATCCTCCTTAATTGATTTCGACTTTTGTCCAAAGCCTTTACTACTTATGATTTAGGTTCACAAAACTATTAGGTGAATTGCTTACCTAAATCTAGCTCCAATTACATGCATATATCCTAAGTTGGCCACCAAAGAACACATACATATAATAGTTTTCCATAATCCAAAATCAATTAAGCAACATACAAATCAACATATAAAAATCACAACTTTATTTCAAAACATATAAACGGGCTTTAAACTTTGCCCTTAAAGTCATGTTAATTAGAATTCATAACTCTATGAATCAAACAAAGGAAAACAAACAAAATATGAAATACACCGTGAAAGATGAATGACAAAGCGTTGAGACGAAGAACTTGAAGATCCTTGAAAGCAAGCAATCTTCTAGGGATAACACAAGGGTGGATTTCGGCTAGGATCTTGATGTATTGCATGACTTCTTCTCTTCCTTGGTTGAGACACAGAGCTTCTGAAGACTAGAGAATGGAGAGAATTTTTCTGATGTTGAGAAAAAATGAAAGAATGAATGAATGAGGCTTGCAGCGTGCATCTATATATAGGAGATGTCTAGGGCTTCTAGATCCTTCTTTTAATTACTAGGAATTATCTAATGGATCCACACAGCTCCAACCAATCAGATAAATCCACGTCAGCATTCTTGTGTCATCCAACCAATTAGAAGCCTTTAAAATTGCACCTTGATTCTAGGGAGATAATATTTGATGAATTTGAATGAATATTTTCTGATTTTATCCCCTAAAATTCTTCCAAAAAAGAGGTGTGAGCAACAAGCAACGTATCTGGACTTGTTTCCATCCTTTCTGCATGTTGTAATCCCTTAAAATTCTCCAAGGATGATGCCAAACTCTTCTGGAAGCCTCTAGGACGTCGCAATGTGCAATATTATCTTAAATATGAAGCATAAATTTGACCATGGGCTTCCCGATGTGATTTGGGCCTCAAAATAGAAATTCCAGTCAAAAGTCCAATTCGTGCGTAGCTTGACCTTCCTGTACTAAATCAGCCATTACTTCTTCTAGAAAAATGATATTGATAAGCCGTAAAAATCTATGGAAACTAGACATTCAAGTATTTCCATCAATGTAAAGATCATCAACTAGTTCTTTCTGAGATGCTTTCAGTTCTCTGTCGAAGTTGACTGACTTGCACAGGCAGATTTCCTAATTTGGCCCTTCATGCGTTTTTTCTCCTAGTGCAGTCAGGACTCCTCACTTTTCACCATTTGTCTTCATTTTTCTGACCATGCTTCCTGGTTGACTCATGAGTCTTGCTTTGACAAAGTTTCCTATTTTGAACAGGTTTTCCTGGTTGGATCAGGAAAACTTCAGTTCTTCGTTTTAGCTCAATTTTTGCAACCCTTGTGCCCTGCCTTAGCCATTTCCAACGTTTTCTAGCTTTTCTTTCTCCTTTAAGCTCATTTCAGCTCCATTTGCTCCATGGGACCTAAAAATAGAAACTTTTATTAAAATTACTACAAATAGAAACTTTCTTTAAAAAGAAAGATTTATTTGAGGAAATAACTAAGTAAATATGAGGAAATAACATGTAAAATGTCACATTAAAATGCTCCTGTCAGTAAATCAACATCTCCATTACTTCTCGGATTCAACCCAAATTTCACAACTAACAACAATCCATCGATTTAAGTACTCCATAGTGGAAACAAAGGAAATCCGAAGGTTGGATTCCCATAAATCGACATCTGAAACTCCAAACATCAGAAATTCATAATCAATAACAAACTTCTCCAATTTCCACCAAAATTCATATTTACAAGTTCTACAACTCACAAGTAACTTATCTAGCTAAAAATAGAAAACCAAAACCTCTCCTACGTGCCGCCCGTAACGGCGGCGCGTGGGCCCCACGCGTCGCTGGCCAACTCCGATTCGGGACACCAAATTTCATCAACATGATCATCTCGACAATCCAAACAACTTCCTCAACTACAATAAAGCCTAAAAATATCTTGGTTGGCCGGAAATCAAGCTTGATCGAAAGATGCCCGATTTGAACAGTGAAATCTTCAAAACTTTGATTCGTCCTCCATGCTTCGAATTGCTTCAAGAGGCTTGGAGGGATTCTTCAGCGAAGAATGGGTTTTCCAAAATGACCGGTTTTGTCGAAGATGGAACCATCGTGAATCGGAAGAAATAGCTGATTGAAGCCAACTGCTACAGTGATCGATTTTGGCTTTGATCTCTTCTTTCCCGACCAATCCGCCGTGAACCACCCCTATAGGCTTGTCAAGGAGGAGGAGGCGGTCCTAAAATGACCGGTGGCACGCCATCAGGTGGCCGGAAGGCTAAGAAACGACTAAAAACAGTAGAACCCGAAAAGTGAGAGAGTTACTGCGGTGGGTTTTCGGAAATGAAAACCTACCACAGTAACTTTCCATTTATATACCAATTTAACCCAAACAGTAACTTTAGTTTTTCGGTTATAACTCTCACATATGAACTCCGATTTAAGCGTACCACATATCCACGGACTCAATTTAACGTCCTCTACAACTTTTGTGAATAAAATTTTCTCAATAACTAACTCGAACAAAAAGTCAACTTTTTGGTCCACTAAAAGTATCGAAACAAAGTAAAAAGTGAAAATAATTGTCGTTTACCGTACAAATGACTAGTAAAAAAGTAAATTGAGATACGGGACGTAACATCAATACTTTCATCTCTTCGACAATCCTTGTTCTTCCCTCTATTATCATTCTTTTCTATTTTGAGTATTTTCAAGCCATGTAAGTATAAAGGCCTAATGATGAGTCTCCTATTAGGTTTCAAACACAATAATACACACACACACAAATTTTATCTAGAACGAAGCTTTGCTTTGAAATTAAAGTGAGCATATAGAGTTTAGGGACACTTTTCGGTGGCATATCCACATCTTGACCATTCAGTTTTTAGGTACTAATGTATAGATCATCTCTGCAAATTTTCAGCCAAATTGATTATCATTAAGGCGTTGATAACTACCTTAAAGCTAGTACGGTTCAGGTTAGACAAATTTAGTTCGTCCATTGGTTCAAGCGAGTTAGATACCTTAACGACCATCAATTTGGCTGAAAATTTGTAGAGATGATCTATACATTAGTACCTAAAAACTGAACAGTCTAGATGTGGATATGCCATTGAAAAGTGACCCTAAACTCTAAACGCGCACTTTAATTTTGAAGCGAAGCTTCACTCTAGATAGGATTTGTATGTGTGTGTGTCTATATAGGGGCCTTCCATTAAGGGATCCTTCTTTTTTTTTTTTTGCCACTTTAAGGGATACCTTGTGAGACCCACATTTTGATCGCATTTCGGCATCTCGACCGTTCAGTTTTTTTTGTCTTAATGTATAGATCAAATCTGCAAATTTTCAGCCAAATTGATGATCGTTAAAGTATCGAACTAGTTTAAATCAATGAATGAACCGAATCTCTCCAACCTGAACCGTTCATGTTCATAATAGTAAATTACAGTTTTGAATGTCTTAATGAATATCAATTTGGTTGAAAATTTGCAAAGATGATCTACTTATATATATATATATATATATATATATATATATATCTCTCTCTAAAAACTAAAGGTTAAGATCTTGATATATGATCGAAAAGTTGGTCTAATTAGCAATCCTTTAAAATGGCCAAAAAAAGGGATCCCTCACTAGAAATGTCCTATATACACACACTATAAAATCAACCCAAAAGTTTCACTAAATTATGGATTACTTGTAATACCCTTTGTAGTTAAAAAATAATAATTCAAAATGGTCATCGTAATAAAAGAAAAAATGAAATACATAAATATGAATAATTTGAAAAAGTGAGTGACACATAAATTCGCATATTATTCTTATCTTCAATAATAACATGTGCAGTGCACGGGTATGAGGCAAGTTACCATAAAGTAAGACCCTCAAAGTTTCACCAAATTTTGATTTACATAAAATAACCTTTAAAACAAACCCATCACCTCTAAATCTTATCAGGGTAAAGTTAGTAAATCAAACAACATGCAGTTAAAGAGATAATAATCAATTTTTTTGGGTAAAAGTTAAGAAAGAACTGGGAGCTCCCCGCTAACTTCTCAAAAAACAAAACAAAGCTATATAGATGAGGAGGAAAAAAAAAAGTAACTACACTCTACCACTAAAAAAATAGTATAAATTTACTATTTAATTTGCATCATTCCCTCAACTTCTCTTGAGCAAAATTTAAGGCTCTTTTCCTTTCTCTATCATTACCTTCCCAAAATTATTAGTTAATAAAATCACAAATTAAACTGCTAGAAAAAAAAAAAGTAAAATCAAAACGGCAGAATAATATTAGAAAAATACAAATTTATAAAACAAACACAGATGAAAAACTTTGGGTATGGGGCCTCCACCAATGGTGACACTGATGTTGCCAAAAATGCAAACTTGCCGCCACAAGAAGTCACTGGGAAAAAGAACTCAAGATTGAAGTAAACTTCTCTCACCGAACCTCTTAACCAAAAGAAAACCCAACAAGCGCCTCCATTTGCTAGAACCACGAATAGGAGCACCACTAGAGGGGTAAGGAAATAGCATAAAGGCTAACTTGAAAGGCGGACTAGAAACCTATATTGGGAAGAGACATATCCTAATATAAGCAGGAAAAAAGTCGAGAGGAGATATCATGGTCGAACACTACAGGTCGCGAGTCATTCAAGATCCACATCTACAACCACCACATAGGAGAAAAACAGGATTTAGTCACCATATCCCGACTATGTGAGGTTGGAGTTTAGGGTCACTTTTCGGTTTCATATCCAAATCTTGACCGTTCAGTTTTTAGGTATTAAAGTATTGATCATCTCTGCATATTTTCAACCAATTTAATGATCTTTAAGGCATCTAACTCACTTAAACCAATTAACAAACTGAATCTGTCCACCCTGAACCGTACTAGCTTTAAAGCAGTTATCAATGCCTTAACGACCATCAATTTGGCTGAAATTTTGTAGAGATGATCTATACATTAGTACTTAAAAACGGAACGGTCGAGATGTGGATATGAGACCGAAAAGTGACTCTAAACTCCAACCTCACACGTTAATTTCAGAGTGAGACCTCACTCTGAATAGGATCTGTGTGTTTGTGTGTTTGTGTGTGTGTGTGTGTGTGTATATATATATATTTTTTTTTTAATTTCCTAATTTTTAAACATCTTTCTTATATTGACTCAAGATCGAACCAAAATTACACTTTGAAAAATCAACCGAGTCGGGCCAAGTTAAGCTTGGAGAAAATTGTTCAAGTTTAAGCCAAGCTCAAGCTCATTAATAAATAACCCTAGCTTGATCACCTTGGTTTATCTCGACTCGACTCGTTTATAGGTCTATGAAGATTCTCTAAGTACCACTCAAGTTTTTGGATTTGAGCGGTCTTGGTTATTGTATGCTCCCACTTTTACTCTAGCAAGAAAAATCAATCAAGTTGAGTCAAGCTTAAGCTTGAAAAAAAAATAGTTCAAGCTTGCTTTCCAAGCTCGAACTCATTACTAACTGTATGGGCAGAGCTTGTGCGTTTTGGTATTCTCCTTAATTCAGCTCGTTTATAGCCTTAGGAAGAGCAAGAAATAATCATCAGTCTCAAGAGTAGTGTTAGGTAAACCATCTTATTAGGCCATTTGCATCCAACCTTATGGTGGCACAAGCCCAACCTATCAAAGAATTTCATTAAATGACGTAATTGTGCCATATAATTACTACTAGCAAAATGGGCAACTCACACAGATTTTAGTCACACAGATTTCTCTCAGCCACGGATATCCGTGTGAAAGACAATTACATATAGATAACTGTATAAAATCAGTTGAGTTGGACCCACATGAGTTTATGACATACCAATAGCAACAGACATCCGTGTGAAATAAAAATTCACACAGATTTCAGTGTGAAATCTAAGATACTTTCACACGGATGTCCGTGGGGAAATCAATTCACACAGATTTCAGTGTGAATAAAGTATTTTATTATTTAAACATGAATTTCTTATATTCTTATACGTATTATACAACTACGGTCTTCAGTAGCTATTACAATTTGATACAGATGTCTGTGTGAAATGAGCCCCACACATATATCAGTGTATAATGAACATACTGATATCCGTGTGAGAGTATAATTTTCATACGGATGTCCGTGTGAAAGTTGGAATGACAATTGACGCGACAATAGTAGGTTACCGAGGTAAATACACACAGACATCAGTAAGAGTTGGAAGTGCATTTCACACGGATATCAGTAGCTATACTTCTTAAAACTACAAGATTGATCAGAAGTTTGCCATTGTTATTCTCTGTCATTATTTTCATTTCTTGAGCTGCATAGATGATGAAGAAGAAGACTGTGAATGATTTCAGTTGATTCATAGATTTCAGGTATTATTTTCCACTTCCCTTACCCTTGGATTGTATATTTCAAGTTTTTTGTTGGTGTATTCATGAAAGGTTTTAGGATATTCATGATCATGGAAAAACAAATTCATGATCAAAAACAATGGGGTTCCGATTCTTCTTGGCTAATTTTTATTCATAGATTTCAGATCTAGATCGAAAACAACACGCATCCTCAATGGAAGCTCCATGGCTTGAGGGGATGAAAACGAAGGCTAGTGGCGTGGCTCTATGGCTGGGGTTTGGCTCAGGGATGGAAGTTGGTGGCTTCTGCTTGGATCGTGGCTGAGTTAACAGATCTGATTCTTCTCTTCGTCGATCGTGGGTGGGAGCTAGAATGGACTTCTGGCATGGTGCGATTTGCTGGTAGGGCTCGATTTGCCTGTTTTTGCAGGTTTCTCGGCTAAGGATGGTTGCTTGGCAGTGGCTGGGTTCTCGATTTCATGGAAGTGACGAACCCAGTGGGGTTCCGATTCTTCTTGGAGTTCGATCTCGGACGCCGGCCAGGTTCTCGTGTGGTTGGGTTTGTGGTGTGTCGGTGCTGTGGCGTTGGGATGCGTTGCGGCGGCCGGCCGATTGTATGATTACAGTAGTAATTTTTTTTTTACTGTAACATAAGCCTTTACACAGATTTTAATTATCTGTGTGATTATTGTAATGTTCACACTGATTTTTTGAAGATAAATTTTATATAAGAATTTAATTTATAAATTCATCTCATGTGAGATAAGTGTGGGTCCCACAACAAATTCCACGCTGATTTTTCTGTCTGTTGGGAGAGACCAAAGACCACGGGATCAAATGGAACAGACACAACATCTGTGAGTGTAGGGGTAGGTATTAGGCTTCCCATACTGATATCAGTAACTAATAGAGGTTATACCTACTGATTGCAATCAATGGGTATAGACAATTTTGCTGGTATAAGGGGGATATAGGTGAAAAGGTGGTTCACCTGGCATTATTCTAGTCCCAAGCTACCACTCAAGTTAGTTTGAATCGAAACCATTCATGATTATTGTATGCTTTTATTTGTGATGTCTTTTTAAGTGCTTTCTACTCTTAATTAATTAATTATTTCAAACAAAAAACTAAGGAGGTACAGCAGAAGAGTTCTTTTTTTTTTTTTTGAAAGGCAGAAAAGTGCTTGTATGAGAACATATTGATTAATATTTTTGTATGAGAACATGCTCTCAAAGTATCAAATGACGCAAACTTCAGAGACTATTAATTTGTGACATTTCTATGTATTTGCGAGCGACCAAATGCAGAGACATGAAGTATGGGTTGGGCTTCTAATAAGGACTTTCTAATCAAAGATTGTAAGGATCCACTTTTATTTCACATTTTGACAAATATACCGTTAGATGTTTAGATATTCATGAGTAGATCATTTCTGCAAATTTTTAACTAAATTGAAAATCGTTAAGGCATTCATAATTATGATTTATTATTTATGAAAATGAAATGTTCAGGTTTAGCAAATTTGGTTCGTCCATATCAATGATCTAGTTCGATACCTTAACTATAAGTAATTTGGAAGAAAAATTTCAGAAGTGATTTACTCATGCATGCCTAAACATCTAACAGTTGATTTACCAATATATAACCAAAAAGTGGATCTCACAATCATTGATAAAAAAATCATCATGAAATCCTCATTTTAAAGATCCTCATCAGAAACTCTCCTTGTGCAGTGTTATGGACAACGATTGAAGAGCTTATAGGTTAGGTAACCCTATGATCAATTTGTTCAATTTGTTTAGAAAAGGAAACACTCGCAGTACAAACCCAAAATTAATCTTCTGTTATAGAGAAACTGAATTTGGGAGAAAATTTCTGTGTATTCTCATTGATAATAGGGGCCTCTTTATATAGAGGATTACAATGCATAGAATCTCAATCATACAAGGAAAGTAATTCTACATTGATTAGGATTCTAGATCCTTCTAATTAAATCCTATTACCACTAGGTCAAGTAACCTAGAGTTTGGGCTAAACACAAATTAGGTTTTCCTTCAACACTCCCCCTTGTGTTGCCCAAACGCGGTGCTTCTCTCGTTGCCTCATTAAAAACCTTGCCGAGTAACAAAAACCCAGTGGGACAAAAATAACCTTGGTCGAAGGGGAAAAAGAGCACAACACACCATTCACGATTCGAGACGAACATGTAGACATCTCCCCCTGATGTCTGCACCTCCCCCTGATGACTACGATCATGGGAGTTCAGATAATTTTGGCAATTCAATTCTTGCCACATGTTTCTCGAACGTGGATTTGGGCAATGACTTAGTAAACAAGTCTGCCACATTGTCCTCAGATCGAACCTAGTTCACTTTGATCTCGAGGAGTGTCTGTTGTTGCTGATTATGCATGGTGTTGTCGCTTTTGATGTAGCCTTGCCTCATTTGTTCAAAACAAGTAGCATTATCCTAAATGCTCGTAGGCTCATCTGTGGTAGACTTCAAACCACAATTGTTCGAACATGAGCAATAATCTCTGCATTGTTCGAAGATATAGCGACTACGATCTGTTCTGTAGACCTCCAAGATATCACGATCTTTTCCCATGGTGAACACTTAACCAGTTTGGGAGCGACCTTTGTGTGGGTCAGAGAGATACCCAACATCAGCAAAACCTTCCAAAACACATGTCGTTTTGGGATGGGGATAGAGAACGCAGGCCAGCGTTGGCGGCGTACCTGGTGTGTGATGGGTCCGAATCCATCATCTCTTTGTAGGGATAGAACAAGCTCATATCAATCGTACATCTCAAATATCGAAAGATATCTTTTACACCAATCCAATGGCGTCGCGTTGGCGCAGAGCTATATCTAGCTAACAAGTTCACAACATATGAGATGTCCGGTCTTGTGCATTTAGATAAGTACAATAATGCGCCTATTGTACTAAGTAAGACACTTTTGCCTCTAGCACATCTTCGTCATCATCCTTTGACGAAGAGGATCCTTTTCAGGATCAAGACTACGGACGATCATGGGGGTGCTTAAAGGCTTGACCTTGTCAAAATGCCTAAGCATCTATCGACACGATGCTCAAGTTCCAAACTGAGACATAATCGTGTTCTCCCAAAATCCTTCATCTCAAACTCAGATTTCAAGTGTTCAGCGGTTTCCCTTAACTCTTTAAAGGCTTCTAATGAAGATCATGTCCAACATGAACCGCGATAGAATCTGAAACTTGTTATAGAAACGCGTGGGCATATCCCTTCCCAATCAAGTAGTCACTTTAGTGAGCGTTTCAACCTTATTGTAAACGCGCTCCATGGTCTAGAGCCACTTGATTTGGGTAAATGAAGTTCACCATGAACCTTCATGTATATTCCGTATCTAGATCCCTATAGAGATACGTAGTGACCATATTTGTAAGCTGCATGTTCAGTTATTCGGAAACTACCAAACTGACAGGGTAGTGGAGTGCAATGACATCCATTACGAGAGAATATGTCTCATCGTAGTCGATTCCAGGGCGTTTTGTGAGAAGCCTTGCGCCATAAGGCGAGATTGCCATCTCTTTTTCTCATCACGCTTTCTAACGAAGACCCATTAGTCAACAGGTTTATGTTAGGAGGTGTTGGCATCTCTAGCTCGAAAACCTTCCTCTTCGTTAGAGAATCCATCTTAACCTGGATCGCATCTTTCCATTTAGGCCAAAAACTCTCTACGTTGGCATTCATTCATCAACGGAGCGTGGTTCGATATCATCTAACTCAAAAACTCATGCGCAACAAAATACGCAACTACATCATCAATTCTGATGGAGTTTCTATCCCACGTCTCATGTACACTAGTGTAAGTTTCATAGAGCTCTATATTCTCAGGAATAGGGTTTGACGTTGAGGCGTCCCCCAACGATAACCATAACCCGGAAGATACTCATGAGACGGATTTTGAGTCTTGATGATTAAAGGATTGGAATGTGCCAAAGTATCCTTCGAACCCACGGGCCTCCCACGCATCCTAGCTGGGGCCAGGGCCTGTAACGCCAGAGTGCCACTCTCTTTGGCATTGGCGCCATGCCTACCTCCGTGTAGGGTGGCGCTTACGTCCTCTCGTAGGGACGTCCTTCCTTGCAGGCATGTTTGCAGCATAATTGTGTGATCTCGTCACTTTAACAGGGATCAAGATGAGACATAGTGGGGACAGACTACGACAATTCCTGTCGTTCCTGCTGAACATACGTGTTCTTATCTCCCCCTAACGACGGGAAGAATGTCTCATCAAAGTGACATCCGCAAATCTAGCGGTAAGGAGATCGCCTAGCAAGGGCATTTAAGTGGCGGACGATTATTGAAAACGCAAATCCAACGTAGTTGCCCATTCGTCTGTAAGGACCCATCATAGGGCGTTGTGGCGGCGCAAGTGGCACATAAATGGCTCACTCAAATGTGCGTAAGTACAAAATACGTGTACCAGTCACTAGCTGTAACGCATAGGTACATTGAGTGGCGATAGGTCGTAGACGAATTAGCATAGCTGCATGCGATATTGCATCACCCCAAGCGGATGTAAGAAGATTGGTGCGCATTACCAATGTTCGGACTACCATCGTAGTCGTTTCCGCGAGACCAATTGGGTGTGTACATGGGAATGTGATGTCAACATCAAACCCATTGCAATATCCATCGAAAGTCTTTCGATGTAAACTCTCTAGCATAGTCAAATCCAATTGACTGAATAGGATGATTCGGGGAGTGAGCCCGTTGTCACATGATATGTGCTAGGAGTGTAGCATAAGTAGCATTTATAAGTGGACAATGGCACAACACGTGACCGGCGTGTTAGCGTGTCAACCAACATCATGAAATATTTAAGTGTCCGCAAGTTGGTTGAATCAATCCACAAAATCCCTATGGATTCTTTGTAAGAATAGAATGAGTATTGTCATATCCTTTGCATAGGACGGTCTCAGTCCCAATTTCCATAAGGAATGGGCTTTGTAAAACGAGCGAGAGGCCTTAGAAGCAACCAATGAGGAGTTTGGTTAGGCCTAAGCGTTTGTAGCGCTATTAGAAGCAAAATATGTGACTACATCTCCCATCATGGCGTGGGAGCCATGGAAATTAGCATGTATGGCGTCATGGCCACAAGGAGGAACAACCATGGCGTTATGCCCATGGTTGGCGCCTTTTATGGCGGCATCTTGCTTCATTTTGCTCAAAAAAAAATGATGTCCATGTGAAGTCTTTTGTAGACGGATCATCATATCATGACTAGGATGATCTATCCTGTCGTGACAAAGCCAATATGTGTCTAAATCCAAGAGATCTTCTCTCATAAGTGTATTGGATTTAAGAGCTCGAATAGTGACATAAAATCCACTAGAGAGACACATAAACGTCTCTAAGATGCGTCTTTGTTCGCAATCATTAGAGATAATGCAAAGGAACTCATTTCCGTTCTCTACATGCATTTTCGCATGGAATTCGTTGGCTATTCATAGGGTACTATTTGCCCTAAGAGCGTAGAGAGCTTCTGTGACAACTGTAATCAAGGTGCCATTTGGCAAGTGGAACTTGGGCTATTCCATGTCCTTAAATTAATACTGATGGTCTAGCCATCGTAGTCACAAAGTCATAGCTCAGAATCAAAATTGAGTCATAATGAAAAGAACTCGAAATTTTATTCATAAGCCAACGAAATACATCATTGTTTCTATGATCAAAGAAAATCTAATCCAATAAAAAGGAATATGGCAATCGCCTACATCTCTTGAAAATAAAGACTTAAACAGAATTGGCGATCTATTGATCCCAGCCAGATTTGTAGTCTTCAACCCTTCACTCTAGATCATCTTCTTGATCTTCTTGTTCCACATAGTGAGCTTCTCTTGCTTCACAATATGCTTTGTAGGCTGTGACCAGTTCTTCACGAGCTCTACAAATGTGTGCCCAATGTTCAGACACTCCACATCGAGAACATACATCTCTTTGCTCGAACTCCATTGATTGAGGCGCTTTGAAAGCGTCATTTAGATGGCTCTTAGTGTTGGTGGCGCCACCAACATGGCCAGAGGCATTGCCTCCCTCTCTCTTTCCACGTTTACCTCTTCGGTTCCGTGTTCGCCTATTTTGGCGGTTACCTTCCCAAGTAGAGCAATTATATGGATCAGAATGTCCAGAAGTATACCTAAGATTAGGGTTTTGCTCTTGGCGCCCTCTCTTAGAGGTGCGACTATAATTGGATTCCGGAATATGCTCTGTTTCCACGGATCTCGAATTATAGTTCTTCACAAGGATATTGTCATGCTTTTCAGCGACATTTATAGCTCCAATGAGCTCATGAAACCTTGTGATCCGTCTTGCATTTACATCGATTCGATAGTTCTTAGCAACCATCAATGCAGAGACGGGGAAGGTAGAGAGAGTCTTCTCAATCAACATCGCATCTGTGATCTCTTTACCACAGAATTCCATTAAGGATTTAATGCGAAGTGCTTCCGAGTTATAGTCAAGAACTGACTTGAAATCACAGAGCGGAGGCTATGCCATCTCACTTCTAGGTCAGGAAGCAAGGAGTCACGGACGTTGCCAAATCTTTCTTCGAGTGAGACCCACAGCCTTCTGGGGTCTTCTTCATTCATATACTCGTACTGGAGCGAATCATCCATATGAGAGTCATTAGGATGATGGCTTTCGCCTTATTTGCCTCTAAGGCTGCTCTATTTGCTTCCAAAGCGTGAGCTTGCTCAACAGTTAGCACGTCCTGGCTAGGCTCGAGAATCATATCCAGGATTCTATCAGCCTTGAGATGCTGGCGGATATCACGAACCCACCTGTGATATCCAGAGCCAGTTGTTCCCAATGGAGCAAAGTCCAATTTGTTCAGGTTACTCATCCTGAAAGAGAACAAGAAATTAGGGTTAGTTTCGGAGCGAAATAGGCTACCACGAAAACATATGAAATTTCTTAGCGTAATCGCTTCCAAGAAATTAGGAATTTCCGAGCGTAATCGCTTCCAAGAAATTAGGAATTTCCGAGCGTAGTCGCTTCCAAGAAATTAGATTCCAAGAGATATTGGATTAGATCGAAACAATGATGTGTTTGTGGTCGATCATAACTTCTCAACAAACTCTAAGTTTGGAGGACTCTACAAGCTCCAAGCTTGGAGTGAGCGCGAACCCCCACAGTTCGGCTTTTGGTCTCCCCTATGTAGAGAAAAGGGGGGTAGAAGAAGGGATTTTGGAAGTCCCCGAGGAAAGAAGAAGAAATTAAAGGAAAAACTTCAAAAACGGGAACTTTTAGAAAAGTTTACCTTAAAAGATGGCCGGGGAAAAATGTCACCGAAAAATACTGTAGCAGCCGAAGTACTGTAGCAACCGAATCACTGTAGCAGATGGGAAAGTTGTCCAGAAAAGGCAGCTGGAAATCTGCCGGAAAAGTCGCCGGAAGTACTGTAGCAAGCACTGTAGCAGCCGAAGACTGTAGCATAGGTACTGTAGCTGGCGGAGTTACTGTAGCTGACCGAAAAGTTGTCCAGAAAAGTCGCCGGAAGTCAGCCGGAAAGTTGTCGGAAAAGTGCCGGAGTACTGTAGCATCGGTACTGTAGCAGTCGGAGTACTGTAGCACGTTACTGTAGCTGCGGAGGTTTCTGGGATTTGAAGGCTACGATTATAGGGTTTCAGGGTTAGGGCTCGTGCTGATAACATGTTATAGAGAAACTGAATTTGGGAGAAAATTTCTGTGTATTCTCATTGATAATAGGGGCCTCTTTATATAGAGGATTACAATGCATAGAATCTCAATCATACAAGAAAAGTAATTCTACATTGATTAGGATTCTAGATCCTTCTAATTAAATCCTATTACCACTAGGTCAAGTAACCTAGAGTTTGGGCTAAACACAAATTAGGTTTTCCTTCAACATCTTCATTTTTTTCAGCAAAAATTGAATGGGGGCCACAAGTATATTCATTTTTTGGTAACCATTAAAGTTGAACTAAAAATACAAAATAAAATATTATTTTGTATGATAATATAACAGAAGAATCACTGGCAAAAGCAGTGGAGCAGCCTATAGAGTAGCTGTGACACATTCCGACCCGTTCCATTTATGTTACAACATAACCATGATGGCGAACAGCACAATAAGGCTGTGACATACATCATATACTAAAAAAAGAAGCATACATGTACTGTTACAAATGATGGATGATTGTTCAAAACTACAAACCGGTATAAAATGTGAACTTACGCCCTCATGGCACCACGAAAATTTTCACCTAAGAGAACGGAAACAAAAAGGGAAAAAAAGTATCTGATCTTCGTAACCTTACAAGGGCAGCTATGCCCTCATTAGTAAACCAATCCAATTACTTCTTCCTGTTCTTGTTGCGATTAACCCTCACAATCCTTCTATTTGACTTCTCACCGGTACCCAATGAGAAGCTATTGGACGTCAAACCTAGGCTATCCTGAAATGGTGCAGGGTTCTGCAAGTTGGCTAAACTATTGGAACCCTGAAACGGTGGAGGGTTCTGCGAGTTGGATTGGTTTGGTTGGCTCTGAAACTGGAAGCCATTGGAGGAACCTCCAAACACAAAGGGGGTTTGTGGGGTTGACACAGGCTGCTGGCCAAACACTGGGAATGTTGGTGTAGACTGCGTGGTTGAGGAAGGCTGTTGACCAAAGACTGCAACTGGAGGCGGAGATGCAGCCATGCTGTCTTCAGCCATGCTGTCTTCCATACTCATTTGATCATTATTACCCGAGGGAGCTGTAGGGAAGCCAAATATAGAGTTGGAGTTACCAAATGCAGGCTGTGATGGGGTAGTAGTAGTGGCAGATGATGTAAAGGGGAACATGCTGGTTGATGATGCACCATTGGACAATCCAAACACCGATGCGCTGTTGGTACTTGGAGAAGAAACTGTGGATGCTCCAAACAAAGTAGGCAAACTGTTGGACGTAGGAGCAGAAGCGGAGGACATTCCAAATACTGTGGCTGCACTGTTAGAAGTAGCAGCAGAAGTCGAGGATGCTCCAAATGAAGTAGATGTAGTGTTGGTTGCAGCAGAGGCTGAGGATGCACCGAATTGAAACGCTGGTGAGAAAGATGTAGAGTTTGGTGTGGAAGCAAATTTTGAAGATGTAGCAGGTTGCCACCCACTACCGAATACAGTACTTGGAGCAGTACTGGAACTGCTAGGGTTGGCTTCGGAAGAGGCGGTAGAAGAACCGAATACAGTACTTGGAGCAGTACTGGAGCTGCTAGGGTTGGCTTCAGAAGAGGGGGTAGAAGAACCAAGTGTAGAGCTCCCAGAAGAGAAAGCTGTATTTCCTGCAAAATTAAATACCGAACTGGAAGCTGATGAACCAGGTTGAACAGGTGCACTCTGTGTGAAAGATGCAGCTCCAGTCCCAGCAGGTGACACGTGGGCACTAGAACTAGTTCCACTGCCACCACTAAAAAGAGCAGAACCCACTGACTGACTGGTAAAGATAGGTGTGGAAGCAGCAGCAGAAAACCCAAAACTGTTACTCAATGTGCTTGCACTTGTTGCAGACGTGCCAGCAGATGAGGTACTGCTTAAACTACCAAAGATCCCGCCTTGCTTGTTCTTATCATTTATGAATTCCAAGGAAGAACTTCCTGGCGTTACTGCAGTTGAAGCAGTTGAGGGTTCAAATTTGAAGGACAATCCAGGTGATGCCTGGGCACTAGGACCGAATCCACTTCCAGAACTAAAAGAAGTAGAACCCAACTGATTGGTAGCAGCAGGGGAGGAAGCAGCAGCAGAAACCCCCAAAAAGCTACTTCCTGTGCCTGCACTGATAGCAGATGTGCCAGCAAAAGACGTGCCGCTTAGATTAGCAAAACTGCCATCTCGCTTGTTCTTGTCTCCTAACGATTCCAAGGAAGAATTTTCTGGAACTTGTGTCACCTCAGTTGTGGTAGAGACTGAAAATTTAAAAAAAGGTTCGGCTGAAAAGGACGGTGCTGAAACTGAGCTAAAATGATTGCTACCGCTGGTGGTAACGGCACTAGTAGCAGCAATGTTGTTACCGCTGTTAGTGTTGGCAGTGGGGGCCATGCTGCCCAAAGAACTTTGACTTGCTAAATTGTTGGAAACTTGAGAAGTGGTAGAAAATATGCTCGTGGTTGCTGATGATGGTGATGACACAAGAGTTTCTGGTACCCTAAAAGGGACTTCAACATCTGAATTATTCTCATCAGCTTTATCTGATTCCACTGGTTTTCGTACGGTATCTGTTGCGCCAGGTGCAACCGTATATACACTGCAGATACCAGTAACATATAAGTACAAGAACAAGAAATTTGCATGCGTGTATGTACAAATTCAAATTTCAATTGCAGAGAAAGCACATACCCATCAGATGTTCCGCTATCAGGCTTCTGGTTTATTGCAAAAGATGCAGGAGGTTTGACTTCAGTGGAAGCTACAGGCTTCTCCGGTTTAGCAGCTGCAATCTTATCCACCTTTACTCTCCCATCAGCAATTGAACCAGACGCATGACCATTATTGGAATAATCATCATCATCCAGCTCCAGATACTACAGAGCACATTCATAAGAAGCAACTGATTTAAATAAAAGTAATGTACAATATGCAGGGAATCCTATACAAACAAAATTAAAGATGATCATTTTGCTAATACCAAAAATTCACTGAAGTATTCAATCAAGAAAACATAAAGCCCAGTTCACTGTAGTAGAACGAAGAAGGTGAAAGAATTAGAACTTTGAATCGGAAACCTAAGATTTATCTGTAAACTACAAGAGATGAAAAAGTAAAACCATACCTCATGAGCACTCATCTTGAAGGCCCGTTTCTTTTCAGAAGGATGCACAACAGTGTTTGATGCAGCAGAAACTGCAGCTTTAACTTTTATCACAACATCCTTTTCTGTTCTGGATTCTACTTCATTGGCAAAGGTAGTTGAACTGTCACAAGGAGCAGCAATCCTTGCTGGACCATTTTCTTTAACCTTGTCATGCTTTTGAGAAGTAACATCTGGTATCCGTTGATTAGATGAAACATCCAAATTATTCCCATTATTATAACGGGCATTTTCCAGAAATTTTGACGTATCCACATCCTCCAGGCTTTTCAGAGCCTGACCACGTAGCATGGAGGGTGACAGCTTTGTTGGTGATCTATCTCTCACAGTAAGTATCTTGGGCTCAGATGATTTCTCTTTCGGAGAGGTGATCTTATCGAGATGCTCAAAGATTTTGGAAGCCGCCTTGCTGGATTGTGACGGAACGGATGAAAAACTTGTGCTAGGAACTGCATTGTCTCCATTTTCTGATGATGCTTTTGCCAGAGTATGCTTGGGTTGACCCAACAGAAGTGGCCTCCTTGTGGAAGATGAAGGGTTTTGAAAAGCCTCTGTACTTATTGGTGAGCTTAAGCCTCTAGAGGACAGAAGATTAGGTTTTGGACGAATTCTGCGGATAGGACCAATAGATCCAATGTCATTGTCTAACACTGAGAACCTTCGCTTTAAGGCCTACAAATATAGCAAACAAATCTAGTGAGATGAATCATGAGGTGAACTGTCAATATGAAGTAGCATTTCAAAATCTAAAGATTTTATACCCCTTGTTTAGATCCAGAGGGTTGGCTTTGCTCCCATATGGACTGAGATGATGAGGATGGCACACCATATGTATCAACTGTAGACCCAACACCCTGGAATATAAGCAAACACATATAAGAGCCTAAATCCCAGTTAAAATTGACACCAAAGCTAACCAAAATTCTGTATCACACTAACCTTAAATGTACTACGGGTCTGAACTCGAGAGTATGGCGTACGAGCCATACTGTGTATTGCAGATCTACCTCGAGATCTAGGGGTTGCAAACCCATTGTCTGGTGCCGCCCCATTGCTAGAAAATCTAGGAACGACTGACATTAGCGGCGATTTGGAAGGAAATGTCACACTGCTTGAAATATGTGAATCTTCGTAGAGCGCTTGACTGCGGAGACCTAGCATTGATGGGGATACTTTTGAAGGCCTACTGCCCATGTAAGCTTTTGCCAGCTCTACAGGTGAAGCTACATCTTCATCAAGGACCTGAAGACATTAATTACCACAATGTAAAAAAAGTGCCAAGTGCAAATGTACTAAAGAATTATAACACAGTTTTTCTTTGGTTTAAAGAATAGCAAGCATAAACACCACAGCTTTGAGAAAGAAATCAACCAATACTATAGTCAACTGAAAGAAGGGTATCATACAGTTGTACTGACAACAGGGGTTGAAACAAGGTGGCTATTGGCACTTTTATCTTGCAATGGGGTTTTAGCGAATTCCTCTCTGTCATGAGATACCACTGCCATTGAAGGTAATACTTCAGATCTTTTCTCTTGATTCTCAATAGGTATATCATCAGTTCTTGAATGCAAGAGCTCTTTCAATCGATCAATTTCAGGTCTGCGGAGAATTAACAGACATGAAATTCAACACATGATAGTCACATATACAAGAAAAAGGCAAGCTATAAAAACCAGAAGTAGCACAGATGAGATAACAACAGAATCTTCTATTTGTTGCTGTTATTGGATACCTCAAGCAAGTTAAGATATAAGAAATAACCAATCCCAAGAAGTTCACCGTCTAATTAATGTGTGTGTTTGTATTTAATTTAGGATTGCAGGGACTGAAATAGCACTCTTGAGTGCAAACTGGCCCATAGAGGAAACAGTCATATAGGATTAAAATAAAAAGACATCACTATGCTTACAGAAATTACAATTCGAAAAGGACTGATGCATGACAGAAACGGCTAAACCTGTATAACAAGATTTTGTGTGTAGAATCTAGGGTTTAAACACAGCCAATTTATGGTCATTTAAAAATAACAAGGATTTTATGAAAAAGAATCAGGCAAGTAACACGGTAAAACCTACTAGCTTCACACCGCCTTGGAACCTTTTCTAATGAGGCCTTAGATAAACCCTAGTGGTCTTCCACTTGTATTCATCAAGGAGGTCCTTTCTTTTTGGCTAAAGGAGGTCCTTCCACTTGTATCCTCTTGTTGTTTTTAACAAATATACACGTACATCTTAATATGCCCAGAGAGAGCAACATAAGCTATACAATTTTGTAATGGAAGGATGCATTTAGAATATCTAAGTAATTTTGAAGTCCCAGAAACAAAACATGCTAATAAATATATACAACTTGCCTGGTAAAGGTTTTCTGCATCAAAATTTGCTCAACTGAGGTAAACCCGTCTCCAGCAGAAGTAGATCTTGGATCAGCACTTTGCTCAATGGCACCTTTTTGCACTCCAGGAGGATCCTTTACAGAAAAGTTACAAAGAAAGTCATAATAAGATGATAATTGGACTGATTACTAAATTTACAACAAAAAACATAAAAAACAAAAGAGTAGATAGACACCCAAGAGATGAGATCACAAAATGCAGCTTGTGATTGTTCTTCATTTTTATCAAATGCAACATATCTTCATTTGGTTTCAACAAATGACAATTGTATTTATCAAATTCTCATATTTAAAAGCTGAAATTAGAGGGAACGATATAATACAGCAGCCAAATAAAAATGGATAAAAATTGTGCAATTCTTAGAATCAAGACCAATACAATAGTATAGCAACAGATAACGTAAAAGTATCTAAAGTGCCTGAACCCAATGAAATCTAAATGATTAATTAAAGCATTAATTATTCAGCTATTCCAGTACCAAAAAAACAGAACTCAATTAGCCCAACAACTAAGTGTTTGCTGAATTCCACCCCCCACACCCACTAAAAATTTTAAAAAAAAAAATTCTAAAAACCAGGATGCTTCTTGTTTCGTCTTCTTAACATTTATGCTGTTTTTCCTTCTTCATTTCTTAATACTAGAAATAGCTTATCACTACTCAACTTTCATGATAAATTTAAAAAACAAATCGACAGAACTTATATGTATGAAACCAAGAAGTCCACTTGCAAGAAATCCAAACATTCCTTGAACCCTATTCTAACAAAAATTCCGCCACAAAGATGCCCAGATTATTGCCATCAGCGAAGTTTCAAATATGAAACAATGTATGCTGACCATCAAAACGTTAGGGAAGGCAGAAGAAATTATGTTGTGCTCATACCACACAAACATAGGTACCCTCCAAATTCAGAAAGCAAAATTGTCGCATAGAGAACAACCAACACAAGGAGATATAGGACTTACCATACCAACTTCTTCCTTGTCCATAATCCTTGCTTCATGATTTGGCTCTGGTAAAGTAACAAGAGATTTAAATTAATGAAATCAACGGCACAGAAATCAAGAAAAGAAGAAGAATCAAGAAAGTTCAACTGGAGAATTTAAGCAGAGCACCAAAGAGTGCTTAAGCTCACGCATTTCAAATTCAGGTGTCATTCGAATTCAGGTGAAATTCAAATTCTTATTAATAATTTCAATCAACATTTATGAAATTCCCTAAAGGCGCCATTAATAAATTTGAACCTATGGAAGGCGGCGGCGGCGGCGCAGGGAGGCGTTTATTGAAGACAGTGGAGAATAGGCGGTGGGCGCTGTAGGTAAGAAGCCTCTGAGCGGGATCGACGAGCTTGGAGATCCAGCCACCGTTTGCAGTGCTAGGGTTTCGAAGAGCGGTGGAGGGCCGGTCATACGGCGTCGTTTGGGTGGTTCTTCGGAATGGCGTTTTCCGGAACTTGCCGCCCGTGCCTAGTGATTCGTAGGGCTGCTGCTTCTCTTCCCGCGCTGCCGTTGCCATGAAAGAGAGATGAGAGAGAGAGAGGGGGGGCCGCTTCTCGTTAGGGTTTTCAATATTTCAGGGGTCAGGGGGTGCGGTGCGGTAGCCAATTAGGGTTTTTAATTGCACATTTCAGGGAGAGAGAGAGAGAGGGGTCAATTTGATATTTACCAAAAGTTTGTCTTTTGGCCGAACCTATTATTGTCACAGGTGTCGGGCAAGGGATATTTACCTTTTTCATTTTACGCACAAGTTGAAACAGGATTAAATTTACCAAAACCCCATTTAAATTATAACAAATTACTTATAATGTCATTGCCATTATACTGCTTATGGTTTAGATCCATTTGTGCATTTAGTCATTTCTTGAGGTCTTTAATAATTCTTCACAAAATGCTTTTATTGATGAAATATGCAAATTGTTTGTTGCCTTACAATTTGTTCTCTTGCATATACTTGAGTTCACAGCTTTTAAACATAGCCATTTCTGAGAGAAAAATCGAGAGTATGCCCTGTGAGTTTGAATTGGACTTTTTCGAAACATGCTATCATTCACTGTATAACTTAAGTTCTCCATATCTTGCTTAGTCGTTTGAGTATCACGTGTTTATTAACTAGAATTATCTATGCGATTTTGATTAAGTGTTTAACGTGAAAGACATGAGTTTGGAGTCTCTGAGACAACATTTAGGGGAAGTAGAGTCATTTACTTACTTTTTGTCATGTCTTTGTTTTGTTTTGTATTTTTATTTTGCCAAGGGACTAGCAAAAGCTAAGTGTGGGGTAGTTAATAGGAGCAAAAAGTGTGACGATATTATTGAATATGTGCCCCATTTTATCATTGTTTCTCCCTTAGTTTAGTGTTTTGAGTCATTAAGTCATTTTGAGAGTCTTGTTGAGTTTTTGGAGTGAAATAGGCGGAAAAAGTAAAATTCATGAAAAATCCTTGCTGGATCAGGATTCCTCACTGTCGACTGTTTTTGCGGTTTTTACATTTTAATTCCCTTTATTTTCTCTTGAAAATTCTGATATTCTCCTGCTTATTGTAGGAAACCTTGCCTGGTGGAACTCTTGGAAACAGCAATGATGGAGTCATAAAATAAAGCATTTAAGACATTTGAACAAGCAATGAAGAAAGGAAATAAAGGAGAAAGACGTTTTCAATTGAGGAATAAAAGAGAAATATGTTTCAACTGGAAAATAAATAAGAGAAAGACGTTTCAGCTTGGAAATTAAAGAAATTGCCCCATAATGAGAGGAGTTAAGGCCATAAAGGAGATGTTTCAGTTGAGAAATTAAAGGAATTATGATGCAATCCCATCCGTCCAATAATGAAGGGTATGATCGACACAAGCCAACCAATGCTCCCCTATAAATAGGCAACGTCCAGAACAGAATTTGCATCACTTCCTTGCCAAGATCACTTCCTGGCCTATCACTTCCTGGCCTATCACTTCATTGCCTATCACTTCCTGGCCAAAAACAATTCCAAGACTGCCCAATTCACTCCTTAAACCTCCATCTCCTACAAGACCGTGACCACCATCCATCTATCAATCTACGAAGCTCTTAGGCGCTGAGTCAAGGAGGCTCAACCACCATAGCAGAGACGAGTTCATCACCTTGTTGCCAAGCCGCTAAGGAAAACGCTTCAAAGTGTAACTATGACTTTACGTACAATTTTTGTTTCGGTTTTGTGTGTTTGGATTTACGAGTTGTGTAATTGGAGACGTGAAATTTTCAGAATATTTTTATTAATATTTTTTTAAATTTTCAGTTTATTATTGAGTTGATTTCGAGAATTCTGTTATGATGCATGTTACAATCTTGTGCCCTTTTACGTGTTTAGGTAATTTTCAGAGTTAGGTTAATAAGTTTGCATGCTAGAATAACGGTGAGAGTTCTTGTGTGTTTGCATAATTTGCCAAGAGAAATTGTTATTTGTTAAGACGCTGAGTTAAACAAGTAGTAATTAGTTCTAATGGGTGGTAAAAATCATGCTTTAATGATTAAATGATTCTAGAAATTACTTGTTAAATTCTATGTGTAATGGTTAATTTGCACGTGTGAGTTGATTTGAGGGTTAGATAATACTACTAGTTTAGAGAATTACGCTGAGTGTTTTCGAAAATTAGTAATATTAGGCTTGGTAAGGACTTTTCCGATCCAAGCCTACATTAGAACAAATCAGATAAATGGATTGATCCGCTGAGGCATTTCATTTGGGCTCTTATCTAGGCATTTAAGATGGGCACGTTTTTGTAGCATGTTGAAATGAATTTTCTGTTTTTACACTTAGTAATTTCCGAGTGGTATTGGTCTAGGTTACGGAAGTCGATCATTGTATATAGGTTTATTTGTTTTGTTTTTATTTTAAGTAGATTAGGAACCAAATTTCAAAACCCCCCATTTTATTCTTTTATTTGTTAATTGACCTTTTTGTGTAGGTGTACCATACAATCCCCTGACTGAACGATCCCTGCTTATCCTATACTGACAACTAAATTTTGTAGGGTTAAATTGTGAGGCTATTTTAGCCGCATCAATCAACTCATACAAAATTATCAATTAGGACACAAAAATCTCCACTCTATTCAACAAACCCAGCATACGATGATGATTCGAAAGAGATACACTTACGAAAAAAGGCAACAAAATAAAGAGTAGCTGTCACGCCCCTGATTTTACACACATGTAAATCGATATATATAACCCCATAATTATATATGCGTGAACGTTCAGCCATCAATACAAAATACCTAGAAACTTTTTCCCTTTTAACCCAAGTACATATTGATGCCCTGAACCCACTATCTCAATATTGACCCACTCCATAGAGTCATATATTACATAAGCTTACGAATTAAATTGTCAACAACAAAATAAAACGTAAATGCTGCTCAGAGTTAACTATACAACGGAAGTCCTTATTAACGGTAAAGTTACAAAAATGGCTTCCTACCGTAAAGCTGCAAAGGCGCTACCTCCGCTCCAGCCCCGATTATCCTAACCTGCAGGATTAACCCCTACACCGTTTGAATAGTGTACCGGGTTGCCACACAACAAACCCGGTAAGCTTTTGCAAGCCCGTATGAGTAACTCAAACCACACATGCACAACTCACGCCAAAATGAGGAAAACAACTCACGCTTTGATTCCTTAAAACACGAAATAAAGGAGAATAACTCACACTTTAATTTCCTTTCAAATCGAAATAAAAGAAAGCAACTCACACCTTGTTTCCTTTTAAAACGAAACATAGAAAACAACCCACACTTGAATTCTATCAATAAAACATAGAAAGCAACTCACACCTTGATTTCTATCAATAAAACATAGAAAACAACTCACACTTGAATTCTATCAATAAAACATAGAAAGCAACTCACACCTTGATTTCTATCAATAAAACATAGAAAACAACTCACACCTTGAATTCTATCAGTTGTACCATAAGCGTACCATAGAAAGCAACTCACACCTTGATTTCTATCAATAAAACATAGAAAACAACTCACACTTGAATTCTATCAATAAAACATAGAAAGCAACTCACACCTTGATTTCTATCAAATCGTTAATAAGGAAAACAACTTGCACCTTGTCCCCTTAAAAACCATTAATAAGGAAGCAACTCACACCTTGTTCCCTAAAAATACGTAATGTCATGAGTTGTAAATAACCAATTCCCGTTACCCCATGAATTACCTAAATGGCAGACAGATTAGAGCTCTAACTGAAAAACGTAACCACTCGTCCGGCCAAAGACGTGGTCACCAGATATTCTTCCCAAGGTCTCAGACCTTCGATCCTCGGGCCGCAATGTCCCTTGGAGCAAAACATTAAAGGAGTCGCACTGGACCCAAAATGTTACACAAATCGCAACGCTTTTGAAAACAATCGAAATCATCATTTCCATAATCATTGTTTTCCGAAAAAGCCATAACACAAAACAATAAAAAGCATCAATTCATGCCTATTGTTTTCATACACAAATCTCAACGCTTTTCAAAACAAATCGAAATTAATCATTTCCACAAATCATTTGTTTTCCAAAAGCCACACCCCAAAACAATAAAAAGCATCATTTCATGCATATTGTTTTCATAAATCCACAAACCACCAAAACATATATATTTCACGTAAACATATATCTATATGTAGTTATCCGCGCAGAAATGCCTACTAATACATGACTACGTATGTATATATATACATCCCATAATATATATATACACACACATGGTCATCTACTCAGAAGTGCCACTAATACCATCTATAGTTTGCAGTTAATAAATAACTCTCAAAGCAATAGGGTTAACCCGTTCGTGATATGAACTTCGTGAGATTACTCACCTCGAAACTCCCGCTGCGTCTTCAATTCAGAACAAGGCAACCAATCCACAAAATAGCTGTCCAAGGGGTACCACGTCACGTACCTAAGGAATTACAGCTCTCATTCAGTCAACGAATCATAAGGGATAACGTTCGAAACCCTAAATCGAACCAAAATTCTCAAGGTGACACCAAATGAGGCGAAACCACATCCGAGACCTCCCAAAGTCTTCGGAATACGTCCACGATCGATGTGACCAAACCACAAATCGATCGGACGCTCAAATCCTCACGGATCAAATAAATCGATCGGTATGAAACTGCAAAAATCATAACAATTCCATACGAACTCCAAAATTTGCATATTATATATCGAAACGCTCGTATCAACGAGTAGAACATATATAATACCAAAAACAGTTCCTTAAGTGGCCGGAACACCGCCGGAACCCCACCACAGACGGTGGTGCACCGCCGCCGGCCAAAACTCAAAATCTCCCAAAACTCCCAACATCAAAAAGCTTCATCTAAGCATGCTTGTGAACTTTCATAACTGGATCGAAGTCAGAAAACAAGCTTAAGGGATCGAAAACTACCTCACAAGCCGTGAACAGTGATCCAATCCGAGTTGATCGAGTTTTCACGTAAACCGGTCGAAACAAACACCAAGGATCGACCAGTGAGCTTGTTCTGAACTCAACCCAAGAAAATCGAAGCCGCGCCGACGTCGGAACTGTGTTTTCCGGTCGGGCCCGAATTCCTCGATCTGCACCGCCTTGAACTGCCACCGAGACGGAGAATCGCCGTAAGAGAACACCAGAGAGACGACCAGACGGAGGAGGCGACCCTGCTGGCCAAGTTTCACGGCCGGAGACCGCTGCAGTCGGCCGGAAAAGTCGGGTCGGATCTGCCGGGTTCGGGTCGGGTCAGCAGGATATTTTCGTTTCTGAAGAGGCCGACCGAGAGAGAAGAGAGAGAGAGGAGAGGGCTTCCGGAAAAGGAAATGAGGAATAATGAAAAAAAATCTGATTTTCCATATTTATACTAAAATGGAAACTTCTTTCCATAGCCATAACTTCCTCATACGAACTCCGATTTCCACGTTCCACATATCCACGAACTCGTATCGACGCGCTCTACAACTTTCGTGAAGGAAGTTTTCGGAGAATCTCAACGAATAAAAAGTCAACCCTTGACAACCCCCCTAAAACCATATCCTTTAATTAATTATTCGCCCGAAACACTTCCGCTCCATCCACGAGCCACGAAACCGTCCAACAACCATAAATTAGATTCCGGAAATTCCTCAGAAAATAATTACGAATTTCCGGGGCATCACAGTAGCAAATAGAGATGTTTGGATGTGATTTTGTGCAACTCAGATTTATGATATTGGTCTGGAAAGATATTGTTGAAAGATTCTGACCTATATGTTATTAATGTCCTTGTTCTTCTTTGTTGGTTGATGTTGGTGTTTAAATTACAAAAAAAAAAAAAAAAAACCATTGATTGTGCAACTTGTAAAAGAGTGATCGATTGCCCTTGTTTCTCATGAATCTTCTCAAGATTGGGCAAATGGGTTTGATGGTTGTTTATCTACTACACACGTACATGCCTGATTAATAAAAGAAAGGTGGAAAGCCAAAGAAATCATCCACTTCTTACAGACATGAATCAATGCTTCACAAACCGAAATAGTTTCTGTTTGTATATAAATTAAGCTTCTATTGATTCATACAAGTTGGACAGAAGAACTTATGGTGGTTGTTGACCTATACATGCTTATGTTGAAGAATTCTAACTTTGGTTTTTGTTTATGGGGTTTTTTACTTCAACAGTGTCTGAACTCTTCGAGGACTTTTGAAATGATACCTGAACTTTCAAATTTATCATTGTGATACCTGAACTCATTTTTTCATATCAACGTCATACCTGCGGTCGATTTCTGTCACAGAACCGTTAACTATGACCATGTACCCAGCACGTGAGGCACAAATTAAGGGTTAAAATGACATTTCCCACTTCCTTTAGTTCTTCACGGGGTTTTTACTTCAACAGTGTCTGAACTCTTCGAGGACTTTTGAAATGATAACTGAACTTTCAAAGTTATCAATGTGATACCTGGACTCATTTTGTCGTATCAACGTCGTACCTGCGGTCAATTTTCGTCACAGAACCGTTAACTATGACCACGTGCCCAGCACGTGAGGCACTTAATGAGGTTAAAAGACTAATTTACCCTCAAAAGTATTGTTTTTTATTTTTTTTTGCTTTCTTTTTTTCTTTCTTGTTTTTCTTTTTCGACGTCTTCTTCCCTTTGATTTGCCCCCTCCGATTGGAAGCCATGGCCGCAAATCAGATCTCACATTCTCTCTCAACCACCCAACCCTTTCCAAACACTACCTGACTACAACCACATTGAACTCAGCTAGATCGATATGGCTACCTCGCCAAAATTCAAGCTCCTTGCCACTCAATGCCCCGTCGTTGCCTGAAGCCTCACGCGCAACCCATTCGCCAGCCTCGTCATCCACCTCCGCCGCCGTAAAACCCTCAGATTGTTCCTCACCCTCCCCGACCGCCGCCGATTTCCTCGTCGGAGTACCTCGTCCGATGCTCCCACTAAGTACTGATATTACAGCCGTAAATAACCAAAGGACGGTTCTTTTTTGGACAAATATTAGAAGCTGAAATCAGTGAAATGATCATTGCCCCATTGTTCGATAAATCATATATAGATAGATATAGTTATACACAGACACGCAGTGGCAGAATAATCAGTTTTGGGTTTTCTCCCATCATCACCATCCTTCGCCTTTTCGCTGCTGTTGAGAGAGAGAAAGAGAGAGACTCTCAGTCTCCTTCACTTTTGCATATTTTGATTCAATTACAAAGACACTGACTATTTTTGAAATTCATGAACTTATGCTGTGATGTTAGTTGCGGTGAGGAAGCCGAGTGCCACGACGGCATGGCCCGCCTCCATCATATCTCCGGCAAGCTACACAAGAAGGTCTGGATTGCCGCCGGCCATATTCTCTCTCTCTGATCCCTCTGTCTGAAATCTCAGGTAAATTCCAAGTCTCAAATCTGGATGCCAAGAGTTGTGAAACTGTCTACACCGCTCCGGCCTGTAATAAATTCAGAGAAGCAAAGTTATGCTTGGAGAACTCCGACGAGATGGAGTCCCCAGCGGTGTCCGTCCATCAGAGAATTGGATTCAAGTTTTGCTTTGGGTTTTCTATTTTGCTAGGAAATGTCATCATCCCATCTGATTGCATTTTGCAGATGAAAAAGGAAATAGAAATGGAGAAGAAGAACTGAAGGTACGACGGGACACGTGAAGAACTAAAGGAAGTGGGAAAAGTCATTTTTACCCTTATTTTGTTCTCACGTGCTGGGCACGTGGTCATGGTTAACGGTTCTGTGATGGAAATAGACCACAGGTACGACGTTGATATGAAAAAATCAGTTCAGGTATCACATTGATAACTTTGAAAGTTCAGGTATCATTTCAAAAGTCCTCGAAGAGTTCAGACACTGTTGAAGTATATACTTTTGAGGGTAAATTAGTCTTTTAACCTCATTAAGTGCCTCACGTGCTGGGCACGTGGTCATAGACTCATAGTTAACGGTTCTGTGATAGAAATTGACTGCATGTACGACGTTGATACAAAAAAATGAGTCCAAGTATCACATTGATAACTTTGAAAGTTCAGGTATCATTTCAAAAGTCCTCGAAGAGTTCAGACACTGTTGAAGTAAAAAACCCTTGTTTATGGGATAAGGGCATTTTAGAAAAATTAGAGAGGTGTATTTAGCATATTAACTCTTTGAAAAAGTAAGTTGGAGGTATAAAAAATATGGAGGTCCAAATATCAATTTTGAAGGTATGAATAGAAACACCCTAATCAAAATTAGGCAGGGTTAAAGTTTCTCCATAAAAAATGGATGATTTTGCTAACATTTTTCAAAAATTGACTCCATCAAAAAATATATATATCAACACGGAAAAAAAATTAAAAACTACACTTAATAGATGACTCATTTAATTCTTCTACTGAATAAGAATAAAGTCTTCTTCTTCCTTTCTAATTTTTTTTTCATTCGACATGTGAGATGTGTATGTCTGAAATAATCGACACCTTAAGGTCACATGATGTTGTGAACCTGAGATGGGTGGGTGGGACAAGGAAAAATTATCTTTTTTGATATGATTCCCCTCGGATTTTTGGTCCAATTATTTTTTCAATTCTTCATCATACCCACATCCCAAAAACACTTCCATAACCATCAGAATAGGTTAGCAAATCCATATTGGTGTCAACTACAAGCCGACGCGAAAAGTGGTAAATGGTACATTGATGATTCTATACATTGATGATTGGTTAGCAAATCTCATGAGAGGGATTCTATACATTGATGATTGGTTTGTGCCTTACTCGCCCTCTTCTTCCTTGGGTGAGTGTCAATCGAACCAAGTGGCCTCCCCCTCTTCCTTTAGGGAGCCACGGCCTCAACCACACCTCCACTAAGTGTGGTTGCAGTGCCTCTATCTACAGCACCGTGCCCCTTGTTGGGGACTTCTAACCTTGCAGACACATTTGCAGCTGGTATATGTGATCTTGTCACTTTTGCGATATCAGTAAATGCATCAGGCATCGAATCTGCTACGTTCTGAAGATCGATTATTCTTTTCACTTCACTTTCACATTGTGAAGTGCGGGGATCAAAATGAGACAGAGTGGGGACAAACCACGACAATTCCTACCATTCCCTTGGAAAATCCTTTTTCTTATCTTCCCCTAACGACAGGAAGACTGTCTCATCAAAGTGACAATCCACAAATCTAGAGGTAAAAAGATCGCATGTCAAGGGTTCCAAATAGCGGATAATCGTTGGAGATTCGTATCCAACATAAATACTTAATCGTCTCTGAGGACCCATTTTAGTGCGCTGTGGGGGCGCAATATGCACATATACCGCGCAATCAAATATGCTGAAGTGTGAAATGTCAGGCTCATATCCAGTTACCTACTGGTACTCAGAAAATGGTTGGCTAGCAATGGGTCTGAAACGAATGAGTAAAGCTGCGTGCAATATTGCATAACCCCATGCAGATATAGGCAGGTTGGTGCGCATAACCAATGCCCTAGCCACCATTTGTAGCATTTGGATGGTGGCTTCTGCGAGACCATTTTGTGTATGCACATGGGGTATAGGATGCTCTACATCGATCCCAATAGACATGCAATAATCATCAAATGCTTTTGATGTAAACTCTCCAGCATTATCAAGCCTAATAGACTTGATAGGGTGATTAGGGTGATGAGCCCTTAAGTGTATAATCTGTGCTAGAAGTTTTACGGATGCAAGATTGCAGCGGTAAATGGTCCTGGCCTGGACGCGAAAAGTGGATTTGAAGTTGGCGCTGGGGTGCCTGATTCCGCCCGGATCAACCTTTGTTCCAACTGCTGCATCCTTTCTAGTATCTGAGCGGTTGCATCGCCGGCGGGACCGAGCCGGGTATCCCGCTGAACTGATCCCCTCCTGGAAGCGGGTGGGTTTCCCTCGGTTCTTGCCCTAGGTCTCGAGCGGTGGGTGTGCAGTGATGACTCTGCCTCCTGCTCCAACATTAGCTGGGGAACAGGGGGCGGCCTGATTCCCGCTAGCTCTGGTGGGCGCAGCGGGACCTGCATATGCCCGACTGGTGCTGGTACCAATGCGCCGGTATTAGGTCTGCTGTGCCTGGTGCTCCGTGACTACTCGCTTCGTGCCGGGTTGGCGGTTGCCTCCAGCGTTCTCTTTAGCTCGTCAAAGCGTGACACAAGCGTGGCCACTTGTTGTTGGGCCTCGGCCTTTTCTTTGCGTTCTTGTTCGCGCCCTCTATTTGCTTTGTGAAGGTCCGCTAGTGCCAGCTCATATAGAGAGGCGAGGTCTTGGCCTGGCGGGAGGCTGCTACTTGGGTTTGTCTCACCGCCGAGGTTTACCGGGGTGGTGAATAGCGCGCGGTTGATGCCTACCGCTGGGTTGATGGGTTGGGGTATGGCGGACTGTTCTGCCTGCTCGCCAGCGTCTTCTCCGCTACCGTTAGTCATGCTGGTTGTGGTGGGATGACCTTTTTTGTTCAAGAATTCCCACAGACGGCGCCAATGTTAATGCCAAAGTCCGGCGGTAGCCGATTCTTCGTTTAACGCGGGTCCGATGGGCGGACCGCTACCCTGAGGATTTGATGACCTCCGTTTGCTGTAACACGAGAGACAGGGCGTTAGAGGGAGACCGCGTTGGGCGGTCTTCACTTCTCCGATGCCTAAGTCAGTCACTGTATATAGGCAGCATAACAATAAATGAGTAGTAAATGCGTAATTAATGAGGAGAGAGGAGAGAACCTTTTATAGGTGAGGAGAAGGTTGATATTCTTCTTGTTTTCGATGTGGGACTGATGTGCTTCGATTCCCAGCGTCTGGAGCTTCTGATGCTATCTTGACGCGGCGCGTCAGAGGTGATCTAGAGGTGATCCAGGGCTCGAGCGGTAGCCCGCCTGGCCGTGCCTTCGCAAGTCACTCCTTTGGTGGGAGTCGGTACCTCTAGCGGTACAATGAGCGTGACTTATTATAGCTAATTATGCTCGTTTTGGCACATGTAGGTACACATACCATGCTTCCCAAAACAATACTCTTTTTCAAAAAGAAAACAACGAAAGCCACACCGTGACAAAATCATATAAATCGTTAACCTAACAATTCAAATATGATAAATCGATCCAACCTGGATAAAACAACAAATAGGTCCAACCTGGACAAAACAGTAAATCGGTCCAACCTGAACAAAACAGCAAATCGGTCCAACCTGGATAAAGTAGTAAATCGGTCCAACCTTCCAACCTGGACAAAACAGTAAATCGGTCCAACCTGGACAAAACAGTAAGTCGGTCCAACCTGGACAAAACATTAACACAATTCAATCATACCTATCGTTAACCTAACAAATAGAATATGATTCTTTAGTCCAACCTGGACAAAATATGTACCCAGGAGTCTTAAGTAACCTACTTAGATCCATGAGGTACGATGGCAGACAGACTAGAGCTCTAACTGAATCGTAACCTGTCACCCGGCCAAGGTTCAACCTTACGATATAATATTGCCATGAGGATGCAACCTGCAACCCCGGATCCTTAGGCCAACCTGACCCTTAGATCAAAACGTCAAATCAAATCAAAAGGATAAATCACAACCTGTGACTCTCAATATCCTCAGACCACCGGTCGTCAGATCAAAATGTTAAATCAAATCAAAAGGAGAAATCACAACCTGTGACTCTCACATCCTCAGACCACCGGTTGTTAGATCAAAATGTTAAATCAAATCAAAAGGAGAAATCACAACCTGTGACTCTCAAATCCTCAAATACTTTTCAAAACAATAGAAATACAATTTCCCACCATTTGTTTTCCGAAAAGCCACACCCCAAAACAATAAAACACATCATTCATGCATATTGTTTTCATAAATCCACAAATCCACCAAAACATATATATTTCACATAAATATATAATTACGTAGTCATCCGCTCAGGAATGCCTACTAATACCAACTATAGTTTGCAGTTAAATCAATAACTCTCAAAATGATAAAGGAAATCCGTTCATTAATGAACCTTGAACCTTATGAGATTACTCACCTCAGAATCCCGCTGCGTCTTCTATACAGAACCGAACTAACACTATCACCAACAACTCGTCCAATTCACCTTTAGAAGCACCTAATCACCAATGATCTCAAATCAGTAACGATTCACAAATGATTTAAGTCCGAAACCCTTGTTTTGAACTAAAATTCCCAAAGTGACGCCAATCGAGGCGAAACCACATCCGAGACCTCCCAAAGTCCCCGGAATTCGTCCACGATCGATGTGACCAAACCACAAGTCGATCGGACGCTCGAATCCTCACGAATCGAATAAATCGATCGGTATGAAACTGCAAAAATCATAACAATTCCATACGAACTCTAAAATTATCATATTATATATCGAAAAGCTCGTATCAACGAGTAGAACATATATAATACCAAAAATAGTTCCTTAAGTGGCTGGAACACCGCTAGAACGCCGCCACAGGCTGTGGCGCACCGCTGCCGGCCAAAACTCAATATTTCCCAGAACTCCCAACATAAAAAAGCTTCATCTAAGCATGTTTGTGAATTCTCATAACTAGCTCGAAGTCAGAAAACAAGCATAAAGGGTCGAAAACTACCTCACAAGCAGTGAACAGTAATCCAATCTGAGTTGAACCAAGTTTTACGTGAATCGATCCAAACAACCACCAAGGATCGATCAAGGAGGCTGCTCTGAGCTCCCCAAGCTCAACTTGAAGCCCCGCCGATGTCGGAGATCGGAGAACCAATCGGGTCCGAAAACACTCAACTGCACCGCCTTGCAGTGTCGCCGTGGAGGAGAATCGGCGCTAGAGGACACCAGAGGGACGACCAGACGGAGGAGACGATCCAATCTGGAAAGTTTCGTCGCCGGAGACCGCCGCAGTTTGCCGGAAAAGCTGGGTCGGGTTGGCCGGGTCCGGGTCGGGTCAGTCAAAAAACTTAGATACTGAAGGTGCAGCCTAGAGAGAAGAGAGAGAGAAGAAAGCTTTCCGGAAAAGGAAAGTGAAATTATCAAATGATTTTTCAGAAATTTCCTATTTATACCAAAATGGAAACTTCTTCCAATGGTCATAACTTCTTCATACGAACTCCGATTGACGCGTTCCATATGTCCACGAACTCGTATCGATGCGCGCTACAACTTTCGTGAAGGAAGTTTTTGGAGAATCTCAAAGTATCAAAAGTCAACCTTTGCGCCACCCCTAAAGTCATATTTTCCGAATGAAAATTAATCCGAAACACTTCCGCTCCATCCACGAGCCACGAAACCGTCCAATAAACATAAAATTAATTCCGGAAAATCTTCGAAAAATAATTACGAATTTCCAGGGTATCACAATTGTACCAGTATATTATAAACCCAAATAAAAACAAATAAACAAAAACAAACTTAAACAAAGTAGCATCATTGTACCAATATTACAAATCAGGATAAAAACTTTAGGGCTAAATATTGGTTACTACCCTGTGGTTTAGGTCCAAAATCAATCAAGTCCCTGGACTTCTAATTTTATCAAAAACACCCATGTAGTTTCAATTTTGATCTAATAGGTCCAATCTGTTAGTCTTCCGATAATTGAGTCATTTAACTTGTTGACGTGACTCATATATGGCCTATGTTTTATGATGTGGTGTTGAGGTGGCATGCATAGTCAATTTAGGAGTGGGTCTCACTATTAGATATCTATCAAATAAAAAGTTTTTCATCAAATAATTCAACCATAAGTTGAACCCATAGTAGAATATTAACAAATTGGACCTATTAGATCAAATTGAAAGTATAGGGGTGTTTTTGATGAAATTAGAAGTCCAGTGATTGAATTGATTAGTAACTATATTTGTACGACGTTTAACATTTCACAATCCAAGCACGGACAACGAATTTGGTTAGGATCACTCGCATGACGACTAACAAAATCTAAGAACATGCCAACCCCAACCTCATACTCAGGTGATCTTTTATCCATTTTGATCCAAGTTCTATCCATTCTAAGACAAGTTATGAACAGACTAATTATTAGTAATAACAAGACCAACTCTAACTCTTAGTAGTAAGGGGACCAATACATGTTATGGAGTTCACGTCCAAAAAAAAAAAACATGTTGTGGAGTTATGACTATTTTACTTTTTCATTTGACCAAGTTTTGAATGATTATAATATCATACATATATATGAGAAAACAACATATATGAAATGGCAGAAAGTACATTCAAGTAAGGCAACAATAAGTGATGACATATCAACTATGTACAATCATATATCGAATTCCTCTAATATTAAAGCCTATTTAAGCCAATCAAGTAAACTATATATATATAGTATATTGAATTAGCATGCCTTTCTAATGCAATCAAAGTTTGCTCCAGAAAAATTTATGGAAAGATTCTCGTAATCTAAATCAAGCGTCTCTCAATGCCACCGACCTGTTATCATAAGCAGCACTACTAATCATAATCTTATATGTGACATTCAAGAACAATAAGGCCATAAAAAAGTGTTCAGAACTTACCTATTGACAAAAATAATTGTAAAATTTACGTGTATGAAGGAAAGTTACAAGAATTTATCTTCAAAAATAGTTACTTTCTTTTTTGGGCAAAAGAAACTCAAAACCTTCTCTATAATGTCATGTGTTCTAGATACTTGATGATTCAAGGGTAGTTACACCTTGCAATTAATTGACAAAAGACTTGCTTCTCTCTTCTTCTTTATTTTTGGCCAAAAGCCAACTCGAATTTTCAATATCCTAGCATGAAATTTTGACTTTAAAATGCAACAAGGCCTGAGAGTGCATTCTTATTTCCCATATTTTCATGAACCCTAATTTTTTAGTCATATACAACGAACTAGTTGAGGCATTCATAGAGAAAACAGATAATAACAAATCCCATACTCCATAAGAAATATAAGAGCCAGCAGCTTAGCCAAGCTTACAACAATAAAAAGAAAAGCATGAAGAAAACATTTTTATCTTTGTCAACATACTACTTGGGCCATCTCGCAGGAGTTGCACAGTATATAAAATTTAGCTACTTCCTTAGTCTGATTTTACATCACAATCAAATTCCATGAAAGGAACCTATGTAACAAAATAACAAAATAGCAACCTTACACGAAACTCCATGCTAAATATGTCTACTTTCAATCAAGGAACCACAATATTAGGACTACACAAAATAACAAATCCCTAAACTCTTCCACAAGATTGCTATCTTATAACTGACATTGAAACTGAAACGTTGCCCAGAAGCTGTGAAATTTAACACCATGATTATAAATTTTCTAAATGGATCATCTCAGAATAGAAGAAGAAAAGAACATGTCTTTAGCTACCATATATCCATGAGAAGAGAAGACTTACCAAGACTCAAGTTCAAAATTGATCTAAAAAACTACTTCATCTTTCCAAGCTTGGTCACCAGTTCTCAACAATCAAGTCATCACTAGATATTAATTGTAGAGTCAATATCAATTCCCAAACAAAATGAACAGTAATGAAATATAACCAAAACCTAAAATGAAGATGGAAAAAAGTAAACACGAACTCAAAATACTAAATCGAAATCATGAATAAAGACATAAACAACCCAGAAAGAGATTCAAAGCAATTACATAAACAATAGAGAATTGGGAACTCAGTACCTTACGAGAACTTTGCGTACTCAAAGCGGCAGTAACCTGGAGACTTGGCAATAGCAGAACCACTTAAGAGCAGCGGAAGAAGACAATGGAAAAGATGATAATATCAGTGATGGATGGACAATGGGTGTTCGTATGATTAGAGAGGAACACAAGTTTTTTTCCTTTCTGTCGACTAATACGAATATTAGGTTTGATGGAGTGAATAGGATTAGAGGGAAAGTGAATTTGGTATATTCCCATATCGGTATAAATCTCGAGTGTTGCAAAGAGAAGATTTAGGGATACTCAAAAATTGTAGAGGGAAACTTTACATGAATAGGGAAGATTTGGCGCTTTGGCACTAACCGAAGTTTTTGTTTCTTCAATCGGTGAGTGATTTGGGGATAGAAGTAAAAAGTCTTCAAATTTCCCAGTTCTTTTGGATATGTAGGGAATCGAACTCTTGTCCTTAAGACTAGTTTGATGTCAGTGTGTTCTGCTCATTTTAAATGTTTCAAGACTCTATCACTACTTTGTCCTTATACATGTATGAGGACATTGATTTTGGTTCAAGGAGTGGGGGCCATTGGTTTAATTAAAAGACAAACAGCCTATCATGTCATAGTAGATAAATAAAGACAGTTTTCAAATTAAGTGTCATTGTAAAAATTAAGTGGGTGTCCCAAATCAAGGTTTCTGTAGTAGTGATATACACGTATAACTATATGTATACAACGAAAATTTCAAGTATGGTGTAAGTATAAAACGGGTTTTTACAATTTTAGGGGTGGAAATGTGAAATCGAGCAACTTATAAGAATTCAAATTCAACCACTCAATCAAATTGGAAGTACGGCCCAAGTATAGTCATCTAGACACAAGTTTCCTTTCAAATCATTTGGGCAACCTTACTGAAATGGCCAGGTGGGGGAGGACGAAAACAAGAGGCAGAATTTATTTTGGCATTTGCTACTCCCACATAGTGGTTTAGGCCCATTTGAACGCACTTATGGATTCAAAACCCGTCATGGACGTTGTCCCTTTTCTACACACCATTCCATATAGGCTATACTTAGATAAGAAACGTCACAAGTGTGAAGATAGTTCAACAAGTGTTAATAAAAGCCGCCCTCAGCCTTAAGGGACCTGAACAAGGTGCCCTTAAAGGGTTTAGGCCAATATTAACAAAAGAGACTTCACCTATTCCATTCGACTTCAAACTCATAATTAAACTTAAACTCAAACAAATTAGCCTCAAACACAAATCTCGAAAACATTTTATTTACAAATTAATATTTCCAACGTCATTAATCAAGAAATAAAAAGAATTTTAATTCCCGGCAACGACGCCAAAAATTGACCTGCACAAAGTTAGTGCTCAATTTAAAATCTTATCAATGTAGTAAGAATAAGTAGAGATCGTTCTCAACCGGGGATTATGCTCTTATTAATTCCTGAAAAATAAAACGTTAGACACAACAAAACTATATATTATATATAATATTTATGATTTACACGTAAGAGGATTTATGATTTTTATTTTCTAAATTAACAACTAATTTTATACATGTGACACATCAAAACACAAAATCAACCTTTCAAAAAAAAAAACACAGAATCAAGATAGAATTATATGAATGGAACGAAATTAGACATAGTTAACTACTATTAACATATCATAGCAAGGAATCAATCAAGAACAAAGATGAACGCATACAAAATCCTTTTTACTTCCCTGAATTAAATTAACTAGATGAACGCACCATAGTTAACCCTATTAAGCATGCAATTACTAGTGGTAGCTAATCACTAACAAAATCACTTTTAACGCATTAAGCACGTATGGAAGTTTGATCAATTCAAGCCAAGAACACAAGTTAGAACTCTAATCAAGCATGCAAGACTCATTGTTAATTTACATAAGTGATTATAGGTTTTCCACTTTAATTATTAAGACCTAGAATGCTAGCACCTTAATATGAATTCAATTACATGTTCATCAATCAAAGTATGCATCCAAAGATCAATTAACACATAAAAGATGCGATTGAAGATCAAAATTAACAATCATGCAAGAACATATATCAAATCGCAATTTTCACTTTGAAAACCTAAAACCTAAAACGTGCTTCATAGTATTCGAAAACTACATATCTAAAATCAACACTTCATCTAATCATGAAATTACAATTCATAATCCAAAAACAGAAAACAAAATCGCAAATTGTTAGCAATCCAAAATCGTTTTACAATCCAAAACCGAAAACATAAAGAGGTGTTCATGGTTACACTTTTTGATCTTCAAGGACGTAAGAAGCTTCAAAAGGTGGTGGAACGGATGAGGATCAAGGCAAGGATGCTTGAATGGAGATGATGATGTTTCACGGCCTTGAACTTTGATACATGCAAAAACATTCGCCAATTTAAACCCTGTAAAGAATCATTGTTAGTATAGAATAAGTAGGGATCATTCAAACTGGGGATTGAGGGTACAAACATGCAACAAACGAATTTGAAGAGCAAGAATATACAATTCATATGCAAATTATAAAAAACTACATGCAAGTTACACGAAAATTAGAAGGTTACAAGTACAAACAAACATAAAATTTGAACAACAAAAGTTTAGAGAGAACAACATACATTTAACACACGAAATAGAGAACAAGTAACATGAGAGCAACAAAATCTAACCTATATATATGCATACAATCCGAAAATTAGAGAGGAATACAACATAGAATGGTTTTAGAAATCCTACTCCTACTTATATACATTTTACAAGTCATAGTCACATTAGGAAATCCATATACAACAAGGATACAAATTCTAAACCAAGTCAAACAAGGAATCCATGTACAAAGCTAATTCTAACTACTTTTCCTAAAAAACACCAAAGAATCCCTATTTTTTAGCAATCCCTAAAAAACACAAAACAAATTCCTAAAAACCACCAAATTAATTCCTAGAAAACACTAAAGGTATATTTCGGCCAAGATTGATACAAGAACACATATTTACGAATTTAATTGAATATTTTCATATTATTAACTTGGCTATTTACGTTAACATGCTACCTAAAAGCCTAAATCGATTTACACATGTACACAAACAAGAAAACGCAAGAACAAGGGAGGTTTTGAAGATTAAAAACATAAATTTCAGAAAACAATAAAGAATGAAAACATTTTATATACATAGGAAGATGACATGACTTTCTACGGAATGATTCATGAGATATGGGAGGTCAATTACAATGATTTCACGCACATAATATTTATGTGTGATTGGGTGAAAGTACAACAAATATCAAAACAGATGAGTTTGGGTTTAAATTAGTTAACCTTGGTAGCATCAGACATAAGAATGATACCTTTGCAGTAGCTAGTCATGTGAAAAAGGTATTTTACATTAAAGATCCAAAAGATTCAAGGTCGTCAGTAGTTCTTGTAGCTCTTCATACGGATTGGCTAAACAAAGATGATTTGGGGGACACAGCAATTGATCATCCATGTTTTACTCAAGCATTGCCACCTTTTGAATCATTTGATGCAATGCCTGAGAACGAGTTAGTTTATGTACGAGATGACTGCTAGGGCACATAGGTCGAACACTATGCTTCATAATCTGACTCATTTACTACTTGAATGGGCTGTTATCTATAATGGTTGTATATGTAAAAGTTTTCTATATTATTAGTTGTATATTAATTGTTTTGCTTTTGCCTATCTCGGTATTGTTTGAGGAGTAAGGCTTAATATGTCCCCTCCTATGTGTAAAATTGATGTTTTATTAAATGGAAATGTTATAATGCTGTTGAATTTATTTTTTGTGCCCATGTAGCAGTGAGTTATTTATTTATATATGAATTATATGTTTGTACATTTTCTTTAATATGTTATTGTTTGTATAATCTTGCAGTTTTAGCCAAGATGAAACACTTCAAAGACAATCCTTTAGAAGACAATGATGAATATACCGATGAGGATGCAGATGACCAGGCCACAAAAAAGAGGAAGGGGAGAGATCCAACTTTGATGTTAGACGTGGTCCATTGGAGGGGCGGTAAGGATCGTATAGAAGTTAGATATAGGACTAAATACTCGTTACTCCTCATACTTTTGCCTGAAAAACAGTTTGGTCCCTCACCTTTTAAATTAAACAGAATAGTCCTTATTCTCTCTCATTCTCATTTAACAAGTCCAAAAAGATCTGAAATGACTATTTTGCCCCTCATTTTCTTTTTTTATTACTATTTCAATTTTTTTCTCTATTTTTTTTTATTTTTTCTCCCTTTTTTTGTTCTCTCTCTCTCTCTTCTTCTCTTCCCTCTGTAATCACCCTCTCTCTCTCTCCCCGATCTCTATTATTCTTCTCTTCCCTCTGCAATCACCGGAAAGAATCAATTTCGACCACCATTGACTCTCATCACTGTCACCATCAATTGAACCACAACACAAACCCGACCAAAGCCCAACCACCCCATCGCCGATTAAGGCATAACGCTCCCCCCCCGATTCCGATGACCACTGCCTCCAATCTTCCAGCTCCAGAACTTCCAGCTCTAGTTCAAGCTCTTTGATCCAACAGACAAGGAGAAAAAACTTCACCATATTAGATACGATGATCATGAAGAAGAATGGATTGATCTTCAACATGAGCGGTTCAAGCTCTTGCTACTTCCTACTGAAGTTCTTGGTAAGGCAAAGCAGAAAAAATCAATCATGCAAATTACAAGTTCTGAAGAGAGAGAAGGAAACTTGCAACCCAGAAAAGAGAAGAAAAAGATAGACTCGATGTCGGAGGACGATAGCTTCATAGGCAGCTGTATGGATTCTGAACCTATTATCTCATGGTTGTCGCGATCTACCCGTCGGATCAGCTCTTCGATCCAACAGCAAACCCAGATCGAGCTCCGAGGACCGAGGAGTAGGACTCGATCTTTTGAGGGACATAAGCTCCAGATCGAGCTCCGAGGACCGATGGTGTGGCGTCACGGCGCCATTTTAGGTTGGGAAGCCGCAGTTGTGGCAGGGCTTATTGGTGGGAGTGGTGGAGGATGAGGAGAAGGAGAGGTGACTGAGCTTAGTAGGGACCACGAAGGAGGTGGAGATGGAATTGTGGCGGCGAAGCTTCCATGAGGGATGGAGGGGGCCTTGTCATGGAGGCCATGGCCGAGATCCCCAATCTGAAGAGAGAGAGAGAGAGAGAGCTGAGAGAGAAGCAAAAAAAAATATATACAGAAAAATTAAAAAAACTAAAAAGAGAGAAAATAAAAAAATAATAAAAAAAGGAAGTGAGCGCATAATGGTCATTTTGGACCTATTGTGTGAGAACTAGAGAGAATAAGGACTAACCTGTTTAATTTAAAAGGTGAGGGACTGAACTGTTTTTAGCAGCAAAGTACAGGGAGTAACAACTATTTAATCCGTAGATATAACACAAAGGGACAGCCAAAAGACAAGCATGGATCAAATTTAGCTAGTTTCATAGGAGTAATGGCGTGAAGCACCGTTCCAATTATATATGAAGATTGGAAAGCGGTACCACATTCTTTAAAGGATAAGATATGGGACATGGTTCTGTTTAGTATCTTTACCACCATCTTTTTATGCTTGTATTTCATTATTTGATTAGAAAATGTGAACTTTTTTAACTGCCAATTACTAGAAAGCATTCATCGTGGATGTGATTAGTAGAAATCATGTCATAAGCAGTGCTGGAAAGCCATGTAAATCATTTAAGAGCACTTTGACAACATTATATATATTGAAATTCAAACATCAGCCTCACAAGCTAAAGACTCTACCTCTTGGCTATGATTTCATCCTTCAAACACATTGGGATGCCTTTGTCTCGATTAACAGAAGAATTTGCGGTATGTATAAATAAATGAATTAGAGTCAAATTGTTTTATTTTATATATATTACTTATATATCTTACTTATACAGTATGAATGATTCAATTATTGGTGCGGATGTGGCTTTGATAAGAAATTAGAGAAGCTGCATCAAGGAGGTGAGCTCTCTATGTATACAATCATCGAATGTCTAGAACAGGCTATGCCAGTTTGGAAGAAGAACTAGTAAGCTCTGATTTTGTTTGTACAATTATGGCTATGTTTGGTATGACTGTGTTTTTCAGAAAAGTTGGCTTCTGCTTATTTCTGAGAATAAGTAGCTAAAAAGCAAAGCAGCTGAGTGTTTGGTAAACTGGCTTTTTGTAAGCGCTGTCAGCTGCAAAAGCAGCGGCAAAGTGTTTGATAAACTCAAACTAGCTTGTGCTTTTTGTTTGTGGAATGACCAAATTGGACATGAGAGATTATTTTGCCTTGATTGTTCGGTAATACAATGTTCAAATGATTTTGTTTGTATTTTTAATCTTTATTATGTCCTTATTAATTTTTGTTAACTTTCAATTTTTATAAATCATGGTGACCATATAATTAAGATTGGACAATTTTAAAAAACACTTATACAAATATATTAGTAACATTAATAACAATTGGTTTTTGGTTCGCCTACTGTTGTAGTATGAAGTTTGGACTTTAGGGAAATCTGAATCTTCAACCCTCTGTTAAGTTTTTGTTTTATTCTTTTTCTGTAAAATTCTTGTTCAGCTAGATTAGGCAGTCTGATGTCCCCGTTAGCTTTAGTTAGCGTCTAGCATTTCCTTTTCGAAATTGCTTTTCTTGCAAGCATTGAGCATTGGCAATGCTTTGTTCTTCATAGAAAATGAGCAATTGCCCAAGTCATAGAAGTCTACACTGCTCCAAATAGTTGTTCACTACTTCAATCCATAAACAAGATATAATGAAATGTTAAAACTGAAAGGCATGCCTTCAAATCAAATGAAATTTCTGAATTTAATACTCTTTCAAACTTCAATACCCCACAAGAAATTGAGTGTAACAATAGTACAATTAGAGGTGGGTTCAGTTTCATTTGGTTCCGTTTTGAGCCAAAACCGAGCACCGAACCGAACTGGAACTTCGGATTGGTTTTCTAATTTCAAGAGTCTAAAACCGAAAACTGATCAAACCGATCGGTTTGGGTAGGTTAAGTTAAGTTCGGTTTTTTTTTTTTTTGCTTTTTAATCATTTATATATATTTAGTCCATTTGAGCCACGAATCAACTCCATCTATTTATAATGAACTCCTTTGGATAATCAAGGCCATTGGAGCCTTATCAATAAAAAAAAAAGAAAAAAGAATCCATTAACCATCCACAAAATATATAAATAGAGCAAATCCCTCTTCCACATCAGGGGCCATTTGACTGAGTTTCCTAGTAAATAAACCCTCTCTTTCTCTACTGCCTTTCATAGCTGAAAGAAGCTTCAATGGAAACTGCACAAAACATATCAAACAATCAATTCATTAACCTGAGGAAGTCTCCCATTATTGTATATTACATTACAACAGATATAGGGACAATCAATATCCAAATCTGATACCCAAGTTTCTCTTCTACTATAGGTCATCACAATATTTCTTTCCAAGTAGCCAATTCATGCCATCCAAAACTACTTGAATACAACATAATAAATATGACTGATGCCAACAAGCAGAAAAGCAAAATCATTAGGTTAAACACCAGTTCAAATCTAAAGTATGTAAAAAATAAATAAATAGAAGCATACTCTTTCATGGAGGAACCATGTTTTGAACCACATTTCTAGTACAGGTATCACTTGCGTTTAGCTTACGAAACATACATATGCAAGTCCTCGGTTCAAACCAACAAAAGGCAATGAGCTACTGAAAACTATGCTAATACTACTGTTATTAGCAAGAATCAAAAACCAATCTCTCTAGAAGATCCAAATGTAAATCAAAATTAAAAAAATATCTATAAAAAAGTAGCTAACTACAAATGGAAAATTATAGTCGTAGAAGCAAGACAAACGTTTCTTTTATAGCTTGAATCCAACTTTTAGTGTTTGTTTTGTTATTTTATTACTGCATAAATAAGACCTGAACAATTTTACTGTGAAAACATTTTTTGAAGTAACAAGATATGCATGCATACTCGTATTGAGGATGACATGTTCAACAGAACAAATCATGAGGTTATGTACATTACAAGTTAAATACGTATTCTCCACACAATATTTATAAACACCTCTTGCAAAAATCATGATTGCTGCCATCTATAAATCACTGCTTGCAAAAATAAGTTGAAAAGTATACTGTTAATTATCTTAACAAAGCAATAATTTAACAATAGAGGCAACGAGATCAATACCTCTTGAACCAGCAATCATCAATGCTTTCTGAACAAAGTAATCCCAAAAAATTTCAGATCTGAGGACTGAAAATCAATGCAAGCCAGATCTGAAGTTAGGTACTAGTTGGAAAACAACAAAGGATAGTATGTAAATCTTAATCATAATCAAATAATAAGCCACGACACAAGCAAACAAAAATGATATGTTTGAGAATAAAACCTTCTGCTTTAAAGTACCTCATGATTGCCCAATTGCTGCCAACAAGCATCGCCAAAAAGTTAAGAAGAATTATGACTGCAAAAGTACAACAATTAAATGAAAACAAACAATCTTCAAAACCAGTACACCTACTTTCCCATTGTCTCACACTCAAAATTTCATGATTAAATCTAATCAAAGAAACACACAAGGAAAGTGGCGGGGATGTACCCCAGGCCATCTGATAGGAGCATTTTAATGCGACGTTTTACTTACTTTCCCTTACATTTCTTGCGTTATTTCCTTATTTAAACCCTGTTTAGGAAAGTTTCCACTCTTTGATTGGGAAAGTTCCTAATTGTAGAAAGTTTCCGTTTTGTAGTTTCTATTTCTCATTTTTAGAAAGTTTCCCATTTTAGTTTAGGAAAGTTTCCGTTTTTCATTTTAGGAAAGTTTCCGTTTTTCATTTTAGGAAAGTTTCTATTTTTGGTAACAGTTTCTATTTTCAGGACTTTGGAATAAATGAGCTGAAATGAGCTCATAAATGGAAAGAGGAGCTAGCCAATGTTGGAGGGAGTAAAGACAAGCCACTAAGGGCTGCATAAATGAGCTGAAATGAAGAAAAGAAGCTTTCCTGTTTCAACCAGGAAACTCCACTCAGAAGAGGAAACCCTGCCAAAACAAGACTCTTGAGCCAACCAAGAAAGGAAATCGGCAAAATGATGTGTCATGGCATGAGAGAAGATTCGTGAAGACATTTGATGATGACATGGCATGAAGGTGGCGCATGGAGGCCCAAGAACTCTCAAGAATGACTTGGATTTTCGGCAAATGGATAAAAGCCCAAGGAATTAGGGTTTTGTGATGCATGTGAGATATTTTTGGAGACCTAAGCCATGTTGACGTCAAAACCTAAGAGGAAGAGAGAAAGTTGGCGTCAAAATCAATCAAGATAAAGGTGATTGACGCCATACAAGGAAGGATATGTCTTGGAGATATTCTTGGAGGATTTAATTGGGAAATTGCCGTGTAAATGGAGAGAGAAAAAGGGGAATCAACGTGAAAATCAAAGAAACCCTAAGAAGATGACGCCAAGAGAGATTCAAGGGAGAAATAAAAGGAAAGAGAAAAAGGTGGAGACCAAGAAAAGCCAAAAGACGTCTAGATACATTCCTAGAAACCTTAAAGGTAGTTGGCCGAATTTGAAGTACAAAATCAGAATTATCTCAAGGTATTTCGGCAACTAAATAATGGGGAGATATTCTAGAGAATTATGTGATTGGTTGGACCACCTCATAGGGCCTATGTGGCAAGCTCGCATTGGATAGAAGTATGTGGAATTATCACATTAATTCCGTGGAAAATTAAAGAGGATTACACGGCTTGGAGAGCAAGGAGGCATTCCCTATATATACTCTCTCTATTATCAAGTGGGGGGTTCCTCTTTTTTACGTTTTGACACTTTAGAAAAATTCAGAAAATACCTAGCATAGTCGTGAGCTTTTCTCTCTATCTCTCTATCCTCTAGTCATCTCCACGAGTTCAAGCAAGGCCAAGGGAGAAGAAGAGCCGTGAGCACTCATCCATCATCATCCTTGAAGCTTGCTTTCGAGATTCAAGAGACCACAACATCAATTCGTTCATCTCATCTTCATCCACGGTGTAATCCGATTCTCCTTTGTAACCTTTGCTTTGAATTTCGTTGGTTATGTATTAGTTGACAATTATGTTTGAACAATTTTATTGAATCTAAAATTTTATGATTGATTGAGAATATTTCGATTCTTGTATTGTGATTCTTAGTTGCTTTATGTAATTGTTTGATTAAATTTGTTTAATAGATATCTTTTATATTTTAATCTTAAATGGTTCGAAACTTTTAGGGTTTTTATATGAATGGTGCTAGAATTTAAGAACATGAATCAACTTTTTGGTTTTGTGTAACTTAAATCGAAAAGTAGTAAAGGTTTTGTGCAAAAATCGGATTTAATCAATGAGGATTGCAATTAGGTGGACTTTTTCATACTAAGTTGCACACTTGAGTTGATAGCCTTTCTAGGTGTTTAATGCGTTGAATGTGTGAGTTGATAGAAAGATCTTCCATACACATTGATGATATATACTGTTGCTCAAGGAATCATAGAGCACGATGATATCGAACCACGCTCTGTTGAAAAATGTCAACAAAGAGCAGATTGGCCTAAATGGAAAGAATCAATCCAGGTAGAATTAGATTCTCTGACAAAGAGACAGGTATTTGGTCAGGTAGTGCTAACCCCACCAAGTGTAAAGCCTGTAGGACATAAATGAGTCTTTGTCAGAAAGCGTAATGAGAAGAATGAAGTCCTGAGGTACAAGGCTCACCTTGTGGCGCAAGATTTATAATATATGCATTTATCACATTCATTTGATTTATAACCATTTTGAACCATGCAGGAATCAAATTTTTCATGCCACTATTTAGGAGCCTGCTTTAAACCATAAAGGGATTTAGATAACTTACATACATTGTCCTCTTGACCAGGTTCTATAAAACCTTCTGGTTGGTCCATATAGATCTCTTCATCTAAATCACCATTTAGAAAAGCTGTTTTCACATCCATTTGATGAATAATCAAATCATGAATTGCAGCAATAGCAATCAATAATCTAATGGATGTAATCCTTGTAACCGGAGAAAAAGTATCAAAAAAGTCTAGATCAGGTTTTTGCTTAAAGCCTTTAGCAACAAGTCTAGCTTTATATTTGTCTACACTTCCATCCGGTTTGAAATTTTTTCTAAGGACCCATTTACACCCAATGGTTTTAAAACCTGTTGGTAAATCTACTAATTTCCAAGTATTATTAAATATTAGAGACTCCATTTCATCATTCACAATTGCATCTAGTGATGATAAAGCTTCATGTAAAGAAATAGGATTTTCCTCAACATTATAAACATAATAATCAGGGCCAAAATCTTTTTCAACTCTAGCTCTTTTATTTCTTCTAGGTTCATTTTCATAAGTTTCTTGTATATGTAAATTAGAAGAAGAAGAACTAGGTTGTGTAAAAATATTTTCTCTAGATTCTTGACCCCCACTATTTTTCGATTTAAAAGGAAATTTTCCTTCATGAAAAATTGCATCACCAGATTCAATGACAACATGATTTTCAACATCAAGAAATCTATAGGCTGTACTATCTAAAGCATATCCAACAAAAAAACAAGTAGTAGCTCTATCACCCAATTTTGGTCTTTCAGTGACGGTCAGTTAACCTCACAAAGGCTAGAAAACCCCAAACTCTAATATAATCCAAACTTGGTTTATGCGCCCCTTCCACACCTCAAAAGGTGTAATTTTTGTATTTTTATGTGGCACTCTATTCAACACATAACAAGCAGTTAAAACTGTTACACCTCAAAGATTAGAGGGAGCACTTGAATCACCTCGAATCAATCAACATGATATTTGTTAACTCAATCAAAGTTCTATTTTTTTTCTTTCTGCCACACCATTAGATGCAGGTGAATAAGGTGGAGTAACTTCATGAATCACTCCTAAAGATTGAATTCAGAAGAATCATATTCTCTCCCTCTATCACTTCAGAGCCTTTTAATTTTTCTACCAAATTGATTTTCAACCTCAAGGAGGAACTCTTTAAATTTGGCAAAAGTATCACTTTTATTTTTCAACAAATAGACAAGCATATTTAGGGAAATCATCAATAAAAGTGATAAAATATCTGTTACCTCCACGAGTTAAAATTCCCTCAAATTCACACAAGTCTGTATGAATTAATTCCAATAGCTCAGTATTCCTTTCAACATTTTTGTGAGGCCTTCTAGTAATTTTTGCTTTACTGCAAGTCTCACATTTTTCAAAATCTTTTTGTACTGAAGGAATTAAGCCCAAGCTATTCATGATTCCTACATATCTACTATTTATATGACATATACGTACATGCCAAAAATTCAAATAAGAGAGCATATAAACTGAAGTAGATGGTTTATTATTATTCTCAACATTCAATTTGAACATGCCATCACAAGCATAACCTTTGCCCACAAATACACCTTTTTTGGTGATCACATATTGGTCAGATTCCATAGTTTGTTTAAAACCAGCCTTATTAAGAAGATAACTAGACATTAAATTTTTTCTCATAGAGGGTGTATGCCACACATCTTTCAGAGTTAGTGCCCTACCAGAAGTAAATTTGAGTTCCACCTCACCAGTTCCCAGCATATTAGTAGTATGTGAATCTCCAAGCATAACTGTTTTGGGCTCCTTAAAGGGAGTGAATTTCTTGTACCAATCTTTATCATAGCAGATGTGCTTATTAGCATCACAATCTGCCCACCATCCTTCAACACTTTGAATCATATTTACATCAGTTATCATTGCCACATATGGTTCTTCAGTGATGTGAGCTTAAGGAACAGCCTCACGTTTTCGATAATTGCAATTTCGAGCAATATGCCCACTTTTGTGATGCGGCTGCAATAGCGTCACAATTTAACCCTGCAAAATGTAGTTGTCAGTATAGGATAAGCAGGGATCGTTCAGTCCGGGGATTGTAGGGTACACCTACACAAAAAGGTCAATTAACAAATAAAAGAATAAAATGGGGGTTTTTGAATTTTGGTTCCTAATCTACTTAAAATAAAAACAAAACAAATAAACCTATATACAATGATCGACTTCCCTAACCTAGACCAATACCACTCAGAAATTACTAAGTGTAAAAACAGAAAATCCATTTCAACATACTACAAAAATGTGCCCATCTTAAATGCCTAGATAAGAGCTCAAATGAAAAGCCTCAGCGGATCAATCCATTTATCTGATTCGTTCTAATGTAGGCTTGGATCGGAAAAGTCCTTACCAAGCCTAATACTACTAAGTTTTGAAAACACTCAGCGTAATTCTCTTAACTAGTAGTATTATCTAACCCTCGAATCAACTCACACGTGCAAATTAACCATTACACATAGAATTTAACACGTAATTTCCATAATCATTTAATCATTAAAGCATGATTTATACCACCCGTTAGAACCAATTACTACTTGTTTAACTCAGCGTCTTAACAAATAACAATTACTCTTGGCAAATTAAGAAAACACACAAGAACTCTCACCGTTATTCTAGCATGCAAACTTATGAACCTAACTCTGAAAATTACCTAAACACGTAAAAGGGCACAAGATTGTAACATGCATCATAAAAGAATTCTCGAAATTAACTCAATAATAAACTGAAAATTTCAAAAATATTAATAAAAATATTCTGAAAATTTCATGTCTCTAATTACACAACTCACAAATCCAAACACACAAAACCGAAACAATAATTATAAGTAGAGTCATACACTTTGAAGCTTTCCTCAGCGGCTTAGCAACAAGGTGATGAACTTGTCTCTGCTATGGTGGTGGAGCGTCCTTGACTCAGCGCCTAAGAGCTTCGTAGATTGATGGATGGATGGTGGTCACGGTCTTGTAGGAGATGGAGGTTTGAGGAGTGAATTGGGCAGTCTTGGAATGGTTTTTGGCCAGGAAGTGATAGGCAATGAATTATCTTGGCTGGGAAGTGGTGCAAATTATGTTCTGGATGTTGCCTATTTATAAGGGAGCATTGGTTGGCTTTCCCAACTGAAACGTTTCCTTTATGGCCTTAACTCCTCTCATAATGGGGCAATTCCTTTAATTTCCAAGTTGAAACGTCTTTCTCTTATTTATTTTTCAGCTGAAACATCTTTCTCTTTTATTCCTCAACTGAAAACGTCTTTCTCCTTTATTTCCCTTCTTCATTGCTTGGTCAAATATCTTAATGCTTTATTTTATGACTCCATCATTGCTGTTTCCAAGAGTTCCACCAGGCAAGGTTTCCTACAACAAGCAGGAGAATATCAAAATTTTCTAGAAAAAATAAAGGGAATTAAAATGTAAAGACCGCAAAAACAGTTGACAGTTAGGAATCCTGATCCAGCTAGGATTTTTCATGAATTTTACTTTTTCCGCCTTTTTCACTCCAAACACTCAACAAGACTCTCAAAATGACTTAATGACTCAAAACACTAAACTAAGGGAGAAATAAGGCTAAAATGAGGCACATATTCAATAATATCGTCACACTTTTTTGCTCCTATCATTTTGCCACAAACATAACAACAAGTATATTGTTGCTTATTTTCTGAATGAGGATATTGGTTCTTATTCACATAGCTTGGTTTGTCTTTATTCTGTTGGAGAGGTTTACCAACTTTTTTCATATTTTTCTTTTTTGGCTGCATACGAGAGTTTTTATGAAAATGACCATTGGACATATTATTATTGGAAGATACTAAATTGACCTTGGATGTGTCATTGTTTGTATCTTGCATAAGAACATCTTGACTTCTTGCTTCCTCCTCAAGACGGATGTGAGTGATCAAAGTCTCTAAGGAAATTTCCTTTCGTTTATGACGCATGGATTTTTGAAACTCTTTCCATGAAGGTGGAAGTTTATCAATGATACCAACCACCACTAGATTTTCACCAATTTTGACACCTTTAGATGTAACTTCAGCTACAATCTTTTAGAAGTCTTGGACTTGCTCCGCAACCGACTTGCAGCATATTTTTTCGCACCAACTTCCTCGGTATCATATTTGCTCTGTAATACTTTCCAAATTTTCTTGACAAAAGAGTATGTTGTGTCATAATAATCATAAAAATAATCAGCAAGACAGTTCAAGAGATAGTACCGACAATTATACCCATCTTTTTGAAAATTTTCAACTTTTTCTTAATGAGCAAGGAGTTCATCATCCTTCATGCCTTCGATACTCTTCTTTGATGGATTCTTCTCCATTAGCACATAGCCAACTTTGAGAAAATTAAGGTAGAAGATAACTTTTCCCTTCCATCTCTTGAAATGTGCACCTTTGAAGCGGAAAGGCTTGTTGAGATCTCCCACATTGTCAAACGGCTTCTTTTGAGTACGCTCTATCTTCTTTGAATCTCCTTAAAATTGTTGGTGAAATTACAATAAAAAATTATAATTTCTCTTGAGAAACTCGTTGACAAAAGGCTGAGGCGCGGGTATCTTGCTTTCTTTAAGGAGATTTAAGCCCTCTGCGGAACAATGCCGGTGCACTAGAAATCTCTTGACTTGTCCCCTCCAGGATACAACAGCCCAACAACAAGTTGTGTGGCTCACACCAATCTGCACAAATTGGAGGAACCCAAGCTCCACCAAAAGAACACTTTTCTTTGGCCAAAAAAACAGACAGGACACTATGGGGGATTTTTTGAAAGAAAGTTGATGGGTGAATGGTAGTATCTCGTAATAGTATTATGTAAAAGCAATGATATTTTTGAGCTTGCAACAAATGATGCTATTTATAGGCTCTTAGGACACTCCCTACAATTAATAGGGTAGTAACCAAAAGCCATAGGTTACAAGAATTAAAACCTAAAATAAATCAAAATAAAACACAATGAGTTACAAAATAAAATTCAAAATAAATTCTGAATTTAAATACAAAAATAAATTCAGAAATTAAACACAAAGTAAATTCACCCAAATTTAATTTCAATAATAAATAAAATATTAAAATGTAACAACAACTTGTAATGCGTGACATAGTCACTGCTTGCCGTTTTAGCAGTTTAAGACCACCGGTTGATTCATTTTCTGCCTTTTTAGATTTCCCCTTCTTCTTCGAATGAGATGCATCAGAAAGTGAAGTTGATGTGGAAGACTTGAAGGACTTTGTCTTCTTAGGCTTGTGTCGCTTTTCCTTGGACTTCGCCTTCTTTGCTACACTAGCAGTATTATCTACAGAAATACAAGGCATATTAGGCTTAAATACTTTCAGAAGTAGTATACAGAAACAACAAAATATAGAATAATCACTGCATGCCAAATACATAACACATAATAGCCAATATTACACAATCATTCTAGTACACAAACCATCAATAATCAATGGGATAAATAGCAGTTCATTTTGCTTGAACAGGTTACAAGTACACAAGATATCAGAATTCCAAAGTACCATCACCAATACAGACATACAAAACAAACCAAATACAGATAAATAAAACTGTTCTATTCTCCATCAACTAATATATTCGCCCCCTACACGCATGTAACCTACTGGTTCCTCATCTGTCAAGTCATCAAAGAATTGGAAGATGGCATTGTACTTGCTATTGGAGGGTGGGAAACAACAATGTCCCCAAGCTCATCAACCTGAACAAAATTGCTAAAATCTTTCTTTGGGGGTCTTAACATGACTGACCACCTATGATCTATAGGGTCTTGAACATAAAAGATCTGCTCCACACATTTTTCCAAGACAAATGTGTCTTTTTGATGACCTTTCTTATTCAAATTCACCAAAGTGAACCCAAGATCATCTACTCTAACACCCTTATGATTTTCTACCCAATCACACTTAAAGATCGGAACCCTAAATTGATCATAGTCAAGCTCCCATATTTCAGCAATAACCCCATAGAAGCTCATGTCTTCAATAACCACGTTTTAATCCTTAGCACTAGCTACTTGAGGTGTCTCAGCAACCAAGTAACCCCCACTACTTTGCATCGTATCATCGCGCATCTTTGTGTTATATTGCACTCCCCCTACCCTATAACCACTAAACTTTGGTACTTTGTTCCCTGGTTTATCTGCTAGCCACCTCACAATCTCAGGGATGTCAACACCAGATTCATTAAGTTGAAAAGCAACCTGCAAAATAAAGTCAAAGTTTAAAACAAGCTATTCATAATAACTAATCACACAATTCTCTACAATATGAACTTTAATTAAACCTTCACCCAATCAGCAAAAGTCTGGTTTTGTTTCTTAACTAGCCACTTGTCATTTCTTTTGTACTTGGGAAACTCCCTCTTCAAATACTCCATGTGTTCCCTACACAAAAAATGTTTGATTATTAATAGAAAAACCAATAGAAGTAGAAAAAAGCAAAACTGTAGATAAAGGGACAGTAACTTACAAAAAATTGCTTCTAAATTCATCAGTGTTTTGAAGCACACAAAGATGAGCTGGGTCATATTCCTTTTTGAAAACAGACACAACAGTAGCACCTGAGGGAGGCTTGTCATCTGTGATGGGGGCCTCTGGAATGCCAACAGTCTTGTCGTCGAAGAAAAGTTTGGCTAAAAACTCAACCGCTTCTTCAGCAATATAACATTCAGCAATGCATCCTTCCGGAAGACGTCTATTTCTAACATATCCCTTGCACACCTTCATATACCTTTCGAAAGGATACATCCACCGAAAACAAACCGGTCCACATAGTTGAACTTCTCTAACCAAATGGACCGTCAAATGTATCATTATGTCAAAGAACGAAGGGGAAAACTACTTCTCAAGCTCACCTAAAGTTTCCATAAGATTACTTTGGATTTTTGGAAGCCTCGAAGCATCTATAGTTTACTACAGATTTCATTGAAAACCATGCAAAGTCAGATTACAGCAATTGTAACCGGTTTTTCCAACATCCCTTGGATTGCAATAGGGAGTAATTGTTGCATTAAGGCATGATAATCATAGAATTTAAGCCCGGTCAGCCTTAAATCTTCCATTGAAACAAGGCTGGAAATGTTTGACGAATAATCTTCAGGAACCTTCATGCTATTAAAGTAGCCACACATACATTTTTTTCTCATCTACTGTTAAGTTCCAGCTTGCCAATGGCAAGGGCTTCTTTTTCGGACAGTCTAGATTAGGCTGCAATTCTAATCTTATACCCAATTCCACCAAATCTAACAGAGTCTTTAGTCCATCCTTTGTTTTTTCGGGAATGTTCAACAATGTCCCTATTAGACTATCACACACATTTTTTCAATGTGCATGACATCAAGGCAATGCCTAACAGGGAGAAATTTCCAATATTCAAGTTGAAAAAATATTAACTTCTTCCAACAGGGCCTCGTTTCATCCTCAGCACCTTTATAAGCGTGAGGATGATATTTCTTCCCTTAAGGCCAATTCAGAACTTCCTCCTCCAATCTTCTCAACAATTCCTCTCCAGTCAACAAAACCGGAGCTACTGCATGTTCTGGACGTTATTACAAGCAGCTATTTGCCTTCTATAAGGATGATGTCTCACTAAAAACCGTCGATGAATGGTGTAGGCCATCTTTCCTCCGTGAACCAGCCTTGTAGGTTTTCTCTTATCAAGACAAATTAGACATGCAATGTAGCCTTTAACTATACTCCCTGAAAGGTTACCATATGCTGGAAAGTTATTGATTGTCCAAAATAGTAAACTCTTAAGGCTAAAAGTTTTATTCCTAATAGCATCCCAAACTCCTCTCACTCCTTCCCACAATAGCTTCAAATCATCTATTAACGGTTCAAGGTAACGTCAATGTTGGTTCCCAATTGTTTAGGCCCTGATATCAATACGGTAAGCATCATGTGTTTTCTTTTCATTACCAGCCATGGAGGCAGACTGTAGGTTACCAAAATTACGGCCAACTATACTTGCTGCTCAAGGAAGCCATCTGATGACAATGCAAGTCATAGGTTTCGTGGTTCATTACCAAAGGCTAGCCATTTTTCATCCACTAACTTCCAACAAGCTGAATCTGCCGGATGACGAATTAAGCTTTCCTTGTTTCTCTCGGTGGCATGCCAAATTAAACTCTTTGATGTTTCAATTGATTGAAACATTCTTTTGAACCTAGGAATAGGAGAAAAGTACCACAACACTTTTACAGGCACTCCCTATTTTTCTTGGTCATTTTTGCAAACTTTTCACCTTGAAAGACCGCATGTAGGACATATAGTGTCATCTTCAAATTGTTTTCTATACAGAATAAAATCATTAGGGCAGGCATGTATTTTGGTGTAGTTCATTCCTATTGCACTCAAAGTCTTCTTTGCTTCATAGACTGAGGCATGTATCTTATTTTCTACAGGAAGATACTTAGCAAAGGCAATCAACCAGTCTGAGTAAGCCGCGTCACTCATACCATGCTTGGCTTTCAAGTTGTAGAGCCTCACAAGCACATTCATCTTGGTGTGCCTAGTGCAACCAAGGAACAAATTTCCTGAACTCATAACACTCACTTGAAAGTTACTCATCCTCATCGCCATCCAAGTCAACATTACTATCCAATTCTACTCCAAGTTGCCTTAATTCTTATAAGAAAGAGCCCTAGCTCACCTCCATAGAATGCTTCATCAACAACGGGAAGGTTTGTAATTTTCAAACAAGTTTCTGCCTCTATTGCATATTGCAAGAGAATAGATCCCTTGAGAGCATTATAACCTTGAAAAGTTTTAAGCCACTTCTTCTATTTCATAACAGCCAGCCAATAAGCCTCATTAACCATATTTCGATCTAGAGAAACTGATGAAAGACAGCAAAGAAAATGTGCACTTTTTGTTCATTCCAGGATAAGCAAAAGACTCGAAACGATTACTAACCAGCCTTCCCACATCATTTGATGCAAGCCCCACACCAAGAAATTTCAATTCATCTCGATAAGAACTGATTTGGTTCTTATAAAATTCTTAATCTTAAATGGAGATATCTACCAAAACATGCTTCATCATAACAAAATCGTTGCACAATATGCTTCAGATTTTATGAGGAACCTAAAAGTATCTCTGAACTGTTCTTTTGGAGAATCTCTTGGGGCTTTAGGTTCCTCATAAAATCTGAAGCATATTGTGCAAAGTTCTTCACTGTTTCATGCTCAGGACCCAAGCAGTAAATATTTGATGGGGTAATCAAGGCTCGATGACAACTCATAAGTTATACTCCATGAAAAAGTATGGGAAAAAAAGAAGTCACGATGATGGACTTAATAATCATCATCATCTTCATCTTCATCTTCATCATCATCATCACGATGAGAATAGGATGATGATGACATCAATCTTGAATCAATAATGTTGTTCACAAGAGCTGTATCTTTCTCCTTGTCCCCTAAACCCTAAATACTGCAAAGGTGTGAGGCCTCACTCCCTAAACTATAAGCCATGATGAGACTCTACAAAACACTTACATAAGCTCACATCCACTTTCTGTTATTAGGTTTTGTCACCGCAATAATAAACGATATCACATCCCTTCACTCACGGCCTATATATGGACATTATTCTATTAATATACAATTTTTTGCGTCTATTCCTTCACCTTCATTATCCACGGCCTAAATAAACTTTGTTGCAACAATAACAGCCTTATTTGTAAATCCATACATTAATAACCTTGAGAAGCATCATAATTTCTTATATAACAATTTTTAAACAAGTAAGACTCATAATCAAATATTTGAGGAGTCCAAGTTCATATATAGTAGGCATCTATATTGTTAGTCACCGCAATATTATTCTTTACTTTACTTCCATGAATGGTGGTCGACGCCATTTGTGTTTCGCCGCCATCAAGATTTTTGTTTTTTAATGGTTATATTTGAGCTCTCAATGTCAGATTCAGCCTTTGATTACATAGTTTTCAATTTGATTAATCAATGTTTCATCAAATTTCTACATGAAGCCAATTTTGTTAATACGAGTTAGTGCACAAGAGTTGATTCTGGAACAAGAGCTGAATAAACATAATACCATAATGTGCATAACCCATACACCACCATGAGATTCAAACCTCCAACCTCATGAAGTTTTTTAATCCCAAGAGAAGTAGAGATTAAAATTCTGGAACAAGAGCTGAATAAACATAATGTCATAATGTTTAACAAGGATGAAGAATAGCAAAAGCGAAAAAGCATACAAATAATGTCATTATTACTATAGAACTAGAGCTGGAAGCTGATAGTGGAGATGGAGTACTCTCTTTAGTTGCGGCCATTGCTTCAAATTTGTTAGATAAATCTGCAACTTTTGTAGATAGTTTTCTAATCTCATGCAGTAACAAGTTAATGAAATTTTCATTTACCCAATCTTGAAACTCGGTATAAACAGTGCATTTCCAATAGGCTCTATTGGGATTAGATTTTGAATGAGATACTCTATACTGAACAAGACCACGATCACCACATTTCTTACATTTCACTGGTTGTTGAACTTCACTACTAGGCATTCTGTCTGCAAAAGAAAATAGCAATGAAAATAGTCAAACAACAACCAATTAGAAAATGCACATTCTATCTCAGAACTAGATTTTTCAAAACCCAGCATTTTGTTAGTATCCAACCAACTCACAGTTTGGAGCCTCAGACATCTTATAATCAAAAGGACAGCACAGCGCCACACAAAACAATAGGTCCAGTCTTTTGCAAACATGATCATGCGGGGGCCCAGCATGATCATCATGATCATGAGTACAAATTTTACATCACTTTGAATCAAAATGTAAAAAACTGAACCCAATAACCCCGTTTATTCTGAGCCTAATGAATGCAAACTCTAATTTGTTTGTTAATACAGATAAAGATATTTACTAGATGCACCAAAGAAAGGTTTGAAGGTCAGTGTGCTTTGACCTATAAACCTTCTTTTGGTGCATCCAGAGCTTTGACATGGAAAAGACAAGCAAGATAACCATTCACCTATAGAACATGCTCGATTAGATCAAGTTAGATGAAATAGGTTTCAAAGATAACATAATAATCTAAAATCCTATAAATATTCATTTGACATTTGGAGACATAATACCAGAAGCATACATTCTTCATGATTAAATAATAAAGTTGGTAACTAATTTCAAACTGTATACAGAACAATTAATCCTCAAAATTCCAATCATTTTTTCCTATTGAAACTTTTTACTTATTGATCTACTAAGCTTATTTAAACTTGACTTCAGTTAAAACAAAATATGCAAAGCTTATCAAACACCCAACGCAAACAAAAAATACAAAAGAAAATGATTCATGATACACTCAAAATGAGTGTCAATTTAAACCCTGCATCGAATTGTAGTATAGAATAAGTAGGGTATCGTTCTAAGCCGGGGATTGAGGTATACTTTCTGTCAAAAATGTTAAACAAATTAGTATTATTCACAAAGTATAAAAGAAAAATAAAACAATGTATTTAATTACAAAAATTACAAGATAGGGGATTTCGAAAGTTTGTATCTAAATCTAACTACTAAATATTATACAAGTGATCAAACAAATCTAAATCAAAGTAGAAGTAGATGAATGGAGGAAGTAGAGATATAATTAACAAGCATTAACACATTAAGTAGATTATCAAACATAATTTTCGAATCAAACATGTCATAGAAAGAAATCAATCAAGAACAAACCATGAACGCATGCATAAGTTCTTTTTACTTCCCTTAATTAGATTAACTAAATGAACGCACCATAATTAACCCAATTAATCATGCAAAGCTAGTGAGTGATCAATTCCCCAACAAAATACAATTAACGCATTAACATGTGGAAGTTTGATTGATTTAAGCAAAGATAACAAGTTAGAACGCTAATCTTATCATGCAAAGATCATTGTTGATTTACCTAAGGAATTATAGGTTTTCCACTTAAGAAATTAAGACCTAGATCGCTAGCATATCTTAATTTGGATGCAATTACGTAATTATAATTCTAAGTTGCGCACCAAAGAACATAATCACATAAAAGGTGAGATTGAAGCACAAAATCAACAAACAATCATAACATATTTGAAACCGAAAATTATAATCTGAAAAACCTAAAACAAAACATGCTTCATGGTTATTGGAAATCAATCTTTAACATCCAAACTTTAATCTAACAAGAATTCGAAACATCCAAAATAACAAAACAAAAATCTGTTTTGAATAACAAGAAAAGAAAACCGAAATTAAACTAGAAAAGGACATGGTTACACTTTTGAAGATCTCAAGAACGCAAGAAAGCTTCAAAGGTGGTGGAGGCAAGATGAGGACCACGACAAGGAGATGTTGATGGAGCTTGATCACGGCTTCTTAACTTGAAGAGAGGATGACGAAATTTTGAGAGAGAAAAGGGGAGGATTGCGTATTTGATTAAGGGTTTGATGATTTTTTGAGTTATGGAAGAGATGGATGTGTATGGAGGGAGAGAGATGGTTGAATGTAGTGAAGGAATACTATCAAAAACTCTCAACATAGGTGTGTATATATAGAGAAGCTATAGACGTCAAACCCTAGCTTTTCGTCTTCAATTCTAATTCTCCTTCCTTCTTTGTGTTGATGTAGATTTCTTCTTGAATTTTCTCATTGGTCCACATCATCATGGCTGCAATATATCCTCAAAATCATATCAAATATGGAGTTGAGACCTTCCCAAACTCGTCCCAAAAGATATTCACATTCAAACTCTCTTTATTTGTTAACTTAATGAGCAAAACAAGATTGTTTCACAAAATGCTTAAACACGACCAAATGATCAATACAATATGAACTAGAATACAACAAGAGGAGATGCATCACTTGCTTCATGCACAACAGCCATTCCTTCAAAACAGTAGCAACAACACAGCTATTCAACACAAATAATTCGAGCTCCAAAACTTCAAGCAGCCACACGCAAGAAATCTTCTACTCAACTATGTGTTTAACTCCTCTCTATGGGGCATGACTGAATGTTTTTCACATTGTGAATAGGGACTTTAAGCACCTATAAATACAAGCTAGATAGGTTTTCCCATAAAAGAATCCTTGATTCTAGCCAATGAGTTATTTCTGAAAGATGCTATAATTATCATATCAACTAATTAGATATTTATCTTTATCAAAATGGATTCCTAACCATATGAGTGACATACCAAAGCTCATTAGGTGTCTAGGTAGATAATTCATATATTTCCCATTTATTGTAATAAGTTTAATCAATTTGTTATTTACTTAATGTAGATAATATTAGGTACAAATAATATTTTACAATCTCCCCTTTGGACCAATATTGTCTACATAACAAGTGAACCAAAACTCATTCCAGAAAATAGCCAAAGTGTGCACTGAAATATATGGTTTCTCAAGATCCATTCAGTTCTGTCAACAACGCAGCAGCTAAAATAGAACTTGAAAATAAACATGCTTATGTAAACATATTTGTTCCAAATTACCAATAATAACCTCTGCATCTCATATGAACTACAAAACTGATATGATGAAATCAAGTGGTAAACTATGTCATTCTGCAGTAAACACTTGATTATAGTCCAACTAAAAATTTTGAATATCAAAATCATAATGCAAACATTATTTACTTAAGCACCAACGGATTGCATGTTTGCCTCTTACTGAATATATGCATATTTCCATCCACCTGATAATCAACAAAACTAAAATAGCAGCAATCAAATATTTTCAAAATAAGATCAAGCTGTGAAACAATATATCTGGAAATACCTCAAGCTTTATTCATTTGACCAAAATATGAATACATATTGTTTTTGACATGAACTGCAAACTAAAATAAAATTGAAACTTTCAAACTAAGAAACTGAAAACATAATCTTTATGACTTGTGCTCTTTCTGAACTTAGGAATCTAAACTAGAGAGAATTCCCATGTCTTCAACATGCTTATTGAAAACTGAAACTGGTAATGCCTTGGTAAAAGGGTCTGCAAGCTGTGCATCTGTGCTAATGGCAGCTATTTCAATCTCTCCATCTTTTACCCTTTTTCTCACACTGTAGAACTTCAAGTCTATATGTTTTGAATTATTGGACCTTTTGCTATTCTTACTGAAGAACACAGCACCTTCATTATCACAATAAACTTTCAGCTTTCCATCAACAAGATTACTTAAAATCTTTGTTTCCAAAAGAAAGTTTCTGATCCATAGGCCTTCACATACACCTTCATATATGGCTATAATTTCTGCTTGCACGGTGGATGTGGCTATCAATGATTGTTTCATTGTTTTCCAAGCCACTGCACCACCTGCCAACATATATACATAGCCACAAGTAGACTTCATTGATGCAAGATAATTGCCTGCAAAATCTGAGTCTGTGAAGCCTACTAATTCAAGTTTCTTCACACAATTATACACAAGCATGTGACTCTTAGTCCTCTGTAGGTATCTCAATACCTTTTTGCCAGCAGTCCAATGCTTGTGTGCAGGATCAGATTGAAATCTAGACAACATGCCAACTGCAAAGGATAAATCTGGCCTAGTGCACACTTGTGCATACATGAGACTGCCAACTAATCTAGCATATGGTACAGACTCCATTTCCCTTTTCTCAACACTTGTTTTAGGGCATTGATTCTTATTTAATTTATCTCCCTTAGATATTGGAACCTCCCCATGAGCACAAGTAGCCATATCAAATCTCTGAAGTATTTTTTGAAATGTAGGCTTGTTGAGATAATCCCAATAAACCCTGTGCTCTATTTCTCTTTATCTCAATTCCTAATACATAAGAAGCCTCTCCCAGATCCTTCATATCAAAATTTTTTGATAGAAATATTTTGGTATCTTTCAGTAACTTAACGTTACTGCTAGCAAGGAGAATGTCATCTACATATAGGATAAGAAAAACAAACTGGTTTCCAACAACTTTAAGATAAACACATTCATCTACTAGATTTTCTGTAAAACCAAAAGATGCAACCACAGAATCAAATTTTCTATATCATTGTCTAAATGCCTGTTTAAGTCCATAAATAGATTTCTTAAGCTGACAGACTAGGTTTTCTTTTCCAGTTTCAATATAGCCTTCTGGTTGTGACATGTATATCACTTCCTCCAGTTCACCATTTAAGAAGGCTGTTTTTACATCCATTTGATGTAACTCCATATCATAGTGAGCTATAAAAGCCATTATGATTCTAAAAGAGTCCTTAGTTGAAAGTTGAAACTGGTGAAAATATTACTGTAAAATCTATACCCTCCTTTTGTGTGAACCCTTTAGCTACAAGTCTTGCTTTGTGTCTCTCAATGTTTCCTTTGGCATCTCTCTTAGTTTTGAACACCCACTTGCTGCCTATAGGTTTGTGATTTGGATCTGTCTTCACAAGCTCCCACACTTCATTATTATACATGGATTCAAGCTCTGCATCCATGGCTTTCTTCCATTGTTTTGACTCATTAATTTCTGCAGCTTGCTTAAAATTTACAGGGTCATTATCATCTGCTAAAGTGCTCTCAACTTCTTGCAGATAAACCTCATAAATATCATTTTGACCACCAAAAGTTGGCTTCCTAGTTCTTTGGGATCTTCTAGGTTCAACTGCATTTTGTTGAGGTTCAGGAACATTTTGATCTGGTATAGGTTCAGCCACTTCAACATTTTGGTTTTCAAGTTCTGAGTCACCACCTACTGCATTGTGAACTTCACTTTCAGTTTCTGCATTATTTTTAAGGTTTGGCATTTCTATTTCTGTATCCTCACTTTCTGCAATTTCTTCAAAATCATCAGTTAAATCTTCAAATTTAGTATTGTAAATACTCTCCCCCAAAAATTTAACCTGATGAGTTTCAAAAATTCTAGGTGAGTAGTGAGATGCATAGAGTTTATAACCTTTAGATTTTTCACAATAGCCTATAAAATGACAAGTTACAGATTTAGGGTCAAGTTTTCCTAAATTGGGATTGTAAATTCTTGCCTCAGCTTTACAACCCCATAAATGGCAATGATGCAGACTAGGTTGCCTACCACACCAAGACTCAAATGGTGTTTTATCCACAGACTTGCTTGGGGACCTATTGCAAAGATAGTTTGCAGTTCTTAAAGCTTCTCCCCAAAACATTTTTGGCAACCCAGAAGTACACATCATACTTCTTACCATATTCAACAGAGTTCTATTCTTTCTCTCTGCAACATCATTCTGTTGGGGATCATATGGTGTTGTATATTGAGCTTTTATACCTACATCCTACAAATATAAAGCAAATGGACCATTTTGTTGTCCTTACTCAGTATATTTACCATAAAATTCACCTCCCCTATCAAACCTCACAGTCTTAATTTTCATTTCTAGTTGATGTTCAACTTCAGTTTTGAAAATTTTAAATGCCTCAAGTGACTGTGATTTTTCTGACAATAGGTAGATGTAACAGTCCCTTGAATAGTCATCAATGTAATCATGAAATAAACATTTTCACATATTGTTCTATGCCTGAAGGGACCACATATATCTGTATGAATTAACTCTAGCAGTTTTTCACTTCTGCTAGCAGTCTTTTTTCTTAAGTTTGTCATTTTACCCTTAAAACATTCAATGCAGTCTGCTAGGTCTGAAAAGTCTAGTTCTGGAAGTGTTTTGTTCTTTACTAATATTTGCAGTCTTTCTTTTGAAATGTGGCCTAGTCTCCTATGCTACAAGTAAGCTGATTTATCATTGAACAAGGTCCTTTTAACACCTGTGATGGTGTTGTTACTTAATGTGTTATTTATGTCTTCGACAAGTGAGATTACTTGTTGAGGTATTGAACAATTCAATTTCATATAATTATCCAAAATAACACTAGAACCATATAACAAGGAACCTTTAGAAATTTTTATTCCATCCAAATCAATGTAAAAACAGCAACCAGTCTTGACCAAAAGAGACATAGAAAGCAAATTCCTCTTAATCGAGGGAATGTAATAAACATCATCCAAAACTAAAAAATTTCCAAAACCTAGATCTAGTCTTAAGGTTCCTATATATAGCCTTCATTGCAACCCTCATGCCATTTCCCACACAGACATTGGTTTCCTCACTTCTTGGTGCCCTCTTCTTTGTGAATCCCTGTAAAGAATTCGTAATATGCAAGGGTGAGTCAGAATCTGACCAATAAGTGTGAGGTTCAATATTGACAAAATTAATTTCTAAAGAAAAAGTTTCTGTAGTACTTAAGAAATTCTTACCCTTCTTCACTAACCAAGCCTTAAAACCTGAGTAGTCCTTCTTCATATGTCCTACTTTCTTACAAAAGTAGCACTTGAACTTAAAAGCTTTGGTGGTGTTAGGTGCTGCAGTATTTCCAGATGGCTTAGTGATGGTTTTGGTGACTTTAAGCTTGTTCTTCTTTTTCTTTGGCTTTTCCACCAGGTTCACAGAGGTTGCAGGCTCTCTCTCTTTCTTAATTCCATCTTCTTCATTAGCACAGATATATATATGAGCTCATCTATGGTCCAGGTACCCTTTAGAGCATTGTAGCTAGTTCTAAGCCCACTGAAGGTATTTGGCAAGGAATGCAGTGCAACATGCACCACTTGGCTATCATTCACTCCCATAAGTAACTCCCTGAGCCTAGCATTAATGTGGATCAGCTTCATTATGTGCTCTCTAACTCCCCCAAATCCTTCATACTTCAGCTCATGGAAAGCCTTACACAATCTTGCAGCCTCTGCTTTCTCACTCTCTTTAAATTTTCTCTCAATGGCATCCATATAGTCAGTAGCCAAGTCAGGTTCTTATACACTACCTCTTACAGTGTCAGACATAGTGTTCCTAATGGTGTTCTTGGCCATTCTATTTGACATGTGCTAGGCTTTAAATGCCTTAACCTCCTCAGTTGAACTATCTTTAGTTAATGCCTCAGGTTCATCCTCATAAAAGACTAGGTCTATATTCTCATGCATCATCATATAACGCTCTACCGAATCTCTCCAGGCTCTAAAGTTTGTTCCAGTGAGCATCAAAACATTGTTGAGGTTCATGTAAATACTTCCTAATGAGTAAAGTCAAAAAGAAAAATTTTGTAAGTTTCAGTTTCAAAACTATAAAAATACAAAGTTTCAATTTAGCAATATTTCTGCAGATTTATGTGTTAGTTCCAAAAGCAGTTCAAAAAACACATAAAACACCAAAACAAAATATCAACCATAATGGCAACAATTACCACAAGATACTATGTCAATGAAAATACCCAAAATCTGAATTTCACATTAGGCAACACTTTTGTAGTAGTAGACATAATGTACTTAAGTTTCTGAATCTTCACCCCATAATTAGAGAACTCAAGTTATCTAAAAAGACAATCAACATCTTATGACAGTAGAAGAGTCTTTAAGTACCAAAATATGAATTCAAAATCATGTGTGAAGCTGTTTGTCACAAAACTATGCTATATTAACACTTCTTTGGAAGACACAAGTAAGCACTAGGGCTGGGCATTTAAGCCCGAAAACCCGCAAACTCGGACCGGCCCGTGAAAGCCCGACCCATATGGGCCGGGCCCTATTTTTTTTTTAAATCAAAATGGTCCGTGCTGGGCTTTAACTTTCGAAATACGGTTCGAGCCCGGGCCTAGACTTTTAGAAATGAAAAAGCCCGTCAGGCCCGTTTGACATTAAAAAAGACATGTGTCTCTATATTATTGGCTAGCTATTATTTTTATGTTGTTAGTCTTCATTACTAGTATAGACTTCCCCACACAAAATCATTCTCTCTACTATTAATTCATAACCCTACTTTCTCTCCTCTCTTCTCATTTCACTTTGCCGCATTCTCTCTAGTATAGACCTCCCCATTTCTCTCTTCTTCTTTTTTGGTTACTCCATTCTCTCTTTTCTTCCTTTGATTCTTTGAAGCTTCTCATCTTTGAAATCCAGAACCTTCCTCATGGCCATCGTCTCACCGATCTCATCACCTTGTCTTCACTCACCGATCTCATCGCCTCGTCTTCACTCACCGATCTCATCGTCTAACAAATTTCCAGAACCTCTTTCTCTCTCCAATTGGATCCTCCCCTTCCATGGATCCCACGGTCTGCTCTTCCTCTCCTGCCCCCCAAGGAAGGATTAGTTAACTGATTCAATTTTTTTTTTGTAGAAATCAGATTTGTTAGTTATGTTGTTCGTTGATAACTATATGAACATGGTACCCATATCTTTGTTATGTTGTTCGGTTGTTTTGGATTTAGAACGCTACTGATCTTCTTGTTTTTTTTTTTCCTCTTAATGGTAGCATTATAAGCCTTAATGCCCAGAAAAAGGAAATAAAAAGTATCTCTATTCAGCCAAAGCTTAATGGAGGCATTAAAAGCTTAATTGATTTGTATTTGGACTTTGAATATGTTGAGATCTGGAAATACATTAAAAGCTTACTGGATTTGTTTTTGAATTTTGAATATGTTGAAATCTGGATATACATTAAAAGCTTAATGGATTTGTATTTGGAGTTTTGGACTTTGAATATGTTGAAATCTGGAAATATAATGAAAATTGGTATTTGGGCCCGAAAACCCGGAAGTCGGCCCGAAATGAAACGGGCCGGTCCCGGGCCAGCAAAATTTTAGTTGGACCCGGCCCGTGCCTAGCCCTAGTAAGCACAGTTTGAAAACAATAAACACAAGTTTCCAGGTCATTTTTATCTTAATGATCAAATGCAAATAATAACAGAAATTACTTTGTGCAACATGCCTATTTTTATTTGCAACAACTTGCGACCTAAATAAAGTTTAACTAAATTCAATTCAAGACATCAAGGCACTTGAAAAGAAACTTTACTCAATCTGCAATTTTCTCAATGAAAATATGACAACATTTACAGGGAGACAGTGAACTTCTTAACTCAAACATTCATCAATTTATCATATAATCATTGTTCAATCACAGATATATATTAGCAGAATGCAAAATATTAAGCACAACCATCCATAAACAATCACAGAGAATGCACAAAATCATTTCTATTCAACTCAATTCAATTCAGAAACACAAGCACACCAAAACTTAAATTTCATCCGATCACCATCTACTCTAGCCTAGGTGCACGCCGGGAATGCTTCTAGTGTTCTTGTAATTCAACAGAAAACGAATTGAAGCTTTGAATCGAAACACGGTTCTCAGAAGGCCTAACCTTTGCGACTGCGGTTCTGCAACAATTTTAGCAGAAGCAATAATTCCCAAAAGCGATCTTAATCCGAATTAAAATTTTTTTTTCTTGGCCTATTAACCAAAACCCTAATTTCCCAAAACGTTTTGCAATTCAACATAACACAAAACAATAGTTCAAAATACAATGAATTGATCTTCAAAAACTGATTTATGAATTGTGAAATTTGGCTCTTATACCATTTGTTAACTTAATGAGTAAACCAAGATCGTTTCACAAAATGCATGAACACGACCAAATGATCAATACAATATGAACTAGAATACAACAAGAGGAGATGCATCACCTGCTTCATGCATAACAGCCATTCCTTCAAAACAGTAGCAGCAACACAGCTATTCAACACAAATAATTCGAGCTCCAAAACTTCAAGCAGCCACACGCATGAAATCTTCTACTCAACTATGTGTTTAACTCCTCTCTATGGGGCAGGACTGAATGTTTTTCACATTGTGAATAGGGACTTCAAGCACCTATATATACAAGCTAGATAGGTCTTCCCACAAAAGAATCCTTGATTCTAGCCAATGAGTTATTTCTGAAAGACGCTATAATTATCATATCAACTAATTAGATATTTATCTTTATCAAAATGGATTCCTAACCATATGAGTAACATAACAAAGCTCATTAGGTGTCTAAGTAGATAATTCATATATTTCTCATTTATTGTAATAAGTTTAATCAGTTTGTTATTTACTTAATATAGATAATATTAGGTCCAAATAATATTTTACATTATTTGCACAAAACCGATTTCTGGGCAGACTGACCTTCGTGTACTAAATTGGCCATAACTTCTTCTAAAAAATTGATATTGATGAACCGTAAAAAACCCTAGAAACTAGACATCCGTAGCTTTCCAACCATATATACTATATAGATAGTAATTTTTTTAGTTCTGAGCTGTCCGCAGAGATCTGTCGAAGTTGACTGATCTGCACAGACAGATTCCTAAAAACTCTCCCTTTTTGGGATTTCCGAAATGTTCTTGAATATTCTTTATTTTTCACGGCACAACCCAACTAGAATTGATTTAGGACTTCTCCAAGATGTTAAGAGGGGTCTAGAAACTCAAATGCAAGTCACATACTTCAATCTTTGGGCCAGGCTTCTCAATTGGACAATTTCAAAGCCCATTCTTCTTTTGCCGAAATTTCTTGTGCATTCTAGAACATTCTTGAGCAATCTTGAGTCATCTTGAAGCCACAGCATCTCCTAGCCTCACCAAGTCTCCTAGTGTCATCAGGTTTCCTACTCCAACTAGGACTCTGTCATTTCTCATTTCCACGCACATTTTTTCGAGCTCACTCCTAGTTGCATTAGGATTCCTACTTCAACTAGAATTCCTTCTCCTAGTAGGATTAGGAAAGCTTCATTTCTCCATTTCTTTCCCATTTCTGTGCCACATTTCCTCCTTGCCTTTATTTCTTTTATTTCTAGCTCTTCTTAGCTCATTTCCTGCGTTTGGAGCTCAAATGTACCTAAAAACACAAAACTAAGTCAAAAATGATATTGTTAAGAGAATAACTAAGTAAAATGTAGAGAGAAATGCACTAAAAACATAGAAAATATTCGTCTGATCAATTCATGAAACTTACCAAGTAATAGCTGAAGTCGAGGTTCTTGTCCAAGTTCTCCCTATGCTAATATGTAATGCTGCAAAAACAACACTTTAATTATTATTGTAATTAATATCAACAAAGCACAAATGCGATTAAACCCAGAACCAATAACACACTCAGAACCTCCATAACCGATTCCCATTACAATACGTAATACTCAGATACAAAAACTCCACGGAATCGACGAAAACCTAAAGCAAAAGACCGATCCAATACCAGGGACGTAGCCAGGAATTGAAAATAGGTTAGGCTAATTTTAGCTATATAGAAAGAGGAAGAGCGAAGAAAGCATGATAAGCAGGCTTTGATAAACAGCACTAAGGACTAATACTCGAGCAGCACTAACTACACTCATAAGATAACAAAGATAGATTCAAGGATTAAAGCCTTCAAGGAGTCGCAGAGATCAGAGATGCAAACTCGCAGTGGAGGTGGCTCAGGCGGACTGGAAGTGGAGGTGGCTCAGTGGCTGGAGCCTGGAACTCTGGAAGGGGAGACGGGGGGAGTATGAGCGTCGGGACCGACAGCAACAAAGCACGACAACAACAAGAGAGAAGCATTAGTATTTTTTTTTTTATTTGGGCTAACCCCTACTTGGCATATTTTGGCCCAAATTTTCCCTTGGGCTACAACCCAAGTAGCCCTTGTAGTGGCTAGGGCTCGGCATGGGCCAGGACGGGCAGGTTACTGAGTGATACCGAGCCCAGAACAGAAAATATTATTCGGGATGGATTACGTTTTTTCAAAGTTGGTATCGAAGGTATCGAAACCGACCGAGATCGGGTTGGGCCCGGGCCCAATTCGGGATACCCGACTCTCTCTCTCTCTCTTTTTTTTTTTTTTTTGTGCCCACACTCAAGTACTTAATAGGTATCCAAAATTTTCAGATTTCAATCATTCCAGGATGCAGCTGTGACGATCAAAACTTTAGCCAACAAAGCAAACAATGACTTGATAAATCAAAATTGAGCACTACAACAAAGATAATCCCACAAAATTGAGCCAAAAATAACAAAAACTCGATAGAACTTGGACACCAAAAAAAAAAAAACTTGGGCATCAGTTCTCCAAGGTGAAAGTAAAACATCATTGAATATTCAGACGCAAATTACCCACAATAGCATGAGACTCATCAGCTGCCCAGATTGAAAGAAAAACGAGACAGAAACTTGAGAACCATATGTGTGCATGAATGAGATGAAAAAATGAGAAAGAAAGTGATCATAACCACATCCAATTCAAAGTAACATCACAGCTAATTGGCTGTGCAGAACCACAACCAATTCAAAGTAAGTCAACGAATTAAATATATGAATTTTTATCGTCACTTCACTTTATTTCATTGATCCACAAATTACTAAAACCATTTTTTGTTTTTTTTGTTTTTTTGCCCCTCCTATCCCCTCTTTGGAATATTTCATGAAGTAACGAATACATAATTGAAAAAAAAAAAATAAACAAAATAAAAGACTCGTCATATGAGCTGTCATGTATTTCACCCTGAAATACATATGACATATTCGTATAAGTGTTACGTTTTCATCTTAAATATTGTACTTTTCATTATTTTGATCTATAATTGCGGTGACTTTTAGGGAATAAAGAGAAAAATAGCAAATAATAGCTTTTTGAAGCCTTGAATATTGGAATTCCAGTGACAATGGTTCTTTTAAAGCCGAAGTCTTATTCTTTAATATTTATTTTATCCGTTTAAGTGATTTCAGAGTGAGGCCTCACTCCCTAAAATATTAATTTTCCTTATAGGCCTTTTGAATCTATAACCAATTAGACCAGTTTTTAAATATTGAATCTTCTTTTATTCAAATTTAGAATTGCGGTGACTTGTAGAAAGGAAAGGGAACATAATATTGTGCTTTTCATTATTTGAATCCATAATTGCGGTGACTTTTACGGAGTAAAGAAAAAAAGGGTAATTATGGTTTTTTGAATCTATAGCAGCTTGAAGCCTTGAATATTGGAATTCTATCCCCTCTTTGGAATATTTCATGAAGTAACGAATACATAATTGAAAAAAAACAAAACAAAACAAAATAAAAGACTCGTCATATGAGCTGTCATGTATTTCACCCTGAAATACAGATGACATAATCGTATAAGTGTTACGTTTTCATCTTAAATATTGTACTTTTCATTATTTGAATTTATAATTGCGGTGACTTTTAGGGAATAAATAGAAAAATAGCAAATATTAGCTTTTTGAAGGCTTGAATATTGGAATTCCAGTTACAATGGTTCTTTTAAGGCCGAAGTCTTATTCTTTAATATTTATTTTATCCGTTTAAGTGATTTCAGAGTGAGGCCTCACTCCCTAAAATATTAATTTTCCTTATAGAAAATAAAGGGAAATTAATATTTTAGGGAGTAAAGAGAAAAATGGGAACTATTGGCCTTTTGAATCTATAACCAATTAGATCAGTTTTTAAATATTGAATCTTCTTTTATTTAAATTTAGAATTGCGGTGACTTGTAGAAAGTAAAGGGAACATAATATTGTGTTTTTCACCTTTTGAATCTATAACCAAATTAGACCATTTTTTTAAATATTGAATCTTCTTTTATTTAAATTTAGAATTGCGGTGACTTGTAGAAAGTAAAGGGAACATAATATTGTGTTTTTCATTATTGGAATCCATAATTGCGGTGACTTTTTACGGAGTAAAGAAAAAAAGGGTAATTATTGGTTTTTTGAATCTATAGCAGCTTGAAGCCTTGAATATTGGAATTCTATTGACAATGGTTTTTTTTTTTAAATAACAAATAATAAAAAACCTTTAATCCACCACAGCCTTACGTATGTCCTTGAAAACTTTAAGTAGATCATAATTCATTTCCGATCATTGCACTAACACATTACAATTCCGAATAAAAACAAATAAACAAAAACAAACTTAAAAGCATTATTGTTCTGAATAAAATAAAACCACAGAAAAAAACAATCTAGAGTGGGTCGGGCTGTCCGGGTGGTGCAGGGACTACTGGCTGTCCGAGGGCTACAGGCTGTCCGGGGGCTACAGGCTCTCCCTGTCTAAAATAAGGTCTCTCAATGGTCACTGGGGTGTCAAAGCCATACCCATACCTAATGGGAGCTTTATAAGTTTTCCACAAATTATAATGCCGCTGATTCTACTGCTGATTAGGTAGCGGGTGATCATGATCATGCGGAGGCCCATCATGATCATGCAACGGTGGCGGCGAAGGCGATGGCGACTGCGACAATGGCAGTGAGAAATCTAGCAACACATCATGATCATCCGGCGGTGGCGCCAGCGAGAAATCTAGCAACCCATCATGATCATACAACTGATAATCCGACGACAGCGGCTGATCATGCGAGGAGGAATGTAATACCTCATCATGCTACTGATGCTGCTACAAGGATGACTATGAATCCTGCTGCTGGCTCATCTGGCTATGCTCCAGCAGCTCTCCAGAACCTCCATCTAGAACTGGAACTGAAAAATGCAGCAAGTCAGATTGTCAGAAGAAAATAACTAAAAACAAAAGGGTAGACCAGTTGTGACTTACCTGCACCATAACCGCCATCTGGAACTGGAACTGGAACTGAAAAATGCAGCAAGTCAGATTGTCACATGTGACAATGAGGAAGAAAATAACTATAAAAAAAAAAGGGCAGACCAGTTGTGACTTACCTGCACCACCCCTTCTCTTCCTTCGATAAACAGCCAACTAGGGTCTGCCTTCCTCATCTATAATTGAAAAATGGCAGGAAGTCAAATTGTAAGCTGTGACTGTGTGGAAGAAAAAAAGGCACAGATTAGCTGTTTACCTAGAAAGTGAGAGAATATAACAATCATAGATAGAAAACTGTGACTTACCTGCCACCCTCCTTCTCTTCCTTTGATAAACAACGAACTGGGGTCTACCTCTCTCCTAGGGTCTGCCTTCCCCTACCTCCTGGGTCCGCCTTCCCCTCCCTCCTCGGGTCTGCCTTCCTTCACCAAGCAGTCCCCCGCATCATGCCATGCTTCGAAATGTTTCTCCCAAGTTTGAAATCTCTTCAAATTTTGAAGCAAGGAAGGAACATGACTCGCATCGGCCTCTCTAAGCCCAAGTTGATTTGGGCAAAGATTGGGACGATGGTTTATAAGGGGCTGCCTGTGCATCGGATGAGTCAAAATCCCCTTGTACCTCCCCAACCATAACTGGTCTGATAGATCTTGGGGAAGGAATAACCTAGGAAGCCTATTATAAGGCTGCCATAACTTGTCCCAAAGATGATCCAATTACAACTGGTATTTCCTTTCTCTGTGCCTATTTCCTAGCTTTGAGGCAATCAGTGGTGCCCAACCAATTGACAATGGAAACACTACAGGATAATCATGAAAGTCAACCCCAAAGAGTTCTGCAGCAAAGCTAGGGATATGCTCGATCGCTCACACCATGAGCATGAACATGTGAGCACCTATAGACGTCTTGTTGTCATTCGACGCACAAGACACCATACAATAGTGCATGTGGGCGAGGATTGCATGTCCCCATGCATATTGCCTAATTCCCTCCCTAGACAAACTCTTCAAGTAGCACAAGTTCACATACTTGTGATCATGAGAGGCCAATAATAATATCGCGCCTACAATGTCTGGCTCTACATTTTTAGGTAGAGTTTGATATCTTTCCCTCAACCAATTGAACTCAACAGCATAACCATCCGGCTTCATGCGACTAGTAGGCACCTCACCCAACACTCTTACATTGATGGTTGCATCCTTCTTCCTGCCACCATCGATCACCAGTTCTTCCTTCACCACTAATTCCCCACTATTCTTAAGCCCAATAATATAGACTACGTCTTCTCAACCAAAAACTATATCCCTACCTTGAACTCTAAAAACATTATCCTCAACACTGCAAGTATGTATAAGAGCCTGAACCATAGTATTGTCATGATGACATAGACCCAAAAGCCTTGCTACTCTATATAAATGATCAAAACCCGTCCCCACTAATTCATTAAGGACCCTTTCGTCAGGTTGCTATTTGTCCAACAAGGATAATTTTTCCCTAGCAGTAATCCTTCTGCAAATAAAAAATAAAGTGAATGGTAAAATCTGACCACTAAAAACCATATATGAATAGTTACAGAGCGGTCATACCTTCTAGCCATGCTTCTCAAGTTTCTCTTCCTCAGTTTTCTGCAAAATGAGAAACAGTATACATAAGAAGTTGTTATGTATGGGATTAAAGAAAATGAAAACTAAAACTGAATACATAAGAAGTTTTCTGCATGTTTTTGGCAAAGAGAAATACGTTGACAAACCATTCATTTAATCACAATTAATTAAACATCAAAACTGCAGATTTGATAGAAGATAACACTTATATATAGAAATTTGAGATTCATATATCTGCTATTGATAAACATGATAAGCAGGCTTTGATAAACAGCACTAAGGACTAATACTCGAGCAACACTAACTACACTCACAAGATAACAAAGATATGAGATTTAAAGATAAGAAACAAAAAATTATAATTTTAACTAAAGGGCTGCCAAACAAGCAAATATGGGCACTTGAGTTTTGATCGGAGTAATATTTTCTATGTTTTTAGTATCATTTTACTTAGTTATTCTCTTAACAATATCATTTCTAACTTAGTTTTGTGTTTTTAGGTACATTTGAGCTTCAAGTGCAAAAAATAAGCTAAGAAGAGATGGAAATGATAAAAATGAAGGCAAGGAGGAAATGAGGGGCAGAAATGACAAAGAAATGGAGAAATGACGCTTTCCCAGTTCTACTAGGAGAAGGAATCCCAGTTGAAGTAGGAATCCTATGCAACTAGGAGTGAGCTCGGAAAAATGATGTTCATAAATGAGAAATGACAGAGTCCTAGTTGAACTAGGAAACCTGATCACACTATGAGTCCAGATGCTGCTAGGAGACCTGGTAAGACTAGGAGATGCTGTGTCTTGAAGATGACTCAAGATAGTTCAAGAATGTTCTAGAATAAAGAAGGAATTTCAGCAATATGAAGATTAATTTCAAATTGGCCCATTTTGGGAGAGTTTGGCCCGAAGTTTGAAGCATGTGACTTGCACATGATGCTCTAGATCCTTCTTGACGTTTTGGAGGAGTTATAGGCCCATTCTACATGCCTTTTCCGTGAGAATTACAAGGAATTACTACAAGATTTCGGCAAAAAGATATTATGGGATATTATTGGATTTTCTTGGGATTTTATGAGAGAAAATAGAGGAATAAGAATTGATTTATGACTCAACATACATGGAGGCCGAAATACATGGAAGATTTCGGCCAAAGAAAGGTTACTTTCTCTCTACTTCATATGTTATTTTTCTATTGGTCGAAGTGAGGTAATTCAAGAGAAATTCAAGGGAACCCTAGCCCTTGTCGTTCACTATATAAAGGGAGTTTGTGAAGACATTCATGACACCACAAAATTCAAAATCAAACTACACAAACACTCCCCTTTCTCTTTCAAGGTTTCGGCAATTTCAAGATTTCCAAAGTTCAAGACCGTGAAGCATCCATTCATCCATTCATACAGGCTTCGGAATTATGACTTCCAATCAGATCATGGAATTTAAACCAATCTAATTCTTTTAGTGTTATGATAGGAACTCTAGCACTTTCTGGATCTTCAATATAATGAATTTTTTCACTTCTAACAGCACTTTGCTATGCATGAACTTCTTCATACTGTGGTCTAGCATTTCCATGGAGTTCTTCAGCTAATGCAAAGAGAGTTGGGAGCATGATTCCACTGGTTCTTTCCTAAAAGGCAAATAAGAGGTTATCTAGGATTGCCTTCTGGTGGTAAGCTAGCCTCCTGCCAGTTCTGAACACAGGATCAGCGAAGGTTTTTAGTTCATAGTTGAAAACATTCATAACTCCAGTTGGAGTAGATTTACTTTTTGGCAAAGCAACAGCCTTCAACGGTCTTAATGAGCCTTTACTGTCTGCTGTTTGAGACGGGCTAGCCAATCCTTTACCCTGGGATTGATCAGTTGTGGCTAGTCCTTTTGGACTTAGCAGAATCCTTTTGAGGATTTTTTTCTTTAGGATCCTCATTAGTTTCATGTTCTTTCCCAGTTTTTCTATTTCTGGGATTGCTACCTTCGTCGTCGTCTCTTCGGCTGAACATTGTCATTTCTCTCGTTAGGGCATCTGGAAGATAGTTCTTGTTTCCTGCAATTAATTCAACATTATAATTATATTGGTTAAGGAATAATTGCCAGTTTGCTAATCTTCTTCTATCAGCAGCTTTATCAAGTTTAAAATTTTTTAAATTCTTTACTCTGGCACAATCGGTGCATACAGTAAAGGTTTTTCCAAGAAAAGTAGGAGAATTTAAAATTATTTTCTTGACAGCCAAAATTTCTTTTTCCCCTGTGGGATAATTTAGTTCTGCATGGCTGAACTTGCCATTACTAAATTTACAGATCTTTTCAATGTTAGTTCCAGGCGTTTTTGCCAGAACAACACCGGACCAGTAATTATCACTCGCATCTATTTGGAGAATAATCTCATCATTTTCCTCTGGTTGTTGTAGAGGAGGGAGGTTTTCGCAGAGATTTTTTATCTGCTTTACAATTTTTTCATCATCTTCAGTGAACTTCCATTTTCTCTTGGAACTTGTTTTAGGAGATAACATTGCTGTTAATCCTGAGATTTTGGGGATGAAATCTCTCCCATAGTTAATGACTCCTAAGAATCTCTCTAGACTTTTAGCATCAAGAATTTTATCTGGGAATTTCCAGATTTTCTCAAGGATGTGGGGTTGGATTTTTATCACTCCATTTTTTATGTTTATCCCTAGGAGATCAACTTCATCGAGGATAAAGAAGATTTTCTTTTCTCCTAGGATGATTCCATACTGAACTATCAGGTTTACAACCTCATATAGGTGTTTCATGTGTTCTTCTCTGTTTTTGGAGAAGACAAGGATGTCATCAATGTAGACGACGCAAAATTCAGCAACATGTTTGAAGATGTCATCCATCTTTCTTTGGAAAATCAAAGGGGCTTGTTTTAGGCCGAAGGGCATTACTAACCATTCGTAATGATCTTGTGGTGTTCCAAATGCAGAGAGAGGAACACGATCTGGATACATCATGACTTGCCAAAAACCCGATTTTGCATCGAATTTTGAAAAGACTTTAGCTCCTCTGAGCTGGTTGATCAGTACTCTTACTTGAGCAATTTGATAACCGTCTTTGACAGTCTTCTTATTGATATCTCTGTAGTCAATTACCATTCTAGCTTTTCCTCTGAGGTATTCTACATGATTTCTCACGTAGAATGCTGGAGCATGATGAGGGCTAGTGGATGGTTGAATTAATCTCTTATTCAGGAGATCTTCAATATCTTTTCTGAATTCTTTTTTTATCTTCCTCTTTGTACTGAGGAATGGTTTTGACATGACAGATGGCATTTATGTCATGTAATCTCAATTCACAGACCGCTGGGTCTTTTTCCCAAAATTTCTGAGGGTCTACATCGATATTTTGTTCGAGTAGTTTCTTGATTTTATCAAGAGTATGAGTTTTCTGAGATTCAAGCTTATTCTGGAAGTGCTTGAGCTTATGCTTATGGATAAAACTAGCTTCTTCATCTCTGCTAGTTGTTTCTTCTTCTTCGTCAGAGGATTCGTCAACAAGTAATTCTTCTTGTTGTTTGATTTGGAGTATGGGTTCGAATTTGGGCTTGTAAGGAGTAAGATCACCACTATTCTATTGCGATCTCTGATATTGGGTAGTAAAGTATGGACCTACTACACTTTTTGCTTGTGTGAGGCGGTTTGCCCAGAACACTCTGTCTCCTTTTCTGAAGCCTATCGGTTCTTCATCTTGAATAAATCTCTGTTGGAGAATAAAATCATTTCCCAACAAGAAATCTGATCCTTGGCCTTCTGATTGCCAAAGAGTGTGGATGATAAATGTTCCTCCACCAATGGTGATATGAACATTTTTAGCTACCTTGTTCATAGTTAAGTAGCTTCCATCGAACTGGACACCAATAGCTATTCTTTTCTTATCTTCTTTCCAGAGTTCTTCTAGAATTGCAAATCTCTTTGCAACTGTAAATCCTGATCCATTGTCTATAAATGCATGTAGATGATATTTTTTATGATAAGAGAATTTGAGTCCAATCTCTATGTAGTTGTTGTATCTACTAGTAGAGACGACTTTTGATTGTTGAAGCTCATTTTCTTGAGCTTGTTCCTGAGGTATGAATGGTTTACATTCTTCTGGAACATTTTCTGGTATTTCAACCAGTTCTATAGTTGTATCGAGTTTTTCTTCCTCGATTTTTTCTTCCTTTATTTTTGAGGAAGAGGATTCCATAGTTTCTTGGAACATAGTTTCTAATTCTTTCTCTTTTTGCTCAGAGAAATATTCTGCATATTCTTGTTGTACCAATTGGCTGACAAGGCCATTCCTGGTCTTTCTTCTTGCTCAACTATGAAGCATTCTTTGTGATAAGTCTTTTTTGACTTTTCTCCTTGTCTAGATTTAGCCAGATGCTGTAGTTCGTGATTGGAACTCTAGGCATATTGTCCTCTGGGACAAATCTTTGAGAGTTTTTCTCTTCTTTTCTGCTCGTGGGGGCTTTCTGCACAGGGAGTTTTAATTTTCCCTTTTTCTCGAATGATGAAAGTTTTGGAGTTATCCCCTTCTTTCATTTCAATATCTTGATAAGGAAGGATCTTTCTATCCTTTCCCGTTGAGAATTTTTTCATTTCTTCGATTAGTTTTTCTAATCGTTCAGGATTTTCGCAAGACTCTGCTTTATCATAGAGTTGATAGAGCTTTTCTGCTCTAAACATATTAACTGGTCTGTTCAGATCAGCTTCTAATTCTTCTTCAGTGATCGGATCTGATGGTTCTTCAAAGTAGTTGGTACCACTAACACAAGCTTCTCTAGTGCTGTAGCTTCTTCTAAGAAGATTTTTGTTTATCCTGATATTTTCAGGACAAACATCACTTTTTCTGTGATTGTCAAAATTTAGACTGAATTTTCCAGTCTTTCTACTTTCATAAATTTTTGCTGTAGTACTTTCTGGTGGCTTCTTCGGACCAGATAGTTTCCATTCAACAGGAAATGTCACTTCATTTCAAGTAACCTTGTGAATCTGTTGTGAATGATTCTTCTGACTGCTGAGGAATCCAGTAGTGAGACCAGGAATATTTGATATTCTTGTTTTTGGCTCTACTGTGGTACTCATAAGTTTATAGTATATTCTGTATACTATTGCGAGTTCTTACATATTTTCTTTCATTGATATGCCATCTGTCTTGACTCTCAGTCGTAGACAGTGAGCTGCATCTTTCAAGCTGGTTGAGAAGTTTGGGAAGCAGTTGAAATACGCCACTTTGAAAATACTTGATGGAACGAGTATTGATGAAAGTGTTTTATTTCAATGAATTTATCAAGAGAAAATATAATTCACAACACAGAGAGTTGCTGACACAGTGTAAACCTCTCCACTGAGGAAACTTCACTGCGTGGCTTTTAACGTAGCCAACACGAAGGAACAATCCAATATGAAATACCAGAGTTTACAGAATACAAGTAGTGTTGTTCCTAATAAGCACTTTCATTTAGCAACAAATGCTAACTTGTTTTACAACTGTTCTAACTCCTAAAACAAATTCTAGACAATCTATCTTCAACCTTCCTTGCTCTCAAATGAATCACTGATCTTGAGAATGAATGTGAGAGATTATACAATGGAAAACATGAAACAAGAAGAAAGAGTTTTTTTCACGTAAGAGCAATTTTATGCATTCAAAAACCCACCCTCTAACTTCAGTTTCGAAACCTTTTATAAGGGAGAAAAACTCCCCCTTAATCAAATCTTTTCTTAATTAACAAATACGATAAATATGGAAAGATGTAAAAACTGAAATCAACACTTCCTATTTAACCACTACGCATGTCAAAAAATCTTTAATGTAAATGTGTACCAAATCAATTTAATCGACATGCATATCAATTTGAATCATCTAGCATGATGTGAAATGAATACAATTTATACTCAAGATCAATGAGATTGATTCCTCCTTGATTTCCTCTTGAAGATCCGATCATGCAGATCCGGTCTTGCAAACTTCTTTAATTTCCTTTAAGCCACGAACAAGTAGGAGAGATACTCTCCTAGTGCTTTGTAATTTCTTATTTCCTTTTGGCTTTGGGAAAGTAATGTGTCGAAATAGGGATAGTCCAATATACTTACAATCTCCCCCTTTGGGCATTCCTATTCAACACATGACTTTTTCATGTTTGAACCCCTGCATGTTAGTACTTACATAAAACAAAGATTTGCTTCTTGGATCAGGAATCAGTTTCCATCCTTTTCAGGATCCAAGTTGCCAAAAAAATAATAGCATCCCAAGAAGTTTGTGCTTATGCACTTACAACCAAAAAAAATATTGTTCAACAGAAATTAAAATGCAGAAAACAGAAATTTCAAAATAAAATAAAGAAAAATGTCACTTCTCCCCCTTTGAAGGGGAAGGCCCGTAGAACTCCTCCAAAAGCTTAGTGACATTGTCCTGAAACTCCTCCCTGTCCATTGAAACCGAGCTCTCCTCAGGTGCCACTGTCTCCAGAACAGCGGAGGATGGACCGGGAGCGTCAAACCCGGGAGGGTGGCACTGCAGGTTCCGGATCTCCTTGGTGAGGTTGGTCACGACATGATGAGTATGAACCAGAAGAGAGTGCATGTCGTCCATGTATGTAGTGAGACATGCAATCCTCCAGTCAGCCACCAAGATGGTGTCTCGAAGGCTATCCAGAGAGACAGGAGGAGAAGGAACAGCATAAGGTGCACCAGAAGGAGGGGGCGAAGATGAGGGCTCCGGCTACATTCACGGTGCATGCCGGGATGAAGGATGTCAGCTCTGGCAGCGGCCTGACGGCCCTCATCTGGAGGAGGAAGACGCCGATGTCCACCAAGTCGAGTAGTGATCTTTGTGCGAACCATGATGAGAGAACCTGCACACTGAGATAAACAAGAGTAAAATCCGAGAGACAGGAGAGACTAGATATGCGGAACCGGTAGGGTTAGAGAAAACCAAAGGACACACCGATTGGGATAGCGTTTCAAAGAGGAGAGGAATTATGACAATTTAGTTCTCCGAGATACACGCATGCAAATTACTTCTCCCCCTCAACTTAGGCGTAATCAATAAGGAAATTAAGTACAACCAGATGGAAATAAAGTGAGAACTCGAAGAGACAGTCAGAAGCACAAAATCAGCAATTTTGTCACGCAATCTTTTCATGAGCTAAGTATCAAGGCATTGAATGTAGTTGTCACATTGAACAGAGAAAGTATAGCATAGTTGAAACACAAAGAGCACTAATCAAGTAATGAACGGAACATATTTCCATGTATCAACCACGATGTATTCCATCAACAAATAGAGTGTGTACTCATTATTAGACATGACCTAGTAAACCGGTGAAGAATGTGAGCATGAGCAGTACATGGGGCTTAGAGACATGTTCAGTGAAAGAGAGAAGAAGTGAAGAGGAAAACGTCACACATAGACTGGGCTCAGGATATCTCCTATAAGGAGTAGGAAACATTGTTCCCAGAAACTTATTTGAGTTGAGTCATAGACGTCTTTATTTTGTAAACAAGAACTCATGTAACAAGACTCGTCTTAGTAACTCCCAGACCAGACGATCTTAGGGTACTAAGCATAACAAGGATGCTCCAAGAAGAGAGTCTCGAGTTGTTGTTGGAATTTTCACAATTTTCGTACATATTTCACCCACCAACTCGTTTCTTGCAAACCTTGGAAAGTTCACCACAACCAAGGCCTGATTACTTTGAGTGATAGGATACATATATCCATTCTCGTTTCTTACAAATCCTTGAAAGTTCACCACAACAAGGACCTGATTACTTTGAGAAGAGGGAATTAGCCATCTGAGCATATTAAGCATTTTGCCTACTTCACCTATTCTCTCAGGACAAGGAACACGAAACATGCCACCACATAAAGCTATAAGTGAAGTACATAGTAAAGTGACGTGATTCAATGACTAATCATGAGTACAGAATCATTTGTCCAGAATAAGGCATGGCCATAAAATATACATAGCCGAAAATATATGCATTTCACTAGTGATAGTGGTCAGAGTATACTACGATCACAATTTTCTCAATCAATAGTACTAGACAAATGTCTTTATGCCTTATTGCTTAGAACATATCCCTAGAGCATTTCTCAACATCTCAAACCTAGCAGTGTCAAGTGGTTTAGTGAACAAGTCAGCAAGTTGACTATCTGTGGGCACAAAACTTAGTTCAAGTATATTCTGTTCAACTAGTTCTCGAATAAAGTGATATCTAAGATCAATATGCTTTGTTCTAGAGTGTTCTACATGATTTTTTGTGATGTTGATAGCACTTGTGTTATCAAAGAAGATGGACAACTTACTTTGAGAGATGCCATAGTCATGAAGCATTTGCTTCATCTAGAGCATTTGCATGCAGCAACTCCCAGCTGCAACATACTCAGCTTGGGCAGTAGATAGAGAGATGCAGTTTTGTTTCTTGCTATGCCATGCAACCAGATTGTTGCCAATGAAAAAGCATCCCCCAGATGTGCTTTTTCTGTCCTTCAGATTTCCTCCCCAATCAGCATCAGAGTATCCTGCAATCTCTACATTAGTGTCCAAGGTATAGAAAAGACCACAGTGAATTGTACCATTAACATATCGGATGATCCTTTGTACAGCTTCTAAGTGAGACTCTTTAGGTTGAGCTTGAAATCGAGTACATACTCCCACACTGTAGGAGATATCAGGACGACTTGCAGTGAGGTATAACAAGCTACCAATAATGCTTCTATAGATAGAGGAATCAATTGATTTGCCTTCCTTATCTTCACTCAACCTTGTGGTGGTGCTCATGGGATTGTTGACTATTTTCTTGGATTGAAGACCAAACTTCTTGACCAGGTTTTTCGCATATTTTGTTCGAGAAATAAACAAACTTGTGTTAAGCTGTTTGACTTGTAATCCAAAGAAAAAGGTTAGTTCACCACACATACTCATTTCAAATTCACTTTCCATGATTGATTGAAATTCTCTGACAAGATTTCTAGATGTGGAACCAAAAACAATGTCATCAACATACACTTGAGCAATAATCACATCATTGTTATCATGTTTCACAAATAAGGTCTTATCAATGGAACCCCTGGAATATCCCTTTTTCACAAGATAATTTGAAAGCCTTTCATACCAAGCACGAGGAGCCTGTTTGAGTCCATACAAAGCCTTCTTCAGTCTGTACACATGGTCCAAGTGATGTGGATCTTGAAAACCCTGAGGTTGTTCCACATAAACTTCCTCGTGTAACACGCCATTGAGAAATGCAGTTTTGACATCCATTTGATATAGTTTGAATCTGAGATGACATGACACAGACAAAAGTAATCTCACAGACTCTAATCGTGCAACAGGAGCAAAAGTTTGATCAAAATCAAGTCCCTCGACTTGCGAGTATCCTTGAGCCACTAACCTAGCTTTATTTCTAATCACATTTCCTTTCTCATCACTTTTGTTTCGGAAGATCCATTTGGTTCCTATAATGTTGCAGTTACTAGGTCGAGGTACCAAGTACCACACATCATTCCTAGTAAATTGATTCAGCTCGTCTTGCATAGCATTAATCTAGTGATCATCTAACAAGGCTTCCTTAAAAAAATTTTGGTTCAATTAAAGACACGAAGCCGAAATGGGATATCACATATACTTATCAGATTTTCAGTGATAAAGCATAAAAGAGCATTTCCTTTACTTACCTCGTCGTGACTTACCTGAGCTGCAGCTTGCCTTCTTATTATCAGTCCATCTGATAGATTACCAATGATGTCCTGACTAGAGTGATCTTTTTGTACCTGCTTGTAGCCTTTTCTCATGGTGGGGGCAGGTTCAAAAATGCCATCAGTTGTATCCTCTTCCTCAACTTGAATATCCTTGCTTGTTGTTGTTATGATTGAAGAGGATGATGTATCTGCACACGCTTCTTCCTGTTTCATATATTCATCATTAATAGAGACATTAATAGACTCCATAACAACACGAGTTCGTTTGTTATAGACTCTGTAGGCCCTACTATTCAAGGAATACCCCAGAAATACTCCATCATCACTTCTAGCATCAAACTTCCCGAGATGCTCTCTGTCTCGTAGAATGTAGCAGGGACTTCCGAAAACATGAAAATGTCCTACATTTGGCTTCTTTCCTTTCCATATCTCATATGCTGTCTGATCAGTACCTGCTCTCAAGAACACTCGATTAATTGTATAGCATGCAGCACTTATAGCTTCAGCCCAAAAATTTGTACTTAATCCTGCTGCATGTAGCATAACACGAGCCATGTCCAACAAAAACCTATTTTTCCTTTCCACAATGCCGTTTTGCTGTGGAGTAATTGGAGCTGAGAACTCATGAGACACACCAAACTGACAAAAATAGTTAGCAAAAGAAGTATTTTTAAATTCTGTGCCATTATCTGATCGTACCCTGACTATGCTAGTATCTAATGATTTCTTTTCAATTATCAATTTTTGACTCAGATTCTTAAATGACTCAAACGTTTCAGCCTTGTCTTTTAAGAAATTTACCCAAGTATATCGTGAGAAATCATCCACAACAACTAGTATATAGCTCTTACCTCCAATGCTCTCAGATTGAGCAGGTCCCATCAGATCCAAATGTAATAGTTCCAGTACTTTTGTGGTTGTAGCTGAGTTTACCACCTTGTGAGGGGCCTTGGTTTGCTTTCCAATTTTACAATCACCACAAATCTTGTCTGTTTTACCATTTAGATTAGGTAGACCCCTAACATATTGCTTGGAGGATAGCTTCAGCAAATCTTGATAGTTCACGTGTCCCATTCTTCTGTGCCAAAGCTCAAATGTTTCCTCTGAGGATCTTACAGATAAACAGGACTAGAGGTTGAAATTTTCATTAGCTTGAATATGGTAGCAGTTATCAAAAGATCTCTTACCTCCCATGATACTTTCTCCTTTCTGATTCATCACCAAACACCTGTGTTTGTTGAACCAAACATCTTCATAGTCATTAGCCAAATGGTTGACACTGATTAGATTAGCAGTTAAGCCTTCAACATACAGCAGGTTTTTAAGATTTGGTATACCTGGAGTGTTTACTGTACCCCGAGCTAGGATACTAGCTTTTCGTCCATCTCCAAAGGTGACTGAACCGGTCGTGTTTTCATCCTCAAATGAGGTAAACCAGGTTTTGTCTCCAGTTATGTGTCTGGAACAACCACTGTCTACTGATGCAGCTAGAAGCAAGCACATAATTTAACCCTAAAAATATCATTAGTAGCATAAGCAAGTAGGGATCGATCTAATCCGGGGATTGAGGGTACACCTGTCAAAGTAGGACAATTAAACAATTAAAATTAAAACAAAGTATATTATTTACAAAAATAAAATAAAGTATAAACATAATTACGAAATTAAGGGGGGATTTAGGTTTTGGTTTTCGGAAATAAACTAAGTAAAGAAAACAAAAAAAACTAAAAACATAATTACACGAATGAAATGAGAGAACAAAGATCAAAACCAAAACTATGATCAAATTCGATTAAACCCTAATATTGTTCATCTAAGTCATGAGAAATGAGTTGATCATGTGAAATATTCGAAAGCAAATAATTTCCCATTTTTTACTTTTCAATGCTAATTAATCTAAGTGAAAGCACAAAGATTAATCCTATCAAACATGTAATCAAGCCCTAGAAAGCTAGTCAATCATGACATGTTTAACGCATGAAACACATAGAAAGGCTATCAACTCAAGTGTGCAACTTAGTATGAAAAAGTCCACCTAATTGCAATCCTCTTTAATTAAATTCGGTTTTTGTCCAAAACCTTTACTACTTTGATTCAAGTTACACAAAACAAAAAGTTGATTTCATGTTCTTAAATCTAGCACCATTCATATCAAAACCCTAAGTGTTTCGAACCACATAAGATTAAAATACAAAAGATATCTATAAAGCAAATTTAATTAAACAAACTCGCATAAGCAACTCTCGAATTACAATAATAGAATCTGAAAATTTCATTCAATCATATAAAATTTCAGAATTGAAAATTTTGTTCAAACATAAACGTCAACTAGTACATAACCAACGAATTCAAACAAGGTTTACAAAGGAGAGGTCGAATTACACCGTGGATGGAAGATGAAGATGGATGATTAACGTTGTGGTCTCTTGAAACTCGAAAGCAAGCTTCAAGGATAGGGATGGATGGTGGTGCTCACGGCTTCTTCTTCTTCCTTTGGCCTTGCTTGAACCCGTGGAGATGACTAGAGGATGGAGAGAGGATGAAAGAAGCTCACGGCAACAATGTGTATTTTCTGAATTTTTTCTAAGGTGTGGAACCTTCTTTCAACGTCAAAGAGGTGGGTATATATAAGAGCACGGCTAGGGTTCACAAAACAATCAGAATTTTCCACATAGCTTCAACCAATGATAATTCGCCAAGTAAGCTTGTGATGTGGTCCAACCAATCATAGAATGCCAAGTAAGCCTTGTGATGTGTTCCAACCAATCAAAATTCTCTAAAATACCTCCCTAATATTTAATTGCCGAATTTCCTTGAAATTATTCTGATTTTCTTCATGAATTTCGGCTAACATTCCTTTAGGGAATTTAGGGATGCACCTAGACACGTTTTGAGCTTTTCCTTGGTTTCCACATATTTTCCTTCCATAAAAATCTCCCTTGAATCTCTCTTGGCGTCATCTCCTTGATTATTTCTGATTTTCACGTTGGCAATCACACCAAATTATTCCTCCAACAATATTTCTTTCCATAAAAGTCTCCCAAGAAAATCTCTCCTTGAAATCCTCAATCAATCATCTTTAATTCCCACGTTGTCACCTTCTTGCCATGTCATCTTCATGAAGTTTCTCTTCCCATTTATGAACTCAATTCAGCTTATTTATTCCAAAGACCTGAAAATAGAAGCTTTCTAAAATAAGCAATGGAAACTTTCCTAAACTAAAATGGGAAACTTTCTAAAAATGAAAAATAGAAACTACAAAACGGAAACTTTCTACAATTAGGAACTTTCCCAATCAAAGAATGGAAACTTTCCTAAACAGAGTTTTATTAAGAAAATAACGCAGAAAATATAGGGAAATAACAGTTAAAACGTCGCATTAAAATGCTCCTATCATCTACATACCAAAAATCTCGTTGCTTGTCAGCCAAGGCGGTTAAAGCTACCAGGCAAGTGGCGTCTATATGAGTAGTTTGCTGATTTGAACTAGCACTTGTCAAAGAAGATAGATCATCAGTTTCTTTAGTAAGGGCTAGAAGACACTTACTAGTAATTTTCTTAGTCCAGACAAACTTTTCTCTTCTGGTTTGAAAGTCTTTCTGAGAGAACAAATCAGTTAGTTTATTAAGGAGTTCCTTATGTTCTCTAAGTTCACATTGTAAAGATTCAATTGTACATTTTTCTTGAGAGACTTGAGAGATTAACAATCTCTCATTACACCTAGGTCTGATATGGCCTATCTTACCACAGTGATGACAAGTTGGAATAAAAGTTCTAGAGTTAGGATACCTGTTTTGACCAGTGGAAGATTCTTGGTCAACTTTTACCTGAGAAGTGTGTGCTGGTTGACCTTCCTTCATGCTTCTCAGTATTGAGACTTGATCATCATATGCGACTTCCTCATTTTTGACAGGTGATTCAAATGCTCTTACAAACTTTGTACTTTTGGAATTCTCTCCCGTGTATCCTAGCCCAAAGGTGTCATGTGGTGCTCTTCCTACCCCAAGTAATTTGGTCATAGTGTTAGAGCTGACCTCAAATCTGGTGAATTTTTCTTGAGTCGATTTTAGCTCATCTTGTAGAGACTCAATTTTAGCCAATAACTCCAGATTTAGAACTTGTTGTCCCCTTACGTCCAGTTCCAGCATTTTGATTTTGTTGAGATATTAAGCCTTTTCAGCCTTCCAACTTGATGAGCCCTGATCACTTGACGAGATAGCCATCTTAGTAACAAGGTTACTTCTTTCCTGTTCCCATGTGGATTGTGAAGTCTCCAACATGTGCTCCACTTTTTCTTTTTCTGTTCTTAGAAATTCAACTTCCTTTTCCAAGCTTAAGTTTCTTAGTAATGTGGCCTTTGAAGCTTTGTAGAGTTGTTTGCAACGGATATTTGTTTCATCTTCAAAAAAATGCTTCGTCACTGTCAGAATCAGGTAGAAGTGACGATACAAAAGCCAAATTTTCCACTTCTTGAGACTCATCATCACTCCAAGTTGAAAGAAGAGACTTGTTGTTGTTGTTTCCATGCTTCCTATTTCCACAGTCAGTAAAGATATGGCCATAGCCACCACACTTATAGCATTTAGGTTTTCCAGAGAGAGTTCCCCTGAGGCTTCCTTTTCCACTCTTGCCATTGTAGTCACTGCTGCTACTGTTTCCGCCATAGGTGTTTTTCTTAGAAGCATTAGGATTTCTAGAGGAGTTCTTGCTTTTGAGAAATCTTTTGAATTCCTTTGTCAGTAGCGCAAGATCTAGTGTTTCTTCTTCCTCTTCAACTCCTTTTACTGCCTTATTCTTCTTTTCAGGTTTTAACCTCATCTCATAAGTTTTGAGATTGCCAACTAGCTCATCAAGTGGGTACTCATCAATATCAAATGAGTCTTCTATACTAGTGACTTTTGAATGAAATTTTTGTGGCAAGGCCCTGAGAATCTTTTTGACAATCTTATCTTCATCAAAAGGTGTTCCAAGACTACGACACTGACAGGAAATTTTAAGAATTCTACCATGGAAATCATCAATACTTTCATCATCTCCCATAGTCATAGTTTCGAACACAAAGATCAGTGCTTGTAATTTCTGAGCACGTACCTTTTTATTTCCTTCATATGTAGTCTGTAGAAGATCCCATGCTTGCTTAGCAGTATCACAGTGACTGAACCTCAGTTTTTCTCGTTCAGATAGGGTTGTGAAAATGCTGTTCTTGGCCTTGAAATCTGCTTGCAGATCACGAACTTCTTCCTCAGTCAAGTCCTTCCTTGGTTTGGGAGTGGCAGTGGAAGAGCTTTCTCCTTTTGCTTTTACCATAGGTATAATCCAACCATTTTCTACAATATTCCACACATGTTCATCTTGAGCATAGAGATATGATTTCATGTATATTTTCCACTGAGTATATTTTTCACATCCACCTTTGAACCATGGAGGACTATTTATAGATCCACTAGCAGCCCTATCACGTGAATGTTCCATCATTTCAGGGATCACTAGAAAAGTCTAGAACCCGCTCTGATGCCAAATGAAAATACTAGATGGAACGAGTATTGATGAAAGTGTTTTATTTCAATGAATTTATCTAGGGAAAATATAATTCACAACACGGAAAGTTGCTGACGTAGTGTAAACCTCTCCACTGAGGAAACTTCACTGCGTGACTTTTAACGTAGCCAACACGAAAGAACAATCCAATATGAAATACCAGAGTTTACAGAATACAAGTAGTGTTGTTCATAACAAACACTTTCATTTAGCAACAAATGCTAACTTGTTTTACAACTGTTCTAACTCCTAAAACAACATTCTAGACAATCTATCTTCAACCTTCCTTACTCTCAAATGAATCACTGATCTTGAGAATGAATGTGAGAGATTATACAATGGAAAACATGAAACAAGTAGAAAGAGTTTTTTTCATGTAAGAGCAATTTTATGCATTCAAAAACCCACCCTCTAACTTCAGTTTCGAAACCTATTATAAGGGAGGAAAGCTCCCCCTTAATCAAATCTTTTCTTAATTAACAAATACGATAAATATGGAAAGATGTAAAAACTGAAATCAACACTTCCTATTTAACCACCATGCATGTCAAAAAATCTTTATGTAAATGTGTACCAAATCAATTTAATCGACATGCATATCAATTTGAATCATCTAGCATGATGTGAAATGAATACAATTTATACTCAAGATCAATGAGATTGATTCCTCCTTGATTTCCTCTTGAAGATCCGATCATGCAGATCCGGTCTTGCAGACTTCTTTAATTTCCTTTAAGCCACGAACAAGTAGGAGAGATACTCTCCTAGTGCTTTGTAATTTCTGATTTCTTTTTGGCTTTGGGAAAGTCATGTGTCGAAATAGGGATAGTCCAATATACTTACAATCTCCCCCTTTGGGCATTCCCATTCAACACATGACTTTTTCATGTTTGAACCCCTGCATGTTAGTACTTACATAAAACAAAGAGAAAACTGTTGTGCGAATAAGGTTAAAATAAGTTGGTGGAGTGTATGAGGTGTATTTTGGTATTTTATGAGTACGAAAATGATCACCTGGTCAGTTATTGACCAAGAAAATAATGCTCAACCACCCTTGGATGTAAATCCAATGGTAGAGAGAATTATTATTAAGTTGAGATGTTTTGTTTTCCACTATTGGATATAAATCTAAGGGTTATTGAGCATAAATTATTTAGTCAGCAACTGACCAGGTGAACACTACTGACTGTTTATGAGTAAGTGGTCATTATCCCAAAAAATTATACATACATCTAAAGTGTTCACAACGACTGTTCATCTTTGGTCGAAGTGGGCTTACGGTTTTGCCCTTTGTGTTTTACTGAATTACAGTCTGCCATCCATCCACACTAAGAGTCTGTTGGTTTTGGGTCAAAGATAGTGTGTCGTTTTGGAATAGGAAAGAGAGGAGCAGGCGCGGGTTATAGAAACTACTGCGTTGTTGGAATCGAAAGAAGAGGAGAAGAAGTTCTGTTTGGATAAATACTGGGTCATCTTTTCTGTCGATTTTGAAAGGTTTCGAATTGAAGGTATTGTTGTATTGATTTCTATGTTTTTGGGTTTTCATTGGGTTTTTGGTTGTGGTTGCCTTTGAATTGATATGGGTTTTGATTTTTTAGCGGTATTGTTTGTGCTCGAGTTTGGGATTTGAGTGATCGATTCGAAAAGGTTCAAGGTGAGGCTCTGATTTTTGGGTGATTTCAAAACTTTGGCTTTTGACTGATATGGGTTTTGATGTTTTGTTTGGATTCTGGACGGTTGATTGAAAAAACTACAAGGTAGAGTTGTGATTTTTTTGTTATTTGAGAATTTTGGGTTTTGATTTCGAGAAGAAGGGGAAATTTTGGGTGGTGGGTACAAGTGATTTTGTCAGTCTCAAGTATTTATCATGTTTTGAAGGACATGATTGCTGTCTTGTGATTGGTTTTTGCCGTTTCCTTCTTTCTTCTTTAATCATCTTTAGTATGTTATTAACTCTCCTCTTCGTCTCCAGACATAATATGACGAATCCATATTAGTCTTCATAGGTGATTAAGTTTTAGTCTTGACATAGAGAGTAATTAAGGTACATCTTTAAGAAAAACTCACTGGAGATTGAGTAAATCCATATTAGTCTTCATAGGTGACTTAGAATTGAGAATTTGAGATGTTATCTTCCAGTTTCTGAAGGTATATAGGAAATGACAGGTTCTCATACTAAACCCACGACCATTTGAAAGTGCCTCTTCGTCTCATTTCTATAATGTTATATTTCTTGGAGTTTTGTGCAGAGATGACCATGGAGATATAGTATAGGCTGTAACTAGGCCGTAGGCATCCTCCATTGCATATGAAACTTCATGATCTCAATTAGTGAATCCTCAACTATATGTTTCTGGGTATTGCATTAATATGAAGCATAAGGAAATAAAATTGAAATAAAACAGTAGAGTTTTCTTTCATGAATGTCTTACATTTCATTTTTAGACTATGACATGAGCCAATATAAATACAATGAGGCAAAAACATGTGAAATCAATATAGAAATTTAGTCTTTTTGTTAATTTCTTGATGATCGATCAAGTAGTTTGATTAATTGTGGTGGTTCTTCGATATGATCGATTTCCCGGGTTTGGGTTTTTTTGAGTGTCGATATGTGGATGTAAGGGCTATCCTCTGAAAATCAAGTTGTTTGACACTCTCAGTGAGAGAGGTTTGGACTGGAAACAAGGGTTGCTTATAACTTGCCCATCTTTCTTGCTTTCTTTGACATTCAATGTACTTTTGAATTTCTCACTTTGAATATTGTTGAGTGCTGAATTGGGTTGTTTTGCAGGATTATGGTTTATGCTGCTGCTGCTGCTTTGTTTGAATTGGGTTGTTTCAGGTACATACTTTTAAAACTTGCTCAAGCTAATTTTGATATAAAGCTAATGCCTTTACATTTTTTGGGTTAATTATGATATAGAAGCTAACTTTGTGATTCATCCATGATTTTCACTGCTGCTTTATTTGGCCTCTTCAGTTCTCACCCAAAAAAGAAAAAGGCTTCTTTTGTTGTTACTGTTGCTTTGTTTTGAGTTTTGAACTACCTGGGCTTCTTATTCTTATTCATTGTTTTTTTTTTTTTTGGCTATTTGGGATTTGTAGAATTGCATAATTATACATAGGTTAAGGAAAATAGACTAATGGACTTTTTGAAGAGTGATCTACTCGCGGAACTTTGATTTCTGTACTAATGTCAAATGGTTGGTTTATATTGAATTCCACTGATGTGATAGCAGAAAAGGTGCTGCTAAAAATATACAACAGGTAGAAGAGCTCCAAAGTTACCAGTATGAATATGTAAAGCTTCTCTGTTATCAAATATGAACACATTACTATGATTTCAGCTGAAAAGAAAGCATACTTACAGGTCTAGAGTCTGATATAGTTATGATACACAGCAAGAACTTTAAGTACATAGTAACGAATCTAAAACTCTCACTGCAGGATTTCAACACTCCAAAAAAAGTGTAAAACTTAGAGGCTGGCAATAGTACTGGGTTTGGACCAAAACTCACAGGATGCCACCGCATAATGTTCATCATAATTTCTCTCTGAAACTTATTTTTCAATTATTGTTAGCTGCATAAATGCTGAGTACCACTAGCATAAGACAAATTATACATGGATAGACTTATGGAGAGAGCAAGAGATTGTAGACTAATTGAAGGCCTGGTAGTCGGGAGGGAAGAGGTTGAAATCACTCATCTGCAATTCGCTGATGATACAATTTTCTTTTTGAAGGATGATGACCAGAATTGGAATAATTTAAACATGGTCCTAGAAAGTTTCTGTTTGTTTTCAGGGCTGAAAATCAATAAATCAAAATGCTCCGTAGTTGGAATAAATACTGAGGCTGGGAGATTAGAAAGGATGGCTGATGTACAAGGCTGTGAGATTGGAGTTTGGCCTATGAAATACCTGGGCCTTCCCTTAGGTGGTAACCCAAAGCAAGCTTCATCTTGGAACCCAGTTGTAGAGAAAATTGAGAAGAGATTGAAGGGTTGGAAAAAACTTTTTTGTTGAGAGGCGGTAGGCTGACATTGATTCAAGCAGTTCCAAGCAGCCTCCCAACATACTATTTATCTCTATTCCAAATTCCGGTGGGAGTGGCAAAGAGATTATAATCTCTTCTGAAATTTTTTTTCTGGGATGGAGTCGGAGAGGGTAAGAAGAACCATCTAGTTCGTTGGGAGATAGTGTCAAAAAGCAAGGAAAGAGGAGGGCTGGGAATTGGGAATCTACTAGCAAAAAATAAGTCTTTCCTAGGGAAGTGGCGTTGGAGATTCCACTTATGGCATGCTGTAATAAGGAGCAAATATGGATATGATGTGAATGGGTGGGACGCAAAGTCAATTTTGGGTGGATCAAGTAGAAGTCCTTGGAAGGATATTTCAGCAGGAATAAGCCAATATTCTCTCTGTCATAAACTAATTGTAGCCAATGGCAAAAGAGTGAGGTTCTGGGAAGACTCTTGGCTAGTGGATCAACCCTTAAAATTCTACTTTCCAAGGTTGTTCAGACTATCAAGACACACCAACTATTCAGTGGAAAGGTTAGCTATCCCTCTCATTTTTCTGATGAGCTGGGACTTTGGGTTCAGAAGAAACTTAAATGATCAAGAGATTGAGGAGTTTGCCTCGCTGATGGTTAAGCTAGAAAATGTCCGATTAGGGGAGTCCAAACTAGATGAAAGGAGGTGGAAGCTTGAGCCTAATGGGAAATTCTCTTGCAAATCTTTCCATAGCTTCTTAATTAGTGGTGGAGCAGATCCAATTTTCGCTCCTGCAAAGTTTATTTGGAAGGTCAAGGTCCCTACTAAGGTAAAGATTTTGGGATGGCTTGTGGTACTAGGGAAGACGAATACATGTGATGTTCTTCAAAGGAGAAGACCAGGAAGTTGTTTTTCTCCTCACTGGTGCATTTTATGCAAAGCTCAAGGGGAAAGTGCTGATCATGTCTTCGTGCATTGTGAAGTGGCTAATTTCTTATGGAAAAAATTATTTAGGGAGGCAAGAGTGGACTAGACAACTCCATTAGAGAGAAGTGACTTGCTAAGAGAAAACCCCATAGCGTTTGGTAAAGGTAAAAAAGCCAGAACCCTTTGGGGTTGTGGGGTGCTAGCTGTAGTTTGGGTGGTCTGGATGGAAAGAAATAAAAGATTATTTGAAAACTATGGAGGGGTGGAGAAGGAAGACCTGTGGGAGAGAGTCAAGTTCTGGGCATCCTTATGGGTTTCTATTTCTAAGGAATTCAAGGATTATAATCTCTCTTCCATTATACTTAACTGGCAAGCAGCTGTAGTATAAGCCCCTAGGCCTTGATTAGTATTATTAGACGAGATGCTAGGCCTATAGCCCTAGCTGCCTTCTTTAGATCATTAAAGTGGACTCCTTGTCCGCCTCCCCGCATCTCGATTTTTGCTTTTTTAATAAAAAGCTGTTTCTTCTCAAAAAAAAAAAAAAAGACAAATTATACATGAAAATTGAAAGCCTGGTAGTAGTTGCAACTTCACAGCTGGGGACCTGGGGTTGCTTAAGAAAGCATAGAAAGCATTAATTAATAACTGAAAGACAGGTTTTTGGGATTGTAATAGGAACAGTGATGGGTAAAAATTACGTGCACGCTTATTAGTTTTGGGAAATTTTCAGAGAGGGTTTTAATGTGGGGTTTGGGAGTCTGTGAAAGTAGAAATGCCAGAAATGCAGGATTGAGAAAGATTTGTGAAGTGACCTTGCTTGGAGAAAGTAACTGCACACCAAAACAATAGTTACCACTCTGAGTTTCAGGGGATTTAAAGACTATAGCTTGTCTGAAAAAAGACTTTAAATCCCTTGAAACTGAAGCTCAGCGAACGCACCCTGTACATAAATAGGCTTCAAAGATCTTTCTATTTCATGCATCCAGAGCACCAAAATTACAGCCAGCCACACTGCAACTGCAAGGCAGTTTGGCATTTGTCCTTTGCCAAAACCAAAAAGGTTTTGTCAAAATGATTCCCTTCTTGCCCCATCGTCTCTATACAACACCCATTTCTGATGCTTTCATCATTAAAACCAAGACCATAGTTCCACAACTCACTTAAATAGTAGACTTTCTACGTATGGAGTTTTATTAATCGGATTATTCTTGGAAAGGCTTCATACAAAGGCTGGTTCCCAACCTAGAAATATCTCTAAAATGGTACGCATACTGCATTCATGATATTCAATCTTTCTGAAATTATAAGTATGAATGAGTATAGTTTGATTGTTAGTGTGACGGTAGACAGAAAGCTAAACCCCATTCAACAATGCTGGCGTAATCATATCGTCTCTCCTAATACTATGTTTTGTCATCATCATCGTCATCTATATAGATATAGATAGAGAGCAGCAGGAGAAGAAGAGAGGACGACATGGATCCGGAGCAGACATTCATACGCGTACAAGAGCGCTTCTCTCAGATCCTGACGCCAAAAGTGAGAGCTGCTTTGGAGTATATCTACCTTTTCATCGCGATCACTCTCTTCTGTATTCTCGTTGTTATGCACGCTAATTACGTTCAGCAGGTCTCTCCCTCTCTCTCTCTTTCTTTCCCTACTTTCTGCTTCCTGCACTTTAATTTTGAGAGCTATTTCATATCAAATTGTGTTAGAAAGAGTTAGGGTTTTGATCACTTGTGATTTCTTGAGAAACCATTATCAATTTGTAATACCGCCGCTTCTGAATGTCTTTTGTTAGAGTCACAAGTAAATTGCAAGTTTACAAAAGCTGTGAGTTCTACAAAATTTGATACATGTCATGACATATGACAGGTTGTTGAATTTTGTGGTTCAACCCTACGGCAAAATGAACTTAATTCACAGTTTATTCAACAGTGTGTGTCTAAATTTTGCAAATATCCCATCTACTTGTAGGCATATCATGGGTGAGGTCATAATAGTTGGTTCCACGATCAGTTGTGTGGCTAATTTTCTTGTAGGCATTCTTGATGTTACAGGGTAGGTGTATGAGTTCAAACATGTCATGCAATATTCAATACCAGAACTTGAATTCTAATATCATGGTGCCGGGATATGAGTGTGAAGTTAAATTGAATCTTTCCTAATCAGGATTCCACCTAAACCCTCTCCCTTGATCTAGTTATTTTCATGCTTTTACTGTGGATATATTTGTCATCATCATAGATCTTTGCTTCCCCCTTTTCCAACTTCACATGATTATTATGTATAAGGCATTGTTGTTAGATAATTGGTTCGTAAGGCATGGTCCATATATTTATTTGCAATTTTGGGTTTTGTATGCTTCCCTCCTTAATATGGTGTGAGCCCTTGAATTAACTCTGATTCCCTTGCACTTAAAGCCTGGCTGTTCAAGTGAGCTTCCTGGAGTTGAAACAGCAGACGCAGAAATTATTCATGTTAAGGTATATCTTGTCTTCTATCTCTGAAAATTTTTTGTTGCATTTTTGTCTCTGTTACAGAGCTTCTTTTCAATTTTAATAATTATGCTTCCGTTTTCTAAATTAATAACTAAAAAAGATAAGCTTTGTTAAAAAAAAAAAAAAAATTCTAGAAAGGATGAGGTTTCTGAAATTTTTAGAATGCAACTGCATTTTCTGAAATTGAATATCTCCAACTGGGTAATTAGTTTGTGAATACAATGCAACAGAGGAATGATGTTGTTTTGGTGATATATTGCCAAATTCCTGAACGGGGTTGTGGTTTCTTCTGTTGTTCCTGTTATTTCTAAAACACTAACGCTTATAATCTTGTTTAGATTTCCAGTGCAGGCTTGTGGTCGCAGAATGAGTCAGAATTCACCAATGTGATAAATGATGTCCCCGAGACGAAATTTGTGGTGGATAAATTAGAATTTGCCAATGTAAATGGGGATGAGATTCTGGATCATCAGGCAGATAGCTCTATGCCAAATGTTGATGATGCGGTTATGAAAACTGAAATAGAGGAGTCACGTAGTAGTTTTCCTTTATCTGCAAAAGAGACATTCAAAGCAGCACTCTTTCATTTTAGCAACAAGTGGCACAGGCGTCTATCATTCCTTTGGAAGCATGGAACACATATTGTTGGAAGTTTGTGGGTGAGTAGGTTGAGGCACACGAAAACTAACAACTATATTATACACGGTGAAAAAATGAAAATTATTGACCCTGCTTTCTTCAATTGTCTTTTCCTTTGGTTCCATCTTTCCACATCAAAAAATATTCCTGATTCAATTTGATGTCCATGTCATATGTGGCTATATGAACCTTCTTCCGAGTGCCTTACTCTAATCTTAACGTTTTTTGTTAACACAAAAATAACATTACAAACTGGATTAGATCTTATAGAAAGATTGATCAAATCCAAGGAGGATGGAAGTAGAGGGGAAAGTCTTTTAAAACATATACATTTTTGATGGACTGGTTATCTTATGTTTGCCAGCGTTTCAGCCACCATATTGGCCATGAATTATCATTGAACTTGTGGAATTAGGATTAAGTTTTCAGTCAGTCATTGCCTTATAAGCAATACGAATTTTGATATCTATTATCTTGACTCTGTTTATATTAAACTAGTTGCTGCTTTATTTTCCTGGGTATGCTCTTTTATTTTTACCAGATTCACACCTTTTGAATGGATTCATTATAAAACTGCTTATTGTGGATTTTTGAACATTGTTGGAGTTCTTATATGGTAGTTATGAATTCTCTTTTTCTGTTTTCTTTTTATTTTGAATTGCAGAACATTGCAGGCATACATTTGGATCTTGATATTCCAAAGTGGCTGCATATACTTCGATTGGACAGGCTTAACTCTTATGCAGGTTATGCACTATCCTTTTAGTTATCCATGGCTTGTCATCGTGTTATAGACTTGGAGCATCGGCCTCTTGTTGCTTAATGATTGAGAAACACTTTAACAACTTTAGCATGCATTTTTCTTAGTTTGGTCTCCTTTCTGATGGTAAAAAAAAGCAAAGAAGAACATCATCATCTTTTCAAGCAAATACGTACTTATTGTGGTTGGAACTAATGTCTTAGGGTATAGCCTTCTTTTTCTTCACTTTTCTTTGGTTGGTATTTGCAAATGAGACTAAATTTAATTCTTGGAATTTCTTCTTTCATTCTTTAGGGAGAGGAACAGAAGAAATTTTAATGATGAGCAATATAAGTTGTCTTTTGTTTGGTACAGAACTAGTTCCATGCCTGCCTTTTTATAATTATCGTTGTCTTAGCGTAAAGGTCTTATGGGGTTTGGGTGGGGGCTTCTTTTAGTTATCTTGGTTGGGTGAGGGTTTTGTATTGATTGGTCTGTTTATTATGTATTTTAACTTTGAAATAGGCGTTGATGCTTATCCATTTTTGCTTTGGTATATTTGACATGAAATCCTATCATGGTTATAATTGCTCATTCAAAAAAGAAAAAACAAATGAAAGAGGGAAATGATTGCTGACCTAGGTTTTAAGTTGCTGAACTTTATATATTTAATGACTGGATTTGAAACTATCAAATTTATGTGATAGGATTGCACTGGATTTGTTGTATTGTAGAATCAGTTTTTGATTGTATTGAGATACCCAAGTCTTAGGGTGTGGAGGGTGGTCTTTGATACTGTTGGAGTAAGTGAATTCTTTTCATCAATATGTTCTGATTTTGGTCTACGGAGTGATGCAGCAGAGAGCAACAGTAGGTGAGAGTATGATTTGGGTGGTTTGGGAGAGTTGAGAGAATAAGAAAGCAGAATGATTTTAGAAGAAACAGAGGTTTCTTAGCTGTAGAAGGGAGAAATAGAGCGAGGAAGGTAAGGGGAGAGAGAAACCAAGGCACAAGCCTTCAAAAAGGATTTAACTTTAATTCATCCCGATCTGATTTGGCTTACAATAGATAACCATATTTATAGGCTCCAAACACAACCCTTAGACTCCTAGCACACCAAAAGACTACTAAAGACTTATTAATAATAAGACTCTTCAATACTTATTAAATAGACATAAAGACACACTCAAGACCCTTGAATACTCACCCTAAGATTTTAATACTCTTAAAAGCACTAGGCTCATAATTATTCTACATAAAACTGAAAATTAACCTCACAAGACCCTTAGACTACCATGGAGACTTTCCTTTGGACCAAAATGGGGTGGGCTTAATCTTAGGTTTCCAAAGCGGATATTTCTTTTCTAACCAAGTCATTGCTGCTGCATTACAGAGAACTTATAAATTTTGAAGTAAAGGAACTCACTTGTCACATTGCTCTTGTGGAGTGTTAATTCTATTCTTCAAAGCGGAAGTAGATTGGAGTGTCATTGGAACTTTCTTGACGGAGTTATGTGACACTACATCTGCTTTTTTTTTCTTATTGGATAATTGCCCCTGAGGGTTGATAATTACCAGGTACTTGAAAGGAAAGGACCTAATGTTGTCTCTATCCCAAATGGTAATAGAAGAGAGGAGGATGTAGATAAGTTAATTCTTCATTGTCCCTTTGCAATAATGTGGTTGGGGTTGTTGGAGGAAGTGAGATTGAGTTGGGAAGTTCCATCTGCTTTAATTTTTTATTTTGAGAAACTGAAGGCATTTGGAAGAGAAAAGCCAAATGGAACTAAGGAGTGTCATCGATTTTTTTTCGTCGTTTACTTGAATGATTTTTGAAAATTACATTCGAGAGGTGGTTGAATTTCTATGAGCTAGAGTTAAATTTTGGACATTCCTTTGGGCTCAGTTTCTCCAGAGTTTGGGAATTACCACAATTTTTTTTGTTTTCCGGAATAGAGGCTGTATTAGTTTTACCTATGTTGTTTGTTTGTGTTTTTATTTTTTAATTTTTTTGCTGGTTGTTTGTTGAGAAATTGTTGGGCTATTGTAATGTATGCTAGGGACACTTAACCACAGCTTTGTACTGTTATAAGTTTTCTAGACACTTAATGATAATTTGTTTGAATATGTCTCAGTGCAGTGGCTTGAGAACAGAAGCAAAACTTTTGAACCAACTTACTTATACACTATGGAAAAGGTAATTTATGACCCTGTTATTTTACTTCCATTTTTGTGTCTTGAGTTTTCTACAAGTTAGACTGCATAAATTTTGATTACTGAAGCTTATCAATAAATGATACTACTGCCCATCGTACCTGAGCCTGTTTTCTTTCATTTTGTATAGTTATTTAATCAGATGTTCTGATATTTCTATTACCTTAGGGTTATTTCTTACTGCCTGAAAGTGCAAGAGCTCAGCATAATATTCGTACTGTAAACATAAGCATATCAGCTCGACATTCCTGTTTCGGAAACAGGTAATCTTCTGGCAGAACTATATATCATGGTTTGCTGGTGTCTTTTTGGTTTGGTAACTGAAAATTTTGACTAAAATAGTAACAAAATTTTATTGTTCATGTATTAAGTATTAGTGCATAGTTAAAATTCATATCCATTTTTCATGAATCAAATTTTTTCATGAATCAAATTTTTTCATGAATCAAATTTATTTAACCCAAGTGCTTGTAGCATGTAAACTGGGAGTGTTCATTGTGTTCACTTCTCAGTCTTTTTGCAATCACCTTGTGGTGTGTTTTGCTGTATCCTTGAGAATTAAACATCTAATGTCATATGCACAAGTACTACTTTCTGTAATCAGTTGTAGTTTAATTAATTATATATATAATTTTTTTTTCTGTTTCTCTTCTCTAAATTTGTTTGAATAATGCATAGGAGGGCACATGTATTAATCATAAAAACTAAGTTACTAACCAAGTAACTAGTAAACTTATCATACTTTTCAATATTTTTCTCTTAAAATAAGAACATCCGAGTGATAAATATAAGTAATAGTAGGTTAATATGTCATATACTGTTCTGTAGTTTATATAGGAGAGTGGTATACTATCTGTGTTTTGATTTTTTTTTTGTACTTATTTAAAATTACCAGGTGGCAGCAGCTACTGATTAACAGATTTGTTGGGTACGATACTATTTTGATAAACAGTTTACTGAGTTCTCCTGGTCAAGGTAATAACCATATTTTTATCTCCTTTTATTTTTCTATATGTTCTATTCTTTAACAAAGTGAGAACATTTGGAGGAGAGGATTTGAATTGGGGCAAGTTATGTGGTGCATCAGATCAGAAGAGTAAGACATGAACCTTGTAGGATAGTAAATAAAATATAGGGGGTTAGGTGTCAAAGTCACAACCCATAGAGGATTATAAAAGAAAAAAGGGTATATTAAAGAATTCAGTTGACCTTACTCAAGCCATCTCCTAATAGAAACTTGTCTATTATTCTTATTTTGAAATTCTAATGTTAATAAATAAAACTTTTACTTATGGATGATGCTTCTTAATGTGTATCTTAGACAAAACAACCTATCTTGTAAGCTGTATTTTATCAGAAAATTATTGATAACTGTAGTACTGTAGCAAGCCAAACATTAACAAAACACATTTTGTTTGTCTTTATTATATAAATTGTCCATAATGCCCTTAATTTCACCATTAGCATTTAGGGTAATATGGACTATTTATACAATAAAGACATACAAAAAGGAGTGTAGATTGACATTTAGATTGAGATTTGGGATGTGTTAAAAACAATTTCAGGAATTGTATGGTTATTGCATCAGTTTCATGACTTTCATCCTAGCATGGTATTTGCAGAATCTGTAATTTTGAGTTTGGCTTAGTTAATTATATTTTCGCCAGAGTTTGATTTTTATTCATGATTATGGAATCCTATTGCAGGTTATCTTTATAATTTTCAAACAAAGGAGTTCTTTAATCTTAGTTATGCACATGAACCGCCAGAGGGTCCGGCAAGATTTGGAGGTTTGTTCTCAAGCAATGAGGTTTAAATATTTACTTCTGCAACCTCATGCATGTATTTCAGTGGCACACCTGATACTGAGAGTAGCATGAGGCCCCTCATTTTTTTTTTTTTACCAAAAGTTGTATGGTCAGGAGACCCTTCTTTTTTATTTTATTTTTTTATTTTTATTTTTTTAAGAAATACTTTTTGTTTATTGATTGTCTATTCCAATGCTTTGAAAATTAATTACATTATCTGTAAAAAACCTCAACCTGATTGAGGTTAGGCCTACTACTTTTCTAATGTCACCTCATATTGCACTGATGTCCATCATATATCTGATATCCATGGATTGTCAAAAACCAAATATTTGGATTTACCAGATTGAGCTGATATTTTAAACCTAAATGTACCCCACAAAAGTAACAATACTATAAAGTGTTCTGGAGAAAATCAGCATAAACAATCAATCAACAACGGTATCGAAGCAAAATATTTTGGACTGAACATAAAATTTTGACCTTCGGGTAACTATTGATTAATTATATGAGAAGGGGCCTTAAAAGTCTTATTCTAATATATTGTGATGTTTTGTTTGGCTACCATCAGACTACCTCGTGACAAAGTGTGGCGTTCTTATGATGTCTCTATTTGTGTTCTTTACAACCACTATGTCTGTGTCATTTACTTTGAGAGAGACGCAGACTCGGATGCTGAAGTTCACAGGTTTGTTTTATTGTATTGTGCGATTTCCACTCAGTATCTTCTTCTGTCTTAAGCGCATGAAACAATGCATTATTGACTTACATATATTTTCACTATTCAGTAGTAGTACAAGTTCCTTGTGGAACTATGAATTTTTTTTTGTCCGGTTGATCCAAAACAATATTAATAAACTGTTTTCCTGGAATGATGAGTACATCGTTGACTATGAAGTGAGAAGACCGCATAAGTATTTGTGTTATTCCTTCTCCTATCCTGCCTCTATAATTTGGTGCTTACATTTGTCAAATTATTCCAGTGCAGCTTCAACACCATGCTCGTCATCAGCTTCCAACATTTCAGTTGATTTTTGTGCATGTAATTGAATCACTTGTCTTTGTCCCGGTGAGTATACATCCTTTTGGTTTGCCTTTACCATAATAGAATATGTGTGTGCATTTAATGCTCGTTTTTGACATATGCTTCACTTTCAAATAACATGATCTTGGGTTCTGCAGATTATGATTGGCATATTGTTTTTTCTGTTCGAGTTTTACGATGATCAACTATTGGCCTTCATGGTCCTAATTCTTGTCTGGTTGAGTGAACTATTTACCCTGATCAGGTCTCTATCTCTCTCTTATTATACATATAATATATAGCATCATTTGATATGGGAAGATTGCATTTTAAAATCCTTCACTCAATAGTCACTGCCTCTCTTATTCTTTATTTTTATTTTATGAAGGTGGCTAAATTGGAGTCCATGTTGTGGTGAATCATCTTATATGTTTGTATTTTTTTTTCTTTTGTTGTTTAGTCAGGCCGTAGTTAGGAAGGAAACAAATCAGATAATGGTTCAGACATTGTTCTGATTGCTCAACTTATTAATGTTATAGGCTCTGGAGTTTTGTCTGGCAACCAATATAGATAGATCAAATTACCTGAAAGCCACTGCTGAATGAACTTAATACCAAGGATGTAGTTGGCCCTTTTAGTAGTGAACCTGATATAGAACCAGGGTTGCGATCCCTGCAGTCAGTTGGATCAATTGCTTTGATGATGTGACTAGCTGGTTAATTGTCATATGATCTGAATTTAGCAACGGTTCTCACATTTAAATTTTCCCTGCATTGGGCATACTTTACTTTTCCCACATTTCAAGTTTGGGTGCCATGCTCATCTCATTTATTTGTGCTTTTTGCAGTGTTCGCACGCCCATATCAATGAAGTTCTTTCCCCGCTTCTTTCTGCTCTACTTTCTGGTTTTTCACATCTATTTCTTTTCCTATGCTTACGGTATGTCCATTGTTATTGTTACTTCACTGTTAGATGGAAATGATTTCTTTTGGGTTATGAAAAATCTACCATCAAAACTGTTGCAGGTTTTTCCTATTTGGCTCTTTCTACGGCTGCAGCATTTATGCAGCATCTCATTCTATACTTCTGGAACCGTTTTGAGGTAACCTTTGCTATTTAGTTTGTTTTTCCGCTTTGCGTCTGGGAAAATCTGGAAAGATATTACATATTAGGTTCATCTGCTTTAGAGAAACAAATTCATGGGAAAGGTTTCCTCTAGGAAAAAGAAGTCCATTTTGAAGATGGGAAATACTATTAAAATAATTGCTCAATATATGTACAGGAGACTACCTCCATCAAATTCTCATTCATTAAACTCCCAGCCTTGCCTAGCTGCTAGAAAATAAAATAATTTCTGGCACAGTTGAGTCTGGTCATAGTGTGAAGGGATCTGTTTTTACCTTAATAGATTAACAGTTGATGGATGCTATATTCATGGTACACTTCCTTGCAGGTACCAACTCTACAAAGGTTTATTCAAAATCGAAGATCACAACTCCAACAACACCCAGATTTCCACATTACTTCCTCCACATTCCTTGCCTCAACTTTGCATATCACAAGATTAAACACAAGAAATCCTGGTCCAGTCAATTCTGACATAGTCTCTGGGCCTGGGCTGAGATCTGGATCCAATCCAGCAGTGCCTTCAAATGGAGCTGAAGCTCCTGGCTTTCATGAACGATCAGGCAATGAGAACCCAGTGCAAAACCCTCTTCAGGTTCCAGGCCAAACTGACCTGAATCAAGCAGAGAATGGCCCAAACCCCAGCACTATGAATTCTTTCAGTTCACTTTTGTTGTGGATATTAGGAGGAGCTTCCTCTGAAGGCCTCAACTCATTTCTTTCTATGTTCAGAGATGTCCGAGACCAAGGACAAGCTTATGCTGAATCTCCCAGGCAAGAAAATCAGGATGGAAGATAGTACTTGGACATTGCTTGGGAGATCTACGTCCCTTGCTTTAGTTGTAGACCTAAATGTATGTATTTTAACTAGTATAGCAGAGTATGGTAGATTAAAGAAAAGTGTATGTGGGATTTACATATATGTATAGAAGTAGTGATATGTAAAGGATATCTGAATATCTCAAGTCGTCTTTTTACTTGAATTGTTACAGATCCCTTGACTGGGATGGCACATGTAATTTCTCTGGCAGAACTAGTGAATTGTAAACATTGACAAATAGGAATGGTACCTTTCTTTTGTATGTTCAGTACTGCATGCAAAGGCACTGAGCTAATTTTGGGTATTGATAACTGTTTCTGTTCTGATTTAGGGATACATTTTTCTGTTTTTCTCTCCTAGAATGCAACATTTATTTTTGTCAGTCTAAATTTAATTTACAACAATGGTTTTCATTGTTTCCCATGAGTCAGGAAGTGCTTGGGTTACCTTATATTGAAGAGTGATGCATAAATTTTAACTATAGTTACTCACCAGTAGTAGTTTTCACCAGCAAAAATAAAAAATAAAAATTTTAAGCTTCTGCTGTAAGCCACAGCCCAGAATACTGTTTGGATAGGTGTGGAAGTTGTTTTAGGTTGATGAAGTCGTCAACCACTCGATTAAAGTCTACACTCCAATGAAATTTTTCATTATTGGTATTTGCAAAACTTTTGCTCAGCTGGTAACCAAACGTTACCAACCATGCACCAGCTAAATTAATCACCCCTACTAAGTAAGTTGCAATCTTAACCAAACAGAACTCTAATTTCTAATTTGCCTCTTCCTCCATCGATCATTCACTTTCTGCAGAAACTATATCGATACAGCCATGGCAGCACCTTGCTTTGAAGAACCAAACATGAATGGAGATGACTCGGTGATTCTCTTTTCTACCTCAAACTCCCCTGAACAATATACCACCACCCCTTCCTCTTCTTCCTACCACTCATCACCACCGTCACCCCAACATTGCATTAACCCAACTTACAATCTCACTGTACACAACCTCTCCTACACTTATCTCCCAAATAGGGGCATAACACTTTCAGTTTCTCAACTGCTGCAAAAGCCTAAGCCTGTTGCCATACTCAAGTCAGTCTGTTTTGTTGCAAAAAGTTGTGAAATACTTGCCATTGTTGGCCCGAGTGGCACCGGAAAATCTACCCTCCTGCGGATAATATCAGGGAGGGTGAAAGATGAAGACTACAATCCCAAAAGTGTCTCCATTAATGATCATCAGATAACTAGTCCTGCTCAGTTGCGCAAAATATGTGGATTTGTTGCACAAGAAGATAGTCTGCTTCCCCTACTGACTGTGAAGGAGACTTTGATGTTCACTGCTAAGTTTCGACTTAAAGGCATTGATGCAAAAGAGAGGGTGGAGAGCTTAATGCAAGAGCTTGGTCTTCTCCATGTCTCTGATAGCTATGTGGGAGATGAAGAGAATAGAGGGATATCTGGTGGAGAAAGGAAAAGGGTATCTATAGGTGTCGATATGATTCATGATCCACCTATTTTGCTTCTTGATGAGCCGACTTCAGGCCTAGACAGCACTTCGGCACTTCAAGTTATAGAGCTTCTTTCTATAATGGCCAAATCAAAGCAAAGAACCGTGCTTTTATCAATACACCAACCAAGCTATAGAATTCTTCATCACATCTCCAACTTTCTGATCCTCTCCCATGGTTCTGTTGTCCATAATGGGAGCATTGAATTACTGGAAGAAACTATAGGTAATCTTGGAATGCAAATTCCATTGCAGCTCAATGCCCTAGAATTTGCCATGGAAGTTATAAAAACCCTGGAAGATTCATATTCCAGAAGCACTAGTGATCATCACCCTCATGCTACAGAAAACAAAGAACCATGCTCCTACCCTTCATTGCCAGAAATGGAAATCGGCAGAGATCAACATGATCAAACCAAAAACATGGGTGATTATTTCTCTAATTTATATGACATCATGTTTCTCTGCTCAAGATTTTGGAAGATAATTTACAGAACGAAGCAGCTGCTTCTGGCCAGAACACTGCAAGCTCTTGTTGGAGGTTTTTGCTTGGCAAGCGTGTACATAAAACTGAGGAAAGATGAAGAAGGCGTAGCAGAGCGACTAGGCCTCTTTGCTTTCAGTCTAAGTTTTCTACTCTCTTCCACAGTTGAAGCATTACCGATATTCCTTCAAGAGCGGCGAGTTTTAATGAAAGAAGCCTCAAGGGGGGCTTACAAGATCTCCTCTTACATGATTGCCAACACCATTGTCTTCCTACCCTTTTTATTTGCAGTGGCTCTTCTGTTTGCTGTTCCTGTGTATTGGCTTGTAGGCCTCAATCCTTCTGTGGCTGCTTTCGCATTTTTCACTTTCGTGGTTTGGCTCATTGTGTTGATGGCTAGTTCTCTAGTGCTCTTTCTCAGTGCAGTCTCTCCCGATTTCATTTCAGGAAACTCGCTTATCTGCACAGTTCTTGGAGCCTTCTTCCTCTTCTCTGGCTACTTCATTCCGAAAGAGAGCATACCAAAATACTGGCTCTTCATGTACTATGGTTCCATTTACAGGTATCCGTTGGACACATTGCTGACAAACGAGTATTGGAGTATTAGTAGCGAGTGTTTCTCTTGGCATGCTAATGATCAATTTCCCTCCGAGTGTTTGCTCACTGGCAATGATGTGCTGAAGAGTCGGGGACTTGATAAGGACACCAGGTGGATCAATGTAGGGATCATGTTTGGTTTCTTTGTGTTTTATCGAGTGCTCTGTTGGATCATTCTTTGTCGAAGGGCTTCGAAAACAACAATTTAATCACATAAGATCGATGTTATCATACTGTACTTATGGGTTACTTCAGGAATAGTGAGAAAGTAATTACTTCAGAAAAATAATTTTGTAAATCCCAATCTTTCATTCCATAAGAAAGTAATCATGTAAGAAATTCGAACATAAAAGATTTAAGCAAAGCCAAAATGTTTCAAACGTTGTAAGACAAGTTGTCAAACACAAATAGAGTGAATTGAAACCAATGCATTGCTTTTTTTCTTGAGACGTAGAAAAGTCGAACCAAAAGATCTGAGACTTGAAGAGCACAAAAGAAGATAATGAAGAATTGAACTCTTGCCGCAAGGGTGAAAGAAACAAGTGGTCTACCAAAGGGAAACTAGAAACCCCCACAACCGAACATTGATGTAAAACAACATAAGAAAGATGCAGAGCCGCAATGAAAATTATAATGTATTCTTGATACAAAACCAGAACTATAATTACGGCCAAAATTGAAAGGAAATTATCGAGATCTAGAACGAAAGTAGTTCCTGTTGTACCTACTCATAATCCCTAACAGAAACAAAACTCAAGAAAATCATCAATTTCCCAAAAAGCCGTTATATCCATCAAAATCTGATAGACCCTCTTACATAAGCTGCAGATATGCATACAATGCAGCACATCTACCAAAAGCAGTGCTTTTTAATCAACTAAAGCTCATCCTCCATCCTCAAGTACTCTCCAATATCAGCCTGGTGAAGTACCACAATTCCATTGGGGTCCAACTTCCTACAATCCTGGGTAGACTTGGCCGCAATCCCAAAACCCAATGGAATATCTGACATTGAAAACACAACCACCCCATCACCGGGCATAATATTCTCTGTAATCCTACCCAACCCACCTTTCAAAACATGGTTTCCGTAGAGATATGACATCTCGGAGGTAGGTTTGAGCCAGACCTTGTGTTTAGCATTTGAGGCCACTAAACTCAAACATTGAACAGTTAGGTGGAAGCTGCCACCGTGAGTGAACTTACCAATGCAAGTTCCAAGGAGACTAAATTGACCCGAGCTATGTTTGTTGCACGCTTTACTAGTGAGTCACTGACGTAGTAGACCCTGTTCTTGTTGAGGCGAAAGCAGTAGCGACCTGGATTTGGGTCTGGACCTTCATGAGAAGGGTTCTCGACAATGTTTTTGAGGTTGTTGCCTGTGAACTTGAACAGCTTTTCGAACACGGCAGTGGTTTCAGCTTCATCCAAAGGCCTCATCTTGGTCCTGGAGTTTAGGAGGGTTTGGAGACAAAGATTGGTGAGCCTCTGCTTGCCCTTCTACAGTTCTGTATACTGATATTCCCTAGAAATAATACCATTAATTAATATTTATATATATATATATATATATATATTTCAATATGCATACAACCACAGAAGAAGAATCACAGAAATATCCATAGTTGATCTTGTTATTCTTAGAATTTGCAACAAAAGTGCTAGTTAGTTGTGATCACAGTAAAAAATGAAAGATATCGAAGCGGAGTCTAAATTCGAGGAAATCTATGCAAGCAATGGAACTGGTGGGATATTAAGCTAAAGAGTACTCACACAACTTGAATAGCAAGCAAATATACATAATTGCCAGAATCTTCTGTTTTGGAGTTTGCTTGAGAGCAAAACAAGCGATATTTGTCTGAAATTCCAGATTAGAACTTGACCAGTAACAAAAGTTTGAAATTCCAATTTCATAGAATACATAACCAAATCAAACCCAAACATAGGATAACAGAAACCATAAGAGAGACGAAGAACAGCTTACGAGGAGAGAAAGAGGGGGGAGGCTGCGACTGGAGAGAGAGAGAGAGAGAGAGAGAGGTCTGAGCTGCGGTGGCCTCAGTGGTGACTGGTGAGTGCGACGCCAAGAGACCCAAACGAGGGAGAGAGTCAGGGACTCGGACACAACGGCAGACTTCTCAGGCAACAAAAACATTGCCAAAAAAATAAAAAACCTTGTTTAGAGTAGACTTTCTTTTTTTTTTTTTTTTTTTTTTGGTTACTAGGGTTTTGGACTTTAATTCTTTTTCTTTTTGTTGGTTAAAAATGAGCAAAATGTTGTAGAGAAACTGAATTTGAGAGGAATTTTCTGTGTATTCTCATTGATAATAGGGGCCTCTTTATATAGAGGATTACAATGCATAGAATCTCAATCATACAAGGAAAGTAATTCTACATTGATTAGGATTCTAGATCCTTCTAATTAAATCCTATTACCACTAGGTCAAATAACCTAGAGTTTGGGCTAAACACAAATTAGGTTTTCCTTCAACACTCCCCCTTGTGTTGCCCAAACGCGGTGCTTCTCTCGTTGCCTCGTTAAAAACCTTGCCGAGTAACAAAAACCCAGTGGGACAAAAATAACCTCGGTCGAAGGGGAAAAAGAGCACAACACACCCTTCACGATTCGAGGTGAACATGTAGACATCTCCCCCTGATGTCTGCGCCTCCCCCTGATGACTACGATCATGGGAGTTCATATAATTTCCGCAAGCCAATTCTTGCCACATGTTTCTCGAACGTGGTATTGGGCAATGACTTAGTAAACAAGTCTGCCTCACTGTCCTCAGATCGAACCTAGTTCACTTTGATCTCAAGGAGTGTCTGTTGTTGCTGATTATGCTTGGTGTTGTTGCTTTTGATGTAGTCTTGCCTCATTTGTTCAAAACAAGTAGCATTATCCTAAGTGCTCGTAGGCTCATCTGTGGTAGACTTCAAACCACGATTGTTCGAACATGCGTAACTATGGATCTAATCCATATACATTCACGAACCACTTCATGAAGAGCAATGATCTCTGCATTGTTCGAAGATATAGCGACTAGGGTCTATTATGTAGACCTCTAAGATGTCACGGTCTTTTCCCATGGTGAACACTTAACCGGATTGGGAATGACCATTGTGTGGGTCAGAGATATACCCAACATCAGCAAAACCTTCCAAAACACATGTCGTTTTGGGATGGGGATAGAGAACGCAGGCCAGCGTTGGCGGCGTTTCTGGTGTGTGATGGGTCCGAATCCATCATCTCTTTGTAGGGATAGAACAAGCCCATATCAATCATCCATCTCAAATGTTGAAAGATATCTTTTACACCAATCCAATGGCGTCGCGTTGGCGCAGAGCTATATCAAGCTAACAGGTTCACAACATATGAGATGTCCGGTCTTGTGCATTGAGATAAGTACAATAATGCGCCTATTGTACTTAACTAGGGCATTTCTGCCCCTAGCGCATCTTCGTCATCATCCTTCGAACGAAGAGGATCCTTTTCAGGATCAAGACTACAGACGATCATGGGGGTGCTTGTAGGCTTGACCTTGTCAAAATGCCTAAGCATCTATCGACACGATGCTCAAGTTCCAAACCGAGACATAATCGTGTTCTCCCAAAATCCTTCATCTCAAACTACAGATTTCAAGTGTTCAGCGTTTCCCTTAACTCTTTAAGGGCTTCTAATGAAGATCATGTCCAACATGAACTGCGATGGAATCAGAAACTTGTTATAGAAACGCGTGGGCATATCCCTTCCCAATCAAGTAGTCACTTTAGTGAACGTTTCAACCTCTTTGTAAACGCGCTCCATGGTCTAGAGCCACTTGACTTGGGTAAATGAAGTTCGCCATGAACCTTCATGTATATTCCGTATCTAGATCCCTATAGAGATACGTAGTGACCACATTTGTAAGCTGCATGTTCAGTTATTCGGAAACTACCAAACTGACAGGGTAGTGGAGTGCAATGACATCCATTACGAGAGAATATGTCTCATCGTAGTCGATTCCAGGGCGTTTTATGAGAAGCCTTGCGCCATAAGGCGAGATTGCCATCTCTTTTTCTCACTACGCTTTCTAACGAAGACCCATTAGTCAACAGGTTTTATGTTAGGAGGTGTCGGCATCTCTAGCTCGAAAACCTTCCTCTTCGTTAGAGAATCCATCTTAACCTGGATCGCATCTTTCCATTTAGGCCAAAAACTCTCTACGTTGGCATTCATTCATCAACGGAGCGTGGTTCGATATCATCGGACTCAGCAAACTCATGCGTAACTACATCATCAATTGTGATGGAGTTTCTATCCCACATCTCATGTACACTAGTGTAAGTTTCATAGAGCTCTATATTCTCAGGAATAGGGTTTGACGTTGAGGCGTCCCCCAATGATAACCATAACCCGAAAGATACTCATGAGACGGATTTTGAGTCTTGATGATTAAAGGATTGGAATGTGCCAAAGTATCATTCGAACCCACGGGCCTCCCACGCATCCTAGCTGGGGCCATGGCCTGTAACGCCAGAGTGCCACTTTCTTTGGCATTTGCGCCATGCCTACCTCCGTGTAGGGTGGCGCTTACGTCCTCTCGTAGGAACGTCCTTCCTTGCAGGCATGTTTGCAGCATAATTGTGTGATCTCGTCACTTTAATAGGGATCAAGATGAGACATAGTGGGGACAGACTACGACAATTCCTGTCGTTCCTGTTGAACATGCTTGTTCTTATCTCCCCCTAACGACGGGAAGACTGTCTCATCAAAGTGACATCCGCAAATCTAGCGGTAAGGAGATCGCCTAGCAAGGGCATTCAAGTGGCGGACGATTGTTGGAAGCGCAAATCCAACGTAGTTGCCCATTCGTCTGTAAGGACCCATCATAGAGCGCTGTGGCTGCGCAATTGGCACATAAATGGCTCACTCAAATGTGCGTAAGTACAAAAGACGTGTACCCAGTCACTAGCTGTAACGCAGAGGTACATTGAGTGGCGATAGGTCGTAGACGAATTAGCATAGCTGCATGCGATATGGCATCACCCCAAGCGGATGTAAGAAGATTGGTGCGCATTACCAATGTTCGGACTACCATCGTAGTCGTTTCCGCGAGACCAATTGGGTGTGTACATGGGAATGTGATGTCCAACATCAAACCCATTGCAATATCCATCGAAAGCTTCGATGTAAACTCTCTAGCATAGTCAAATCCAATGACTGAATAGGATGATTCGGGGAGTGAGCCCGTTGTCACATGATATGTGCTAGGAGTGTAGCATAAGTAGCATTTATAGGTGGACAATGGCGCAACACGTGACCGGCGTGTTTGCGTGTCAACCAACATCATGAAATATTTAAGCGTCGCAAGTTGGTTGAATCAATCCACAAAATCCCTACGGATTCTTTGTAAGAACAGAATGAGTATTGTCATATCCTTTGCATAGGACGGTCTCAGTCCTAATTTCCTAAGGAATGGGCTTTGTAAAATGAGCGAGAGGCCTTAGAAGCAACCATGAGGATTTTGGTTAGGCCTAAGCGTTTGTAGCGCTATTAGAAGCAAAATATGTGACTACATCTCCCATCCTGGCGTGGGAGCCATGGAAATTAGCATGTATGGCGTCATGGCCACAAGGAGGAACAACCATGGCGTTATGCCCATGGTTGGCGCCTTTTATGGTGGCATCTTGCTTCATTTTGCTCAAAAGAATGATGTCCATGTGAAGTCTTTGTAGACGGATCATCATATCATGACTAGGATGATCTATCCTGTCGTGACAAAGCCAATATGTGTCTAAATCCAAGAGATCTTCTCTCAAAACTTTATTGGATTTAATAGCTCGAATAGTGACATAAAGTCCACTAGAGAGACACATAAACTTCTCTAAGATGCGTCATTGTTCGCAATCATTAGAGGTAATGCAAAGGAACTCATTTCCGTTCTCTACATGCATTTTCGCATGGAATTCGTTGGCTATTCATAGGTTACTATTTACCCTAAGAGCGTAGAGAGTTTCTGCGATAACTGTAATCAAGGTGCCATTTGGCAAGTGGAACTTGGGCTATTCCATGTCCTTGAATTAATATTGATGGCCCAGCCATCGTAGTCACAAAGTAATATGCTCAGAATCAAAATTGAGTCATAATGAAAAGCACTCAAAATTTTATTCATAAGCCAACGAAATACATCATTGTTTCTATGATCAAAGAAAATCTAATCCAATAAAAAGGAATATGGCAATCGCCTACATCTCTTGGAAAATAAAAAGACTTAATCAAAATCGCCAATTTCTGGGTCTTGATCCTTGTAGTCTTCCACCCTTAGATCTAGATCACCATCTTGATCTTCTTGTGCCATGTAATTTGCTTCCCTTGCTTCACGATACGTCTTGTATGCGTTTGCAACATTCTGGGGTGCGGTACATGTTTTGGCCCAATGTTCAGTTGATCCACATCGAAAACAAACATCATTATGGTCAGGCTCCCTTGATCGAGGCGCCATTGGGGCGCGATTTGAACGACCTATCCTTTTGGTGGCGTTACCACCATGGTCGGAGGCTCCGCCTCTCTCTCTCTTCACACGTTGACCTCTACGGTTCCGTGCACGCCTCTCTTGGCGATTTCCTTCCTCTTTAGGGCGAATATATGGACCAGAACGTCCAGAATAGTCCCTATCCTTAGGGTTTCGCTCCTTGCGTCCTCCATTGGGGGCGCGACTATAGTTAGACTCCGGAATAGGCTTAGTTCCCACGGGTCTAGCATTATAGTTCTTCACAAGGATATTATCGTGCTTTTCAGCTACGTTCATGGCGCCAATGAGCTCATGAAACCTTGTGATACGTCCTACATTTACATCAATCCGATAATTCTTTGAAATCATCAATGCAGAGACGGGGAAGGTAGAGAGAGTCTTCTCGATCAACATCGTATCAGTTATGGCTTGGCCACAATACTCCATCAGAGACTTGATACGAAGAGCTTCCGATTATAATCAAGCACAGACTTGAAATCACAAAAGCGGAGGCTATGCCATCGCACTTCTAAATCAGGAAGCAGGGAGTCACGAACGTTGCCAAATCGCTGCTCTAGTTCTACCCATAGCTTTCTTGGGTCTTCCTCATTGAGGTATTCATTTTGGAGCGCGTCATTCATGTGCCTTGTCATGAGAATTATGGCTTTAGCTTGTTTTGCTTCAAAAGCAGTAGCTTGCTCGATTGAGAGCACGTTCTGACCAGGCTCTTGGATGGTTTCCAAATTCCATCAGCCTTAAGATGTTGGCGCACATCTCGGACCCACCTATGGTATCCTGCGCCAGTTGTCTCGAGTGGGACAAAGCTCAACTTGTTCAGGTAACTCATCCTGAAAAACAACACAAGATTAGGGTTAGTTTCGGAGCGAAAAGGCTACCACGAAAAACTATTAAATTTCTGAGCGTAGTCGCTTCTAAGAAATTAGGAATTTTCTGAGCGTAGTCGCTTCCAAGAAAATCCAATTCCAAGAGGGGTTTTGGATTAGATCGAAACGACGATGTATATGGTCAATCGTTTTCTTCTCAACAAACTCTAAGTTTGGAGGACTCTACAAGCTCTAAGCTTGGAGTAAGCACGAACCCCCACAGTTCGGCTATTGGTCTCCCCTATGTAGAGAAAAGGGGGGTAGAAGAAGGGATTTTGGAAGTCCCCGAGAAAAGAAGAAGAAGTTGAAGGAAAAAACTTCAAAAACGGGAACTTTTAGAAAAGTTTACCTTAAAAGATGGCGGGGAAAAATGTCACCGAAAAGACTGTAGCAGCCGGAAGTACTGTAGCAGCGGGACACTGTAGCAAGTTACTGTAACTGCGGAAAAATTACTGTAGCTGACCGAAAAGTTGTCCAGAAAAGTCGCCGGAAAGTGTTCGAAAAAGTTGCCGTGGTACTGTAGCGACGGAAGTAATGTAGCAAAAATACTGTAGCGACGGAGTACTGTAGCAATTACTGTAGCTGCGGAGGTTTCTGGGATTTGAGGGCTACGATTATAGGGTTTCAGGGTTAGGGCTCGTGCTGATAACTTATTGTAGAGAAACTGAATTTGAGAGGAATTTTCTGTGTATTCTCATTGATAATAGGGGCCTCTTTATATAGAGGATTACAATGCATAGAATCTCAATCATACAAGGAAAGTAATTCTACATTGATTAGGATTCTAGATCCTTCTAATTAAATCCTATTACCACTAGGTCAAGTAACCTAGAGTTTGGGCTAAACACAAATTAGGTTTTTCTTCAACACAAAAAAAATTTTGAGATAGATTTTTCACCTTAAATTCTAAAATCATTAAAAAAAAATCTTATAAACCCGTCTAGCGCCTAGACGCCGTGTCACGAGCCGCACTTAGGAGTAGTGCTATCGTGACACTTTGTAAGGGAGATGCTGAAAGGGGCGAACCTTGAGGTGAGGAGATGCCGAGAGGGGCGAGCCTTGGGACAAGGAGAAGCCAAGAGGGGCGAGCTTGCAGCTAAAGTGAGGACGAGTGGCATTATCATAATTAAGTAGAAGTCGGGTTCGAGGTACTTCGGCTTGGAATTTGGGAAAACTCAAAACACGAGAAATGTCCGGGACATCAAAACGAGTTCAACGCACTTGACGGCATGTCATTTGGATTTTGTGTGAATTAGTTATGGACAATTAGTCTCCTCAGCTATTTTGATGTTTCCTCCTGCCATGTTCATGTAAGCAAGATATGCTCTATAGAGGGAGGCATGGTGTCAAGCTCTCCACCACCCCCGGTGCTAGCCTTCATGGGGCACTAAGTGAGCTTCTCCCGGGCACTTGTGGGGGCCTAGGGGACCGGGCATGTGTAGTCAGAAAGGGGCGGCATATGTTTCCACAAGTCAAGAAGTCTCGTAGACGGTATTGGCCGAAAGGCCGATATTGCGGGTCGACGTCGGGGACGAGGTTCGGATGAGGGTGATCCTTATGCCATTGGTGTTTGACAAACATGTGGGCTTACGGAAGATATGTTGGGACCTCGTGGTGCTCATTGGCCACGAAGCAAGCGACATGGGCATGTGTTAAGGTTCGACCTTGCCCAAAGCAAAGTGATGCCAGCAAGCACAGGAGGGGTGACCCCGTGCTAGACTGAAGGAAGCTTAAGAGGGGCATCAATGATGAGTTGCTCACTCAAGTGGCGTGTCAACAAGCAAGACGGTATGCCCTCTTGAGGATTGGCCTACGGGCTAGAATATGCCTTGGAGCCATGATAGTCTTCAAGAAGAGAACATGGTAGCCTTGTTAGATGGGAAAGGCCACAAGGCCTCGATGGCTTGTCAGGTTGGTAATCAAGGCTTCAGTAGACAGGCAAGTGTTACCCATGAGCCGAGTGGGCTGCCTAGGTGATGCCCATGAGGCAAAGTATGAGGGTATGTGTTGCCCAAGAGCCAAGTGGGTTGCACAAGAGATACTCACAAGGCAAGATACGAAGGCAGGTGGTGTCCACGAGCCGAGTGAGTTGCACAAGTGATGCTCATGAGGTACAGGATGAAAACAAGTATTTCCTATGAGTTCATTGGGTTGTGCCAGTGATGCCACAAGACGAAGTAAGCGGGCACGTGCTATCAAGTAAGGTGCGTAAGTGATGCGCACAAGGTTAAAGTACGCGGGCATGGGTTGCCCTTGAGCTGAAGACTGAGTGGGTCGCATAAGTGGAGTATCAGGAAGAAAAGTGAAGTACACAGAAAGAAAAAGAAAAATGGAGTATCAGGAAAGTAAGGAAGATAGGTTGGCCTTGGTTCAGAGAAATCTTGGCGCCTCACGGGCCGCTGAGTATAAAGTCGGCCCGTGACACGCCGCTTAGGCTGAGTTTTAGGACACAGTAGTTTAGAATTCAAGAATCACAAATCCCAAATAATTTAATAGTTCAATATATGAACTTACCAGTGGTTCAAAACTCACAAATCACTAGTTTAAAATTATAATTTTAAGTAGTAAAGTCATGAAGAGGTTTTTTTTTTTTTTGTGCAAAATAAGGGATAAGAAGTTTGCAACTAGATACAAAAACAAATGGTAAAGAAACCTAACTATATAAAAATTAGGGTTTACTTACCCTGACTATTCAAATTGCACAATAAAAAACCAAGAGAAAATGTTACAAACAGTACCCGAACTAAGGCTCATTCTTAATTTCAGTACCCTACTATGCAAAACTATTACTTTGGTACCCCAAATTTGAAGTCCGACCCAAGAATGATACACGCCGTCCATCACGGCGTTAACTAGCTAACCACATGACATATTTTGAGGGCCCTCATGGTTTGCCACATAGCAAAGACTTAACGCTGTGATGGACGGCATGTACCATTCTTTGGTAGAGCTTCAAACTTGGGGTACCAAAGTGATATTTTGCATAGTCGAGTATTGAAATTAGGAGTCGGCCTTAGTTCGGGTACTGTTTGTAAAATTTTCTCAAAAACCAATAACAAATATTCAATCTCATTTTTATTTGACTCCACATATCTAGAGAGAGAGAGAGTGCGATGAGATGTAGTAGTCGATACAAAGAGAGGTTTGCATATGCAAAGCAAAATGACAACTCGTAGAAAAGCAAGGACTACCATAAAACTTGTAGACCCTTTCTTGGCTTATCAATGCTCGATATATTAGGCCCTGATATTAGTATGGCCTTGCGAAAGTCAAAATGGGTTGGAACCAAATTAGTAGCTTTTTTAGGGTTTCACTTTTTGCCACCATCTTCCGAGAATTTGTTATGCACCTAAGATTGGATTAGAGATTCAATATTATCGGTAACTGTTGACGAAAGACTGGAGGTTCTTGAGCCAATCGATCAAGGTATCTTCTATTTTTTCGCCACTCTATTTTTTTTATATATTAAAGGTTACAATCTAATGTAGTTATCTATTGAAGAGTTGTTATTCGATATATGGATGCTTTATCAATCAGAGCTGTCTTTCATTTAATTTTAATGTAATCTCCTTAACTAAACTATATGCAGGAATGCCTATGGTTTTGAATTGTGTGATTTTAGGTGATCTCCTGAACTAAATTTTCTATGCAGGGATTGATAATTTTACCTTATGTGATTATAAGTTCGGTTGTGTTTTGTGGAGTTAAATGTTGTTGCTTTTACCTCATGAGTTGAGAAATATTAAGCTGTCACACCCTAACCTAGAAATCTGTAATTTTTTTTTTCTTTCCAAGTAAGGATGTGAATAGCTTTTAATTCTCAAAGATAAGAAACACTTCGGTAAATAAAAACTATATTGAAAAATAAGAATAAGAGGTGACTGGGTTGTTGAACTCTTTAGTACATAAGTAAGTTCTTACAAGAAAAACAAAAGCAAGCTTATAAAATAAGCTTTATTGTACAAAGATAAACCAAAACAGCAAACAAAAAATTTATCTCTTCTCCTACATCCAGATTTCCAGAAATTAAGTTTTAACCCTCAAGAGTATGATCTGCACAATATCATAAAAGGGGTGAGCTTAAAGCTCAGTAGAGCAAACCTCAAACATGTAATTAGTGATGGTGTAAGACAGAAAATAACTTCTTATACTCTAGTTGTTAGTAATCTTGTACTAATCTCGGTCACTAATGTCTTCTTGCCAAACAACAGATCATTTTGTCAATAATAATTGAAGGGGCTTTTCTCCCCAATTGTATATACCATAGGCTAACATTGCTAGTCCCTTACGAGTATTAGACTCAACTACACAACCATTTTCACTCTTTCTTCAAGCTAGGATAAGATAAAACAACATGATGATGAACTAAGCATATATTTTACACAACATAAACATTCTGATCAACAGCAAATGTCACTCAAAATCATATCAATAGACCTATATAATCAAACTTGAGGTTCCCAAAACTTCCCCTACCTTAAACCTGGTTTAGTAAAGCTGAGGCTTTGTTTCTAGACCTCTAAAAAATTATTTCTGGACCCTGTTGTTTCCAGATTCTCTAAATTGTTTTTCTGCTCTGTTTTCTAACTTGTGTTTTCTTACTGCAGGTAAGGATCTCTTTTAGACTAGAAGATGTAAAGATTAGAATGTATAGGTAGCTTAGCCACCACATGTTTAGCTTAGTCAGTTAGATAAACACTGGGAATAGCTTACTGCTAACTCCTGCTTAGAAAAATCATCTGAAGATTATCCCAAACTGCCAACTCCTGTTTTGAGCTTGCTGCCCAAGTTTTAAGCTGCTCTAAGAGCAGCCACTTGCTGCACACAATTAACTTTATGTCTGCACTCTTAATTGTGGTTAAAAGTGTGTAAGCATATGTTTTCAACAAGCTACTAGGTGACACAACAGTTAGATAAAACAAAATAAAATTCCAGATTTTTTTTTCTTCTTCTAACATGTTTCTGTGCATGCGTTGCAGGTTTTAACAAAACTTCCAGCCAAAGAAAACTCAAGAAGAAGGAACACAATTAGCTAAGCATTTGCTGGAAATTTTAGTACCTTTGCAAAATGTAATGGCAGCAAGTCTGGGAAGCTATAATTTCAAATCATGAACAAGTAATTGATGTAATGTGGCTTATGGAAACATGTATTATTGTAGATATAATACTTTGCAAATAGTTATGTATGTCTCCTTCTTGAAACCATGCACAATTTGTAGTATCTCTTTTCTTTTTCTTTTCGACAAAGATTGTATACAGGTTAAAGTTTGTTTTTCTTTGTAAGAAGTACTGGTGTTCTATTCTAGTATTTTGTCAACAAAAACTAGTTAGTTTTTTAATGAACCCATACACAAAGCTAGACCTCTATATTTGACCCTTCTTTTACTAAAACAAATAAGTATACAGCTATAACATAATTTAGAAGTAGTAAACTAGACTTATTAACTTAAACCAAGTTCAGTCTTCACATAAGCATCCGTTGTTGGGTCATTTTATTTGAGTTTACTCATACAAGCTTAAAAGACTTACCGGGGTTGTTGTTGCAAGCTGGTGTACTATTCCATGGTGTAGGGGTTTTTCTACAGGTCAGGGTAATCAGGCTTGATGTCGTAGCTTGTTGTCGCAGCAGTATTAGGTTTAGAACCTACTTTGTTTATTTTATTTACTGCTGTTTATAATATGCTCTTGGCGAGCGTTTGCATTTACTTTGCTCCATTCAAGCATCATTGCCATGAGTCACCTTAAACGTTCCACCACCTTTGAAGCTACTTGCGTCCTTGAAGAATTCAAAAGTGTAACCATCACAACGTTTTTATTGTTTTCGGTTTCCTCTCTTTGTAAAACAATTTTGATTTTGGTTTTTTTTTTAATACAATGGCTGTTGCGATTTTATGTGAGATTGAAGTGTTGAATTTAGATGTTTAATTTTTGAATACTATGTTTTATGTTTTAGGTTTTTAAAACAGAGAATTGCAATTTCATAAGTGTTATGCATGATTGTTGGTTTTGTGTCAATAACCCATCGTTTATGTGTTAATTGATCTTTGGATGCATAATTTGATTGATGAGCATGTAATTGAATCCATATTAAGATATGTTAGAGTTCTAGGTCTTAATAATTGAAGTGAAAAATCTATAGTTCCATAGGTATATCAATAATGAGCTTTGCATGATAGGATTAGCATTCTAACTTGTTATCTTTGCTTGAATTGATCAAACTTCCATGTGTGTTTAATGCGTTGAAAGAGTTTTTGTTAGTGATTAACTACTACTAGTAATTGCATGCTTAATAGGGTTAGCCAGCTATGATACGTTCATCTAGTTAATTTAATTAAGGAAAGTAAAAGTGACTTTGTATGTGTTCATCTTTGTTTTTGATTTATTCCTTGCTATAACATGTTTTGATTCGTGATTGATGCTTTGAAACCTTGCTAATATGTTAGTAGTAGTTAATTACATCTAATTTTCTTTCCATTCATCTTTATCTACTTAAATATGTGTTTTGGTGAGTCATTTGTATATTATTTAGTTGTTTGATTAAAATATAAATCGTAAAATCTCCTTTCTGGTAAATCGTAAATAATAAAGTGTTAATATATTCTTGGTTTATTTATCTAACGTTTTTCATCTGCAGAATAAATAATCCCTAATTCTAGGTTGAGAACGATCCCTACTTATTCTTACTACACACTTATAGGGTTTTAATTGTGTACTAACTTCGGTGCAGTCAATACACAACCCCATTTACTAAATACATGCCTCAATTTTTTTTGTCCATCTTCTTCCTTAAACTTCCTCTTCTACCCTTCTTTTTTATTAGGAAAAATTTAATTACCCATCTAATTACTTGATACTCTAGACCTGATGCTATTGTATGACATGTTATTCTAGTTTCAAAGAAAGTGAGAACGCAAAGGTGCTGCAATGAGTCTATGGCTAGAGGAGCAAATATACAATTGACTTTCACAACTATAATCAAATCATCATACAAACACAATTAATGGAGTGAGGAATAGAGGAGGTACTTGTTGTCAGTATTTGTTTAATAATCTATCAAACATATAAATCCAGTTGTTGTATTATTCTCTGTTTATGTGAGGGTCAAAGTGAACCCAGATATTGTATATATGAAGATGAGATCCCCTTGGGTGCATTAATGCACGGGTACATTAAAAAAATATTCCATTTGTGACCGGTATCAAGCGGTAGCATTGGTTGTGAATTTAGGGACGGTTGTATATTTGAATTTCAAAAGCATATGTTGCCTTGATTGCTGAGCCCACTACTTTACTCTTCTTCATCATCTTCTTCTCTCTCCCAACTCATTTGTTCTCCACATCCTCTACTTCTCATTCTTCTCTGGTTCCTCTCTCTCTCTCCATCTCTAAACTCCCTCAAACCAAGCATGTCGTCGAAGGTTTGCACAAAGAAGGCACATGAAAAGAACGAAACTGAGCAGCTACAGAAACTCTGATGGAGGTGCCCAAAAGAGTACATGAATCGCGGTCTCTAAACCGAGCAGCTCCAGCACCTCTAATGGAGGCCCTTAAAAGAGTACCTGAATCGCGGCCTCTAAAGCATAGATAACGACATTAGTCTCTGAGGTCTTGAACCAAAATTCTCTAATTTTAGAGTCCGCAAAGAAAGCTTTTGTTGACAGCCACATTGTTGAAGAGAAACTCAAGGAATTACAAAATGTCAGGCCTGATGTGGTGGTTGAGGTACCAAGACCTACTTTCGATGAGACGTCATCGCTAAAAGAGAAAGCACCAGAAAAATTGCAGTTGTCTACCTCACCTGACAAAGTCAAAGAGATGAAGGATCAAAAGAAGCTCATCATGATGAAGAAGAAAGCCTTCCGTCGTTCCATCAGTTTTTTGAATTACCTGTAAGTATTCAAATTTCCCTCAACTTTGTACTTATATCAAATGACTCAAGTTGTGTGATATTATTAGATTGAGTGCAGGAATATTTAACACAAACAAATCAATCCTCTGAAGCTAACCCATGACGTGAGTATTCATTGAAAGTCCAAGCGCAATAACTGATTAGACACTGGAAATTACATCATTACATGCCCATTTTGCAATTACGTGAAATACTAACTGAGCAATTGATTATGTTTCAGTTTCGAGTTAAGATATCTCAAAAATGAAAAAAGCTTCTAACTAAAGAGAAGGAGCAGTATGTAGTGACTGATCGATGTGCTTAGTCATCAATTTATGAGGAAGAGATACTTGAGTTGGTTCACATTGATTCCCATTGCTCTCCAGAATGCTTCAGAACTTTGGTTGCAGATTTTAGCAATGAGAAAAAAGCAGCCTATTCAGCAATAGGATTTGATGTTTTGTTAAAGATTTCAGGAATAAAATGCACTATTCTATGTTGCAGGTTCTTGTGGACTCCATAGACCCCAAAGCATGTATTGTAACCATGCATGGACAGAGATTGAAATGAGTGCAAGTGACCTTGAAAATGTGATGGGGTTGAAGAATGTTGGGGTGGACGTCGCCTTTAAAAGTTCCACTAATGACCACCCTGAGTTGATGGCGATAATAGACTCATTGTGTGAGAAGTATAATAAGATTAATTTAAAGGACATGCCGACCTACCTGAAGGATACAAAAATAGTTGACGACAAGTTTAAGCGCCTGTTTGAGCTGTTCACAATTAGCATCATCCTTAGCCCATGTGCATCACTAACGATACTAAAGAAGTGGCTGCTGACCCTGAAGGACACCAGCTTGATTAGTTCTTAAAATTGGGCTAAGTATTCATTCAAATATTTGATAGAGGCCATCGTCAATTTCAATAAAGAGTCATAGTCCTATTGTAGCAATTGTGTTTCACATGGGAGACCATTGTGGACAAGTCCTTGTACCCGACTGAAGCTTACCATGAAATGGGCAAACTGCCCAAATGGGTGAACAAGCAAGATGGTTTGTTGGATGATACTGTTGTTGTGGCAAATGTTAGCAATCGTGTTAGTACTGGAGATCAGGCAAAAGAATATATGGTGTTTAAGAAAGAAATTGTTCAATTGGTTGCTAAAGTGGATGGGCTGGAAAAAAATATTGGCAATCTGAGAGATGATATGATGGGAAAGATGGACAAAGTCTTGAATATGCTGAATTCTCTGACTTCAGAAAACGTGAATGCCAATCAGAATCCAAACTAATGGCTTAACAGAGAAAGTGAGCCCTGTTAGGTCATAATTACTTAGTAATTATTCCTCTAATCTAGCACTTTTGCTTAACCTTTGTGTTTATTTATATATATTTATTATGTTTTCCTTGTCATGCTAGGAAATGATGGAGAAGCTTGGAAATGCAAAAAAAGTCAACTTTAGCACATTTTCCTACTCCGGCTAGGAGAAACCGAACTAGGCAAGGAAGGAGGAGCGGTAGACTAACCAAACGAACTCCAAATGAGTTGAAACTTTCCATATCTATTCTAGACATCCTAAGGATCATTTAACACATGTTATTACAAATACAAGCCATGAACATCATATTAAATAGAGAAGAACTACCCAACCTCCCACCTAGCTCTCAAAGATGTCAAATGATGAGAGACTTGCTTCAAGGTATGCGATTTTCGGTTTTTACAACCCAAAACACCATACACATCCACATAACTTAAGAACAAAGAAGAACAAAGGCTTGGATGTGTGAAAGCAAGTGTTGTGATTGATTTAGAGTGTGTAGCAACTTTGGTTTTGGTGAAACCTAAGTGCCTACACACCTATTTCTCACACAAACTCAAACAACTATGTACAAGGTATGAAAAACTAACCTAAAACTAAAGAAAAGAGAGATTTGGATGCTCCAAAATGAGAAAGCCAAGGGGGTGCACCAAAACCGAAGTTACTACACACTCTAAATCAATCACAACAGTTGCTTTCACACATCCAAGCCTTTGTTCTTGAGTTTTGTGGATGTGTATGGTGTTTTGGGTTGTAAAACTGAAAATCCCATACCTTGAAGCAATTCTCTCATCATTTGACATCTTTGAGAGATAGGTGGGAGGTTGGGTAGTTCTTCTCTTTTCTCTTCCTTCTCTATTTAATATGATGTATATGGCTTGTATTTGTAATAACATGTGTTGTGAGTAGTTGGATTTGAGGCTACGGCTAGCTCTAGCCAAACTTATGGGCAAATAATATAAATTTCCATGTATTTTGATGTTTATGCATGTTTTTAAGCTTTTGGCTACTATACTTGCATGTATCCTAAATGTGTTTATAGATTTATCACCTAGAAGCATGCTTTAGGAAATTAATGAATCGGCAACATGAACTTGATAAACTCTTGATTCTGTGAGCATGTGTAGTTAAATAGGTGGTGGCTTGGCTCATTCATTCGAGAAGAACTATGTTGCTTGAATTTCTTACCTTGAAATTAAAGCATGATGTTGTGAATTTAGGTTCCGGAAGAATTTAGGCTCACGGCACCATAGGCCATTTAGGATCCGGAAGATTTGAATGGTATAAAGGTTGTGTGATTTAGCTTTGCTTCAGAAGAGATTGTTAAAATTGCACGACTAGTTGGTTTCTTGGTAGCTTCATCAAAGCACTAAGGGGAAATTTATCAAAGCATATTATTACATTAAATATGGGTTACATTTTGTGCATGAGTAAGGTTAGGTGTGATGCTTAAGTAGCCCCAACAAAGCTTCACAAAACAAAGATTAGAAGCAACATGAGGTATGAACTTGTGGGCAATAATAAATGGAGAATGAAACGAAGTTACTGTGTTTCTTTATAGTTGATCAATAAAAGAATGCACTGACATTCAGTGCATTCTAACATGTCATCGCGATTTCCCTTTGTGCAGTGAACATGTTGCAGTTATATGTTCACATCTTGTAATAAGAGATTAATGACTTTAATGAAGTTGCTTTTCTTTTTTATCTATCCCTTCTCTGTTTAGTGTTCATGATTGCATCTACTTTTCCATTTTGTTTACTAACACGCAATTACTTTCCATATCACATAAGTGTCACAGGAACATAGGGAAGAGTGGTGACAAAAAAAGAAGACCTCATCGATTTGCCTATTTGACTCAACATCTGTTGTCAGTCCATTGAAAAGTATCAAGAAAATTGATGTCAATCCCGCAACCAAGAGTAATAACACAGTGAAGATTGATAACTTCAAAGTCAAGGGAGATCAGCCGGAGGCTAACAAAGGAGTGCTTAAGTTTGTTAATAATGTGTTAGGGGAAGTTAATGAGACCATCATGGATAGTGGAAATTTCTTCACTAGCCGAAAACATGTTCAGTCACTCCAACCTAACGGATGGGTTGAAGATGATGTTATCAATTTATTTAGCGACTATATTATTAAGGACGATGAGGCGATAGTTGTTACTTCACATCTTATTTCTCTCAAACGATGAGGCGCTACATTGGAAGAGACATGTGTGGAGATTTGGCTGGTACACTTTTGAAGGATTTTGATGTAAAGAGATTTGATAATGATATATCCGAGTGCAGGAATGTAAGGGCTTAGTTTTTCTTTTTAGAAGTAATAATTGTAGGTAATGGGATCCGTACATCATTCCCTCATTCATATTTTCAACAGATTCTCATACTACTGCATGACGTCAATCATTGGTACCTGCTTATTGTGCATCTTGATAACCTGACAAGAGAAGTGTGGGATAGCTTAACACGTAATAGAAGATGAATGAATAAGTGAAAAATTGTTGTAAATGACGTCTTTGCAGTGCAGTTGAATCTTTTTGTATTCAAAACTCCATAAGCCTTGTAGTTATCGTTATGTATTCATGATTGTGTAGCTGCAAAGCACTAGACAAGCACTAGACATTGTCTACCACAATGTGGAGTTCAGAGTGAAGAATGTTATGAAGAAAATGTTTGCCGATTACCACGTCTTTGAGCAGGCTCAATACCCTAAACAAGAGGGTGATTCTGATTGTGGGGTGTATGTGATCAAATACATGCAGTGTTATGGATAGAGTGGTGGCATCAGATATCTTTGTTATTTCTACATGACGTGGTGATAATAGCTTAACATTACTTTTTTAAAGATGTTGTATAACTCATAAGAGGTTCGCACTGTTGCAAAATAATTACAAATGTCAGAGGAACTTGCGCTGCAACTAGAACTCAGATTGTCACAACTAGAACTACTAGATATTTAGGTCACCTTTTTGCAAATACGATATGTGTGTCCAACATCTTTCATCTGCTACAATAAATGAATCTCTTCACAGGTGTTGCATTTAAAAAAGTGTTGCTTCCTTCGCCGCCGACCTTCTTAGCATTTTCTTTCCCCTTCCTATCTTCACATGTCTAAGTATTATGGCCAGGACATTTGCAATAAAGTGATTGGTCATTTAGATACACTACAAAAAAATTGGTCTTTTACGAAACACAATATGTCCAGTAAAAGATAACTTTATGGCACACAAAAACGTGCAGTAAAAGACAAATTTCTCTCGTGGCACACAAAATGTGCGTAGTAAAAAATATTTTTTGCACACCGTGAATTATGTTTTACAGCTTTGATTTTGCGCGTCTTAAAATAATCTTTTGTGTGTCGTAAAATACCCTTTTGCATTTCATAAATGACTCTTTTGCAGGTTGTAAAAGATATCTTCATTCACTCTTCTAATAAACAATGCTTTCAACACCACTAGAAATTTGATCTTTAGCCACATCCAATAATTTGTGGTCGTAGAGTCTATTAGGCACGGATTATAGTGTGTATTAGCTTTCACCTACGAATTCACTGTCTGACACTAGATGTACTGACTCCAATTGAGATTTTTGCTAATTAGCCACCATAAAAACTGTCCGTCGCGAATCGGCTTCTATAATTCACCCGTTGCTCTCACCATTACTCTAACAATGAACAGTTTGTGTTCTATTATTTTATTATTTCCTATATGCAAAAAGTCAAATGGCGTTCCCAAAGTGGCTGTTGTCGTTGAGGATGTTACCATTGTATTTGCTACAGGAATTATGCTACCGCATGAATTTTGGCATTGCAAATAGCAATGTTCGTCTTCAATATTGCATGTGGATGAAAACTAGTAAAATTATTCGCCGATCACTAACTTAGAAAACTTTATTAACATGCGGAGAGCTGGTGATCTTCAATGTTGCATGTGGTTCTTATAGTTTTTAATCAATGAACACAATATAAGATTCTCTCCTTGCAAGCATAATGAATCATCACAAAGATCGCTGCCAACCATAAAAAATAAAAATAAAAAAAAATTTGCAACTAGTTGATGTTATTCTTAGAATTTGCAACCAAAGTGCTATTTAGTCGTGATTACAATACAAAATGAAATATATGGAAACATAGTCCAAATTCAAGGAAATCTATGCCAGCAATGAAATTGTGGGATATTCAAATTGCACAATAAAAAACAAAGGAAAAACTACAAAAAAAAATACCCAAACTTTAGAGATTATTTCAAATAAATACCTAAGCTATTCTTAAACCTACAAAATTTCGATTCCGTTAGACATTAAAACCATTAACTGCTTACCTGACATGTTTGACCATTTCAATTCCTATTGACTAAACCCACCAACGAGGGTATTACCTGATTTCCCTTCTCTTTCAATCCCTTCTCCGAATAAATTATTGAATCCAATAAATAGAGTATGAATCCCAAAACAATACTACACCTCCATCAAACTCGAAATCACCATAGAATTGAACTCTTTCCTTAGAATTCAAACGCATCTCCTTATCTTCTCCAATAGTCTTTGGAAGACAGTATGTACATATGGTTTTGTTGGTCGAGACCAGTGGTAAATACCAAGTCAGACTGACCTGAACGCAAAATATACTTTAGCAACCAAAACTACATAAAGTTATGCAATTCGGTTTTTGAGGAAACAAATAGAGAATGTGAGGTTGATTTTGGCTGCGAGCTCTATAACTTCTTGAAAAGATGATGTTTTTACCACTGTCTTGTTCTTTTGGGACAACTATATATTTTTCACTACGTCTCTGTCTTCCATGGCTCTTTGGTTCTAGTTCTGGTTCTGGTTCCAAGTAATGCAATTTTTAAATTTAGCAACTGAGGGGTTATGTTATAATAGAGGATGATGATTTTGTTTGTCCCATCGAGTGTGTGCCTAGAATGCTGAAAGAGAAATTCTTTCACACAAATGCATAGTTTATTATTTCCTAAGGTGGTTCGCCATGACATCAAAGTACGGAGATTACGAAAAATTTTACGTAGAGCAAACGTACCACGTGGCTGATAGGGCTGTCCAATCAATGAACATGCACGGGGGTGTTTTGGAAATTTCATTTTAATAAGGATAGTTTCGGAATACACTTAAAAAATTTTGGATTTTGATTGGCTGCCCCACCGCCACGTGGTACCTTTTGGATTTTGAAATTTAGTGTTCATGATTGCATCTACTTTCCCATTCTATTTACTAACACGCAATTACTTCCCGTATCACATAAGTGTCACAGGTACATAGGGAGAGTGGCGACAAAAATAGAAGACCTCATCGATTTACCTATTTGACTCAACATCTGTTGTCAGTCCATTGAAAAATAACAAGAAAATTGATGTCGATTCCGCGACCAAGATTAATAACACAGTGAAGATTGATAACTTTAAAGTCAAGGGAGATCAGCCGGAGGCTAACAAAGGAGTGCTTAAGTTTGTTAATAATGTGTTAGGGGAAGTTAATGAGACCATCATGGATAGTGGAAATTTCTTCACTAGCCGAGTGGACTTTCAAATGTTCGGTCTAAGGACTTTTATCACATTGGTGATCGAAATAAGGGTATCTGATGTCATAACCCTGTTCGGGTGACGGGCTACGATTGAGGTGACGTATGTTACCTTTGAGAGGTAACAATGTCGAGTTTTGAAACGAGTTATTTTGTGAGATTGTGTATTCGGAGTTGAAGTGAATTCTTGGTTTTAGCATGAGTTGTTTGATTTATTTATTTATTTTCATTTTTCATTTCTATTGTCGATTTTCAAGTGATCTCCTGAACTAAATTTCTATGCAGGGATTACTAATTTTTACCAAGTGTGATAGTATGTTTGGTTTGTGTTTTGTGGAGTTAAATATTGTTACTTTAATTGATCTCACGAGCTGATAAATTAGAAGCATGGGTGACGTGAGTCATTGATGTGGTTGAGTTGACTGGACGCTGACGTGGATAGACTCTGGGCTGATGTCAATGGGCTTCAGGCCTGCTTTGTTTTTAGGCCGAGGGCTGCTGCTACTGCTTTTGGGCCGAGCTGCATTTGTTTCTTCTGGGCTAGGCTGCTGGGCTGTTGGGCTGTGCAGGGCTAATGGAAGCAGGGGCTAGAAGGGCAGGTGGCGGTTCAACGATGCAGCAGCTTCTGGTGGCCAGTCTGGGTATCTTTTGGCCTGTTCCGGGAAAGATTTTTCTGGTTTTAGGAATTTGGGATCAAGACTCTTCTGATGGTGTAGTATGGCGGTCGGAGGAGGAGGGAAAGGCTTCGAACCAAGCAGGGGAACTTCTATCACTTCCTCAGGCCGGTTCGGGCGACGCCGCCGGTTCTGGACTCCTGGAGTTGAGAGCTTCAAGGTGGGCGGCGGTGGTGTATGGAATTTGAAGGCTACAAATTTAGGGTTTCAGGGTTACGGCTTCGTGCTGATAACGTGTTTTAGGGAATTAATATTTGAGAGAAAATTGCTGCGTATTCTCATTGATAATAAGGGCCTCTTTATATAGAGGATTACAATGCATAGAATGAATTGTACAAGGAAAGATAATCATACAATGAATGGATATCTCAAAGATATTCTCCGAAATAATTTCTAATTAAAACTCTATTACCACTAGGTTAAGCAACCTAGAGTTTGGGCCAGACACAATTTGGATTTACTTAAACAATTTCGAAAATTTCATAAGTATTACAACCGAAACAATTTGGTATCGTTGCCAAGAATCAGCTAACCTCCACTACCTCAACCACCAAACCGGCAACCAAGGAGATCAAACTTAGCCCGTACAAAGGCATTGTTGAACCTCATCACGCTTCATACAAAGGAATTGTATCACGCAAGAACAGCAACGACTTCTTTCACCAAGGGCCTCATAAACGTCCCTTGTTGGATCACCATGAGCCTGTACCCAAAATGACACCATATCAATAACCGGCAGCATATCAATTTCAGCCTTAAATCTTTCAAGTAAACTATCTTCCTCCATCCCAAGAAAAGTAACCGCCTTTAGTCTTGCAGAATACATCACCGAACTAGGGCAGCAGAAAGTTTTGCTGTAAGCACATTGCACATGAGCTTTCCATCAAAACTAACTCCGCAGCAAAACAGCCATTCTATCTTCTCCATCCGAAACAAAACATATATATGAAAACCAGCTAAAAATAGAGATTTAGGGGTACAACCCATAACCCTTGCACCTACTTTGAGCAGCTGTATTTAAGGTATGGATATACTGATCATTGATATAAAATAAAAGTAATACAATAGAATAGTACATCAAAACTTTCCTTCTCACTGTATACAACACAGAGAGGGCTTTTGTTTCCGCTGCAAAATCCTTTCACTATGGAATTCAATAAAATTCAGAGATCATGACTGGAAATGCTTGGCTGCAACTTGGATGAGTAGTTAAGTCCCTTTCTATGCAATCTTGAAGACTCAAAGCAATGAGAAAGTAAGCTGAAAACACACTGCTATTTATCAAACTCAATTCCATGCTTATCTGAAGTTAATACTGAAGCTACTTTGCAGGCTCTTCTTGGCCGGGCCAACAAAATTTCCTTTTTGCATCATAGCCACAAACTCGTTGTAATCTATGCGTCCATCCTGCAACAATAAATTAACATGTGTAAATCTGACATTGTAGACAAGATCAAATGTTTAGCCTTGACTAAAAATATCCCCCATGTACTAGGAAATGCTAAACAAATCTTTTTTTTTTCTTTTTTTTTCTTTTTTTAAAATAATTTTACCCCACCCCACCCATCCCATGATGCCAATGACATTTTACCTATGACCTCTCCGATGTCGGTTATTTCAAACAACCAACAGGCCACATCATATTTTCTTGTATCACATTATTGATCTAACATGGTCCCCTTTAGCATTGTCCAATGGCTAGCTGCTACATCAACTTCCACATCACATGGTTTGAATGTAGTACAAGAAAATGTGGTCTCTTTAGCATTAGTCATGCAGTAAATATAAATTATAAATATAGTAAAGCAACAATAAAAAGCACTTATATCTAAAAACAAAGAAACCACACATTCTTGGCATGCTCTACTCCTGACAAATAAGCGAGATAGTGAAACAGGTTTTGCAGGACATTGAAATCATTAGCTATCTGAAATTAGTTACTTAGATCAACTGGGCCAAATTTTATGTTCTTGCAAATCAAACATGCAGTTAGATGATCATACAAGCAAAATACTGTCAATAGTTTCAAGTATGTCTTTCATACCATTAAATTAGCACTGTTCAAGTAGTCACATTTATTAAATTGGTGCATTTAGCACCTATTTGGAATATAACAAAAAGAAACTAACATGGAACTGTCATTTCAATTTATAACTAAAGTTCGGGCAACACACTTTATACCTCACTCTAAGATATCTAAGCCTGTATAGTAAAAAAAAAAAAAAATTACTACTGAAATAAGTAAAAAGTCGGACATTTTCCCTGTGCAACTATTACTAGTCAACATACTACATACCATCCTAATGTGATATAAATGCTGTATTATTAAAATAGAATTACTCACATTATCCTGATCGACTTCTCTTATCATTTCTTCGAGGCGAACATCCTCTACGCCAAAATCCTCACAAGCTAGTTGAAGCTCATCTTGAGTAATGTAGCCACTTCCATCCTTATCAAAGTAGGAGAAAGCTGCAAACAGATGATCTTCTCTCTCAATTTTGTTTAAATGCAATGTTGCAGCAACAAATTCCCCATAATCAATGGTTCCGCTATTATCTACATCTGCCTGCAAATCAGAGAATGGGCTACTTAATGATCTTACACCAGCTAATAAGGAAAAAATGAAAAAGAAAGATTAGCATGCAAATCTCAATTGCGATGCCCAAACTCACAAAACTCCATGATTTTCCTGTGTTTTGCTCCTTCTACTCGAGCGTTAATACTAACATAAACCATTTATAACACCTATATGACAATTTTGCTACTTTTGACTTTATAGAACGGCGATTGAATCATAATAGATGAGAAGACTCCAATAACTGATACATACTGCTTGCATCAGATCATAAATTTCTGACTCCTTGAGAGTAGCTCCAAATTTTTTCAGTCCAGCCTTAAGTTCTTCAAAAGTGATTTGGCCACTGCCGTCGGTGTCTATCATCTTGAACATTTCTTTCAGGCCAGCTATTTCTTCTTCAGATAAGCTCTCAGCAATAACCTGCCAACACAATAAAAAAATAGAAACAAAGAAACTATCTTCATTCTTTGATAAACAAATTCCAAATATAATAACTAACCTAGGTTATTATAATATATCTGGATATATATATACACACACACAAACACACAATGACTGTCCTTCATGAGAGATTGTCTTTTTATGAAACGTAAGGACACCCTCATCCCGACCAACTGGGAATGTAACTCAATCACAGGAGCCGTACATCTTTTGTGTTCCTTTACAAGAATAATGCTTCACATAATCAGCTCTATCAAAAACCATTTGGTCATCTAATCTAGTGGCCAAACAACTTTTGATTTGACTAATTTTTGGCAAGAATGCTTGTTGAAGGATGACCTAAACTATGGATGGTTTCAGCCATTGGATTACAAGTCTGGGTGAGGGAACTTTTTTTTTTTTTTTTTTTTTGAATAGGGGATGTCCTTTCTTGAAAGTCCCTGTGTGTGTGCGTAACAAACACACACACCCAAATTGTTCAGGGCCTTCACTCTAGCACAAGTCAGCAAAAACCTGCCAAATCCTCTATATAGCTGTTGATTATAATTGAAGCCATTGCATTCTTTGTTTGATCACAGCAAAAAATTTTAAAGAAATTTAATTTGGGTGATGTAATGCTGAGATAATCTATCAGCACGCACGCGCACACACACACACACACGCACGCGCGCGCGCGCGCACACATAGACACAGACACAGACAATGCTGAGATAATCTATCAGCACGCACGCGCACACACGCACGCGCACGCGCGCGCGCGCGCGCATAGACACAGAGACAGAGACAGAGACACACACACACAGATACTGTAAAAAGGTCTAACAAATGTGTCTGGCATGTCCAGATACTTACCCTAAGAGCCATTTTCTTCAGCTTGTTCATAGCTGAAAATTGCTTTAAGCGACTTAGAACTGCAGAATCAAGAGCCTTATCAGGAGCCACACCATCAACTTGCACCCAGGGGTGGCCTGCAAGGAATGAAACTCACCTAATTAATGAAAAGATGATGCTATAACTAAAACCGAATTCTGATCAGGATAAGTTTATGCATCTTGAAAAAGCTGTCAATTATAGAAGCAATCTACTCAGGCTTTCCTTAGAAGTTCAAAGAACTCTAACTTCAACTACTGTGTTTTTGTAGTAAAGAGGTTCTAAATTCCTCACTAATCTAATATGCTAGACCAACATAAAAGTTATCAGATTTCATAATTAACAATACTAAAAGAATGAATGAATAAATAAACAAACAAACAAAACATAACAAGAAAAAAGACTCACACAAAACTTCGTGTGCAGTCAGCCGCTTTCTAGGGTCTCGGACAAGCATTCTCCTTACTAAATCTTTGGCACCGTCAGAGATACTAGGCCAGGGATCTGATGAAAAGTCTAGCTCACCATGCAAGACCTGATCAAATATTCCTTGCTCCGTTTCTTGTGGAATCATAATGAAGAAAAGAGAAAAATTTGGAAAGTTATTATAATAACCATCAGATCCATAAGATGCAGAAAGAAAGCACAAAAATAAGATCACACATCAAAGATATAGTAGCAAGTCGACAGTACCCACCAGCCCAAAATGGAGGTACCCCACTTAATAAAATATAAAGAATCACTCCAGCGCTCCAAACATCTGCTTCTGGACCATAACGCTTTCGTAAGACTTCTGGAGCGACATAATATGGGCTCCCAACCACATCAGTAAACTTTTCTCCTGCAAATGGACAATCATGAGTTTTTTTTTATTGAAATCTGTTTAATCTTCGAGTCTAGTCATATTATTTGATGAAAAACAAAATAAAGCATAATATGGGGTCAAAAAGCACAGAGCAGCACGCTTTACCATAACTAACCATAATCTGGAAACAAGCACATCCAAAACATGAATATATGTGAATTATGAGCCGCAGTTCTGTAATATATTGTTAAATGTCCTATACTAATCATATATAATCCATTCTAGAAGTTACATTTCTTTGGTCCTTATTTTGAATTTCCATATGATAGCATATATTCTAAGACCACCACATATGGCAAAGAAAGTCTGCATCATGAAATTTCATACCTTCATTTTCAGCAATCACCAGATTTTCCCAAGAGAAAGTTTACATATGAAATATGTTATAGGTCCCACATCTTATCCAGTGTATAAGATTAAGTTACAAGGAAAGAAAAGAAAAACTTTCAGCCAAATCCACTAATATGACTATTTGTAGCAAACATCTAACATGCGACTGCTGCTTTTGTTTAGTCATTACATATAGAACACTCAAAACAGTTAACAAGTAACCCTTAAATACCATGCACTACAAAAAAGGAAAGGATGAACCGATGAATAGAAAGTTAAGAAAGTTCATGGTTGAAACTTTTAATGAGTAAGGATGAAATGTTGAATCTTAGTTCTTGGCATCACAAGTTTGTCATCCTGCTCTCAGCTCAAGGTACGCATGCTATTGAATGGTCTCAACTCTTGAACTTCTAAGTAAAATTTTATTTAAGAAGTGACACATCATGGAGAGAAATTAGCTCAGGTAAATAGGAACCTCAGAAAGTTTCACTTTTTTGGTATTATGATATGATTTTATTTCCATTTCAAAATCTGAGTCCCAAGGAGCTTTTGGTATTATGATTGATGATTATGACCTATCAACTTGCATCTAGTGATAAATTCACAAAAATATCGCTCCATCAAATTTAAACATGTGATCTAAGATCTTATTTTCTCATTAAATTAATTGTATTCATGAAATGTAAGTTAAATATTACTTTCTAGTGAGTAATCTCTTTATCTTTTGTAATATTTTGTGAATGTCAACCGTGCACAAGATTTTGTGAAACAGAAAATTCCAATAATGGATCTTTTGCCCTGTCATATAAGCTACCTATTTGAGGCCAGTTAAAAGTGAAACCAGACTATTGTCCAAAAGAAAAAGGAAAAAAAAAAAAAAAGGGGTGAACCAGACTTTTGAATCCAGAATCAAGTCTCTTTTAGTTAAAACTTTGAAGCCGAAAATGACACTTCAAAATTCTAATTCACCTTAACAAAAACGATACAAGATATAATATGGCTTTTGGTGGTCCAGTTACGTACGAGGTTATGGTCAAAGCCTGGATGTTAGACATGATTCCATCAGAGACATGCTACAAAAGCATAATGGTACAGAACAAATGAAAAGTTCCAGCCAAAGCCTCTAATTATTAGAATGTGATTGAATATCAAACACAACCGATGTTGTAAGACTGGTGAGTAACAGACATATAACCTTGAGCATCAAAACTGAAAGGGCATAAATGGTAAGAGTTAAAGACTAATGATACCAAAACCGCACTATGAAAGATTTAGAATTACCTGGCTTCAAGAAAATAGATAATCCAAAATCAATAGTTTTAAGAAGTGCATCCTCTTCCTGACTGACAAAGAGAAAATTCTCGGGCTTAAGGTCTCGATGCATAACTCCTAATGAATGGCAAGCTTCTACAACTCCGACTATAGTCCTAGTGAGCTCAGCTGCCTTTCTTTCTGTATAATGGCCACGCTGGATAATCCTATCAAAGAGCTCACCTCCTGCACATAATTCCATAACTACATGAACTGCTACAGCATCCTCATAAGCACCCTTTATAGATATAACATTAGGGTGGCCTGCCAGATGATGCATTATCTGAATCTCCCTCCTCACATCCTCCACATCATCGTCAGTTATCAACTTCCTTTTTGCAATCGACTTGCACGCATACTCTTTCCCCGTGGCCTTCTCCACGCACAGAGTTGTTACCCCAAACTGCCCCTGTCCCAATTTCCTCCCAAAACTATAAAACTCCTTTATTTTTCCCGTCTTTGTTTGCAACACTGAACCAGCACGAAGCCCTGCACTAGGGACCCTCTTCATCTGCAGCGGCTTCCTGGGTTTGGAGGGTTGTTTCGGCTCAGTTTCAGGTTTTGGTATGGTCATCACTTGTTGCGGGGGCTTGTCTTGTACCGGAAGAGGCGACTCGGGTTCCCTGGGCTGCTGCTCATTGGCAGTTTCTCCTCCACTAGTATGAAGAGAGTCATCAGGCAAAGGGGTTCGCCACATTGCAGCCGAAACTGATTGGAAGAAGCCATTCTTAGAAATGCTGGGTCCAACACAAGTATTCCCCATATCAACCAACACTTAGTTCGTTCCTCCTCCCAAACAACACTTGCTCAATACCAATAAGATCTAAGCTCCCGCAATATCAGAATGCATAAGATCTCTCTCTCTCTCTCTCTCTCGCTTTGTCTATATAGATACTGGAGTCAAACCCGTGTAAGTTTTACTATATATAGATCGATGATCAAAAACTTGGATGAACTAACAAGTGGGGAAAGTGAAGTACAGCTGAGCAAACTCAAATCATGCATCTATTCAACATAGAACTCTGTTTGATACAAGAAGAAAAGGTGAATAAGTGGAAGCTAAGGGCGAATAAAGCTAGAATCAATCAGCAAGTGAGTGCAAGAAAGAACAGACCTCTGAATCTCGAATCTTGTTGGGTTTGGAGTTTGGATCACAAAGCGAGTGAGTGAAACTTGGAAGATGAGCGAGCAAACCAAACCAAGCAAGAGGGGAAAAGGAAAAGGTCAAACCTATCAGGATTGAACTATTCAGCAGAAAACAACAAAAGTGAGCAAGACAAAGACAAAGTGAGAAAAATGGCTCGTAATAAACAACGGGTATCTACGGAAGCCAAAGGAAGCAGGCGAGAAAGAAAGCGAAGAGAGAACCCCCCCTCTTAATATTAGTTGGTCAAGTTTGTGCGTGTGTCGGACCACGCAATTTAAGTAAACGCGTTGTCGCCGCTACTTCAATCTCGACGGGTTTTTCGCTTGGAGTCGACCTGTCCAGTTGTTCACCTATTTTCATCACGTCAACATATTCACCCTCAATTTCGATACAGTAACTGATTATTACGTAGCGGTGCGGCCCTCCAATCAGAAGAAAGAAATTTTTCCCTCTTTCTTGAAACTGCCCTGATTTTTAATGTGAAATACCTAAAATACTCCCCTGCTTGGACACTGATTGGGCCACCGCACTGCCACGTGGTGCCGTACGGAAGCCTCTCTCCCGTTCATAACAACCCATCTCAAAAACAGCGTCATTATCTGAATGAACACATATTTTCTAAGCCATCAAGCCCCACCAATAGAAAAACTCTTCATGAAAACTGCAAATAGATATTGATGGCTTTACTAAAAAACAGGCTCAGAAGTCAGAACGCTAAATTTTTTTCTTTTCTTTTCTTTTCCTTCTATTAAAACAAAATAGGTGTGATAGTTCTACTTCTAAACTATAGAACATTAATTCTGTTTCAATAACAAGTTTTGAAATCTGACCGACTTTAATTTATGAACTCACTAGTTGCCCTTAGGAGTTGCTTGTGGATAACTTTGGAACAATGTTATAGTTGTATAATGATAATAGTAATCTCAAAGACCATGACGTGGTAAAATTCATTTTTGCCAAGGAACTCAAACAACAACTTTAATTACTTACACAACTTCTCTGTTCCTGTAAAAATTATTAAACTTTATGCTGGCTCAAGGGGAGAAGCAAAACGTCAAATAAAGCTCAGCAGACAAGTAACAAAATTATTGTACGACCTTAAAACTCAGTTACACTTGCTGACTTCAATAGACAAAGGTATAGATGTTGCAATAGACTAACGTAGTTACACAACATCTCATCCAACTCTACTGATCAGAAAAGAGAGAGCGCTGAAGATTGCTGTAGAATTGTTTTTCCAACATTTACCCCCGAAACACGCTCTTCACAAATCCTTGCAAAGAGGACCCCATTCCAGCACCAACGGCTTCTGCCAAGTATGTTGCCTCTCGAATGGTCTTCTTCAAGTCAAAAGAATCTTTCACCCGATTATCCAAGAATGCCCACGTATCACAAAAATTTGGGGAATTATCAGTAAGCATGTAAATCTCAGTTGTGGAGTATATCCCTCCAAGGACAGTCCGTTTCACATACCAATCAAAATCAGAGGTGTCGTCACCAGCACCATGCCAGATCTCATCAACAAGGAGTGCCCTCTGCTTAAAACTTGTGGGAACATTCACAGGTTGTGCCTGGATACTAAGAGCTTGAGGCCATTTTGATATGTAGGGCGCCTGCATTTCCAAGCGAATTCTTACAAGCTTGGTGATACGCTCGCTGGGTATCAAACTTCTCAACTCCTCTGTACTGGACTCAATTGTATCACTGAGCCTTTGCAGGCAGTCATCCATGAAAAACTCAACAAGGGCAGCCTCTTTCCTTGGGAACGATCCCACAATCGACGGAGACACACCAACATCCCTCGCACCAGCAATCATAGCTGCTTCACTCCATCCCAACCTTATGACATGGGGAAGTGAGGCTTGGAGCACGCGAGCTTGCTCATCTTGGTATTCTACTCTTGGTCTGCACGTGTGATCGGCTGTTGAAGACGTGGAATCTGAGTAAGTAGGGCTTTGACTGACAAAGGGTTCAGAGTTGACAGTGGTGGAAAAGCGAGAATGGCTGATAAGGGACTGAAGAGGGCGAAACCGAATAATACGGTTGCTGCTACTGTTACTCAAGGGTGCACCCAGGGAATGTAGAAGCCGCTTAGCTGCTGATCTGTACATTTCGGTTCTGATTTGCCAGCCTCTGCCTAAAGAGCATGGAGAGGGTTTAGCAACTGATGATAATGATAACTCGAATAGCTAGCTGACATATAACTAAAGTAGGTTAATGGTTTATATTGTCTATACTCTATATTATGTAAATCTAAAGTCTTAACACCTAGCATAATCAAAGACATTCTCAATATTACATTTACAGAAAAGTTACGAATTGGGAAGGAAAAGATATATAGAGGAGTTTTGTCACAAAGTATTGGAATCAAAGCATAGTTTCCCCCACACAACAAATTTCTGCAATACCCTCATCTCTAAATGACAGAAAACTGAAGTTTTGATGTGGTTGGTCTCTTATTTAGTGTTTTAGTTGTATGATACATAGCTGCCTCTACTATGTGGTTTGGCTAATTAATAGAATTTAGTTTGTGATAAGTGATGCAAGAACAAGATGGTAATAGTTGTCATAGTGAGAATGGTTTACCCAAATCAATAGAGAGTGAGAAACCCTAACAACACTGTTGAAGGCCAATGACAACAAACAATCTGAGTAGTAAACCCCCTAAACTAAAGCCCTGATATTAATCCAACAGAGTAGTAATTGCAGCAAATCAGATTTCAGGTAAAAAAAAAAAGATTGAAAAGACAAACCTGGATTTGGGAATTGGGGGAGAGAGAGAGCTTCACTTGGTTATTGCACACACAAGAGAAGAGAAGCGAAGCGAAGCGAGAGAAGAGAAGAGACGAGCAGAGAGGACCGGTTCCTACGGCTGCGTTGCGTTCAACGTGTCACTGTTAGGTTCTAATTTTCAAAAACGAGTCGGGTCGGGTCGATCCGGTTCGGGTTATACTGCAAGTCGGGCGGGCGGGTTCTATTAATTGAGTTTTTTATTTATTTATCAATCACACGGTGTCCTTAAAAGCTCCTAAGCCCAGAGACTAATCCATGCTTGGGATCTTGTCAGAACGCTTCCTCATTCCTGGTCACTAAGAATATGTTGAAATTTAACTCCAATAAGCCTCAGCGAGATTCAAACCCAAATGTGAGGGTTCCACATCTAAAAGTTAAGCCTCAGCAGGATTTGAACCCGGATGTGAGGGTACATCTAAAAATTCTTACCAACTCGACCACTCGTGGTGGTGTTTCTATTAATTGAGTTTGGAATTTGGATACAATTGAATTTCTGAGAAAAACAGTTTGGAAATGGAGAGGTGGGTTGTGGACATATCGGAGTGGGACCCAACCCCCCAAGACTTGTCCTTCGCCCTCTCTGTTCTTCCTCCATCTCAGCAATCCTCCGTCACCAGGTTTGCTCTCTCTCTGTTTTGTTTTTTGGACTCTGGGGAAACCCAGAATGATCATACTGAAGGAATAGTGAAAAGTTTGACCAAACTTCTGTATCTTAGTATTGATATACACTAAGCTTGTTTTGCTACTTGGGAGTTGCCCAAAGTATTCTAGTTTCAAGCAACAAAACATACATGTGGCCTTTGAATGGTATCAACTACTACTGTTTTGAATGTATTAAGAGTTTTCGGAACAATTGTGGCTCTTTCCGACTTATCATTATATTTGTCATTGCTAGATATGTACGTTTGGAAGACAGGAAACGGGCACTTGTGAGCCGGTTGCTTCAGTATGCTCTTGTACACCAAGTCTTGGCAATTCCGTATGATCATATTGTCATTAACCGCACCGTGGAAGGCAAACCATATCTGGTATGCCTAAACTTACCTTGCATGTCTTGTGATTTCCATTGCTTCATTGCATCCCAGGTACAAAATTTTAGTTTAAGCTTTGAAAATTTTATGTGGTTCACTGCAAGAATGCAGCCGGTGGAGAATATATCACAGACGCAGTTTGACACGTTCCTTTCCTGAATATACTATGCTAAAAAGCAGTAAAGGAGCAAGAAAATATAATATGATGAAAAGAAAGATTGCATACCCTAAACTGTAAACTGTAATACAGTCCTCCATGGATTTAACCCCCATCAACATATTCTGCAAGCTGAGTATGAGATCTACCCTCACTAATAAAATGTGTTTGTTGGTTATGCAATATGACAATTTGAAGTCATGAATCCATTCCATGACATTACAAAACTCCCAAAATGGTCAGGAAGGGTTAAGTGTACAATATATAGAGACCTTTTGGAAAATCGAGCACCTCTTGAGGTCATTTGATTTGGTTATGCATGGGCATTATATAATGTCAACTTATTTGTACCTTCCTTGCACACAAACATAAGTAACTTGTTCAATGTGCCATGTATAATGTGTTCTTTTTCAGGAATGTGATGAAGTTTGCGTGGATTTTCCCAATTTTAATTTCAATGTATCGCATCATGGTGACTATGTGGCTATAGCATCAGAACCTTTATGCCTTGTGGGGGTTGACATTGTTTCCATAGTCATTCCTCAGGATGAGACTGTCATAGAATTCCTTCAAAGCTTCTCCTCATACTTTTCAAGTTTTGAATGGCATAACATTTGCACTGCTGGCACAAACGATGATATGCTGATTGAGTTTTACAGGTACCCTAGTTTTTCATATATTAGTTGAACTATTTAAAATGTTCAGTTTGATTTAACTCGATGGGTATTAATTCCTTTCCTGACATTCTGTGGAAATTCATACCATATTACTTTTTGTATTGTAAAGTTTCTTATAGGGTCTCATTCTTCACTAGAATTAAAACCGCAGTTGTTTCTTTGTTAAAAGCCACATCTCAATAAACTTAACAAGTTAGAAGTGAATACTTGTCTCACCTGGTTATCACTACAGAATAACTGGTAGAAATTGTTTTGGTAAGTCTGGTAGAAAGACTACTTCATACTTCATCTACAATAATTTGGTATCCCATAAGTTCAAAATGATCCAACTTCTATATCTTGATTTTGCACGTCTAACCATTTTTGCGAAAAAGAAACAAAAACCATTCTTTTTCCAAGCTCTCAATTAGTGTTTTACAGTTTCTATGTGGCTATTCTCTTTTAGCTATAGCTTCCTTGGAAAAAATATAATGTTGGGCCAAGCTCACTGACCTATTCAAGTACAAACTTTCAATAAAAGTATTTTTGTTTTGGTGAACTTCATTACAAGTTTTTTATTTGTATGTTGAATATTCAGGCGATTAATTATCTTAGCTTTAATTAGATATAGTTCATGTCTTGGTTCTTAAACAAGTATAATGTTGCATTTTAGAAATGAAAGGACAAAAATAAAATGTCTCAAGAAGAGTGCAGAAGCGGTGCAAAGAATTTTTTTTTTTTTTTTTGGATGATAGTTGCAAATATTTGATCAGTAAACAATCTTAAAGTGTTTTGCAGATATTGGTGTCTGAAAGAAGCTTTTGTCAAAGCAATTGGGAGTGGACTGGCATATGATTTGGACAAAGTGGAATTTCATCACAGTTGCTGGGCAAACATTTCTGTTAACATTGAGGGCAAGGCTACGAGAGAGTGGCGCTTTTGGCTTCTAGAGTTGGGAAAGAATCATTTGGTATGTCCCTTTTATTTTTTTATTTTATTTTTTTCCTTCTCTTTCATTTTGATCTGGTTTCATGCTAAATGTCTTTTTCTTATATGTTCTTTTTTTTTTCCCTGATATAATAAGAGTATAGAAGTATATAGCCATATTTCCAAAAAAAAAAAAAAAGAGGTAAGGTTTGTGTCGAGGTAGTTCCTCAATATGCACGTTATCATTCAACATTCTTTCCTAATGAGGGAGACGACCATTGATGAAGATTTCAATAAATGCAACTTGGAAACTCAAGACTATTAAGATGAAAGGCAGAGTCGAAATGAATAAAGACAAGACCAAAAGACACCATCCAGCCTTACCTGGACTTCAAGTAGTTTGGGTTAGGAGACCAAACTAGGATAATGCTCCTGACCACAACTGAGTAGGCTCAGGTTGTTTCTAAGCAGAGGACTTGAAAAGACTGAAATCATATGTTAGGCCGTATGTTGAAGCATGATTGCAAGACCCTTGTAGCTCATCAACTGAATTTGCATCTGTGGTCTGCCATGAATTCAGAAGTAAACTACTGGTTGGTCTGAGTTATGAAAACGTCTTGATTAGCCTAGAATTCCAAAATCAACTATTCCTATTAAACTCCTTGCATTTAACCAAGGGTTTAGGAATATCCAAATTTTAAGGCATAGAAAATTTTTGGTGTGATAACTGAGATACTCCAAGTGATTGTGCATGAGGCCATTATTATTTTATCCTTATTAAAGTTTTCTATAAAATTACAGGTATCCATTGCAAGGGGTCATCCAAGATCAGCTTCTGGGAGTTACATGAGAACATTAAGACGATCGGAGTTTGATGAAAAGGAATATCATGCAGCTCTTCATCTTCCAAATGTAGGGTTTGTCTCGAGAACTGTAGAACAACTAATTCCGGTTTCACACAAAGCCCCTGTACATCACACCTAGAAGTTTATTTATGATGTCACTGTAGCATGGCGGTCTTGTACAGAAGTCAGAAAATATGAAAATCAAACAGTAGCAGCACTTTCAACATACGCTACAGCACAGTGCCTCTCCCTGAAAGAAGGAGAAACGATAGGCTGAAGATGATGCTTTTCATTGATACAGAAACGTAACTCTTATACAAGAGTGATTACAATCTATCCCTACAAGTCAGGAACCTAATTACAACCTAAGTTATATACAAGGGAAGTTACAACTAATGCATATCTTACATATAGGACGATCTGCAATAATACTAACGATATGACAGAATAATGACAGATTAGTTTCCTTACACTCCCCCTCAAGTTGGAGAGTGGATGTCTTGCACTCCCAACTTGCGAATCATAGGAATAAAGATATCCTTCCCCAAAGGTTTAGTAAGAACATCAGCAAGTTGATGAGCTGAATTCACATATCTTGTCGCCACAGAACCATCTAGAACTTTATCTCTAATATAGTGGCAATCCATCTCAATGTGCCTAGTGCGCTCATGAAATACAGGATTGACCGCAATATGCAATGCAGCCTTGTTATCACAAAACAGCAGGGCTGGTTCATGAAGGGGTAAGCCAAGATCTTTGAGCAGATAACGCAACCAAGTCAATTCGCAACATGTTGCTGTCATAGCACGATATTCCGCCTCTGCTGAAGACAAAGAAACTGTCTTTTGACGTTTTGACCTCCAAGAAATCAAAGAAGGTTCAAGAAAAACAAAATACCCAGTGGTAGACCTCCTAGTGACAGGGCACCCCGCCCAATCAGAGTCACAATAAGCTCTCAATTTCAGGTCATTAAGGGAAGAGAAGAATAGACCTTGTCCGGGAGCGCCTTTAAGATAACGTACCACTCTCAACGCTGCCTCCCAATGCATTTTTCTAGGTTGGTTCATGAATCTGCTAAGGACATGGACAGCATAAGTAATGTCAGGGCGTGAAACAGTGAGATATATAAGCCTCCCAATTAACCTCCTATATTTTCCGGGGTCTTTGAGCAAATCACTAAGATCAGACAATTTTAAACCTTTTTCCATGGGAGTATCTACAGGTGCAGCCCCTAGTAACCCAACATCTTCAATAATCTCTAGAGCATATATACTTACGTTGACATATAAAAATCCCATGTTTGGAGGTCGAAACTTCAATGCCAAGAAAATATTTTAAGTCTCCAAGATCTTTGAGACGAAATTGGCTATGCAGGAAAGTTTTAAGTGCAGCAAGAGTCTCCAAATCATTCCCAGTAATCAATATATCATCAACGTAAATCAACAACGCAGTAAATGAACTCCCATGCTTTCTAGTGAACAATGAATAATCAGCTTTAGATTGAACATACCCGGCTGACCGCATAGCATCAGAAAACTTGTCAAACCACTGCCGTGAAGCCTGCTTTAAACCATATAAGGACTTGTGCAATCGGCATACCAGATTCTCTTCCCCCTGTCGCCGAAGACCTGGCGGAGGAGACATGTAGATTTCCTCCGATAAATCACCATGGAGGAACGCATTGTTCACATCCAAGTGATGTAATGGCCAACCACGAGCGGCAGCCAAAGCCAACAGACAGCGAACAGTAAGGATTTTGGCAGTGGGGGAAAAGGTTTCCTGATAATCAACCCCTTCTAACTGAGTAAAACCCTTAGCAACCAGGCGGGCTTTATATCGTTCAACAGAACCATCAGCGCGATGTTTCACCTTATAGACCCAACGACAGCCAATAGGTACTTTACCGGCAGGAAGAGGAGTCAGGGTCCAAGTGCGGTTAGCTTGAAGAGCTTGCAATTCAGAAACCATAGCCGCTTGCCATTTTGGGTGAACAGCAGCCTCGGAATAGGTGCGAGGCTCGGAAACTTGGCTGAGGGTTGCCATGAAAGCATGGTGCTGGGGCAGATACCGGTGGTAGGAAACATACTTAGCCAATGGATAGCGGGTACCCTTGACCGGACCAGGCAGCAAGAAGGACGATTGGGCAGAGGAAACTTGATAGGTGAGGCGATCGGGCTGACGAACAGGGCGGCCGGAGCGACGGAGAGGAGCCGGCTCGGGAATGGAAAGAAGGGAGGGTTCAGGAGCGGGTTCGGACACGGATGGGGCAGGGAGAGATGGGGAGGAGTGGGGTGACGCCGGAGTGGAGAGCGGCGCCGGAGAAGAAGGGACGGAACTGTCGAGCGGTGTCGAAGAAGAAGGAGGAACAGATGAGGGGTCAGGGTCGACGACCGCAGGTGGCGGCGGACGTCGGCGGAAGTAGGTGCGGAGAGTTGGCGGGGGGGGGGGGGGGGGGGGGGGGGCGGGGGTGGCTGCGGAGATGAGATGGGGAAAGAGGAGGTAGATGTGTGATCAGAAGAGGAAGGAGGCGGAGTAGGAAGACTGGGAGAAGAGGACGAAGAGGGAGGAGAGGAGAAATCAAGGTTAGAAGAGGGGAAGGGAATTGGGCCGGGTTGGAGGCCCAAGGACGAGGGAACGGATTGGGGCTGGGTGGAATAAGGGAAGATATGTTCATGAAATTTGACGTCGCGGCTAGTGAAAACCTTCTTACGAGACAAGTCAAACAACTTGTAGGACTTGTAGGCCTTTTGACCGATGGGATAGCCGATGAAAATGGACTGAATGGCACGTTGATCGAATTTATGAGAGGGGTGGACATTAGTAGCATAGGCTAAACAACCAAAAACACGCAGATGGGAGAAGGAAGGAGGTTTGGAATATAGAAGTTCGAAAGGTGTTTTGAAGGAGAGGATGGGAGAAGGTAAACGGTTGATGATGTGGACTGCGGTAAGGGTACACTCCCCCCAAAATTGAGAAGGGATGATCATCTTAAACCTTTTGTTGAGGTGGTTTTTGGCTTTCTTTTATTTATTTTTATTTTGTCAAAATGGAAGGAGAATTAATTATATATTAGGCCATTCTTGCCATTTTCTGATTACATGCAAGCATATTGACCATTCAGTGGTAAGCTATTCATAATCTTGAATTTTTATTTACCATTATGAACATGAACTGTTTAGGTGATCTAGCTCACCTTAATGATTTACAATGGGGGTTGAAGTTCACATTTCCCATTTTACAATTCACACTTCATGCTTCCTTTTTTAGTAACTTAAATTTTGTCTTTTTATAAAAATTTCAATAAAAAAAAAAGGAAGAAAGAAGTGTGTTAAAAATTAGGGAGTGTAAAATTCATTCTCATTTCCAATTTGGCTGAAAATTGAATGCTCAAAATGCTGAATTGGGATAAAAAAAAAAATGGATTCCACAAATAATTCCTTAAAATGACAAAAAAGGAAAAAGATTCTTTTACTAGAAGGGCCTTGTGCAAAAGCAATTAAAAAGATTCAACCAATAGCCATTTGGGCAATGACTTGGTGTAGGAAATTCTTTTATTCATCAAGATTCAACCAATAGCCATTTGGGCAATGACTTAGTGTAGGAAATTCTTTTATTCATCAAGGCCTGACACTTGCCCCGACCGCTAGGTATAGGTCACACACTTAAAGCGCCATGTCACACTGAAATTATTCTCACAAAAATTGAATTGGCTAATCCTTTAGGACATCCCCCAGTAAAACAAAAAAATAACAGTCACATAGACAGCCATAGACTAAGTTTCAAAGGGGGACAATTTATTCGAAGTAGATGAGTAGATAATTAAATCAAAGCAGATAAGTGATGAAGTCTTTTACCTACTGTGATTAAATTAAACTAATCCTTCAGTACATTATCCCTAGAATAACAAAGAAATAACAGCCATATTGACAGCAATAGACTAAGTTTGAAAGAAGGAAAGAAATGCCGATTTATTCAAAGCAGATGAGTAGATGATTTCTTTTACCTACTATGATTAAATTGACATTATAGAGCGAGTTTGTTTTCTTCAATCCTAACCGCATCTACCATAGTAAGAAGCACAGTCAACACCAGATATATGTAACAACAAAAACTCCAGATAGCCACAAATCTTCAAATGTTGAATGACAGCTCAAAATGCTCAATTTTAATTACCTAACAAACTTACCCTATAGCTAGATTAGGCATGTAAATGAAGAGGATAAGATATTATAGTTAATGTAGGTACAACTGATTTACTGTTCGAAATTGATGACTCAATTTGTGTCATCAATTTTGATCAGTAAAAATTGTACATCCATTTAATTAGCTCAAGTTTAAGATCAGGGACGATTGGACGACAATATGAATTAAAAATTGTATGCCTAAATTGATATTTGTCACGCTCCTGATTTTTAACACAAATAAAAATCAATATATAATCTCATAATTATATATACGCGATCGTTCAACCATCAATACAAAATACATGGAAACATCTTCCCTGTACAGCAAGTACATATTGATGCCCTGAACCCACAATTTCAAATATTGACCCGCTCCACAGAGTCATATATTACAAAACTTACGAATTAAATTGTCATCACAAAATAAAACGTAAATGCTCCTCAGAGCTTACTACATAGCTGAAGTCATAACAATGGCAAAGCCAACAAAATTTGCTTCCTACCTGTTCAGCTGCCAACAAGCTACCTCAGCTTCAGCCACGATTACCCTGACCTGCAAGATTAACCCCTACACCATAAAATGGTGCATCGGGTTCCACACAACAAAACCTGGTAAGCTTATGAAAGTTTGTATGAGTAACTCATGGACATCAATCAACAACTCACACACATCAGCTTAAGGAAACCATGCAACTATGATTTCATCTAACACTCCATAACCTTTTTTATCGAAAGGACAACATAAATCACTGCTGTGACAATGTTCTATTTGCTAACTTAACTATCAAGAAGCAATTCAAGTCTCATCTAGACAATAAAGAGAGAATGCACTCCGAACTCTCCCTTAAACTACATACTTATGAGTCTTCAGTAACCTCGACCGTTATCCCCATAAGCTATAATGACAGACAGACTATAGCTTTACTGAAAATGTAACCACTCGTCCAGCCATGAACGTGATTACCTATTTCCTGCCTTGGTCACCATCTGTGACATGTAATTTTCAGACCCCGTCTGGTCATAAAATCAAACATCAAGGTCACCATCTATGACATAGAATTTTTTTAGACCCTGTCTGGTCTTAAAGTCAAACGTTAAGTAAGTCGCACCCGACCTAAAAACGTTACAACCATCTAGTTTCGGCTTTCCCAATCCTTGCTCACCATCTGTGACCCTTGGTACAAAGACCAATACATCTAAAATGAGTCACGCTTGACTCAAAAATGTAACATCAAGCTCAATACTTTTCAAACAATAGAAAACATATTTTTCCACAATATTGTTTCCTGAAAAATCACATTCAATAATAATATGAACACCATCATGCAGATTATTCATCACAATCATCCACAAGAATATATATATTTCACGTAAATATATATATACGTAGTCATTCGTTTAGGAATGCCTACTAATACCAACTATAGTTTGCAGTTAAATAATTAACGTCAAAACAATAATGGTAATTCCGTTCATAATGAACCTGGTGAGATTACTCACCTCGAAACTCCCGCTGCGTCTTCAATATAACACAAAACAGTCAATCCACAAAATACCCGTCCAAAGCAAGGTTCTAAAAAACGCTAGGCCCTAGTCGGGCGGTAGTCCAAGGCCTAGTGCCCAGGGGCCTAGGCGGGGACTAGGCTTTTTTTTTTTAATTTATTTTTTTTACACTAAATACAAATCACTTAATAATTTGATTGAGTAATATATTCAAACACTAAAACCAACAACTTTAAATTGTTCATGTCCTCTTATCTCAATTCCCAAACCTTATCATGTTAACGTGGCCACACAACCAAAACTGCTCACTTCCTCTCTCTCTCAAACCACCTACGCATAAACTCTCTCTCCTACTTCTTCTTCCCCAAACTCTATCTCTCTCTCCTACTTCTTCTTCCCCAAACTCTATCTCTCTCTCCCTCTACACAGTACACACTACCAAAAAATGGAGAAGAATGAAACCCATCTTCTTTTCCATTACCTTTACTTTCCTCCTCTTCCCCCCTTCCACCCCCTCCCTCTCCCAACTCGAAAATTAGAGACAGTCACATAAGGCTTCACCGGCAACTCGGAAAGAGACTGAAGCCGGTGACTCAAAAAGAACCTGAGAAGAGAGGACCTGTGCGGCTGTGCCGGAAAGAGGGAGAGAGAAGAGCGACGGGCCAAACGACGATTTAGAGTGGGTTTCGTCGATTTTGGTTTTAACTTTTAAGGTTTGAAAGGTTATAAACAAAACAAAGAAATGGAGGAAACGCCTAGGCCCCGACTGCCCAGCGCCCAGCCAGACCCAGCCAGACCGACTAGGCGGCCGATTTTCAACTTGACGCCTAGCTTGATTGAATAGGCCAAAAGCGGAACGGCATGGAGGCGCCGCCTAGCCCTAGGCCGATTTTTAGAACCTTGGTCCAAAGCACTTCGTCAAGTACCTAACACATACGGTTCCAACTTAGTAACGATTCACATTTGATTTAAGTTCGAAACCCCTGTTTTGAACTAAAATCCCCAAAGTGGCGCCAATCGAGGTAAAACCACATCTGAGACCTCCCAAAGTCTCCGGACTGCTTCTACGATCAATATGTCAAAACCACAAGTTGAGTGGAAGCTCAAATCCTCACGGATTGAATAAATCGACCGGTATGAAACCGTAAAAATCATAAGAAATCCATACGAACTCCAAATTTTGCATATTATATATTGAAATGCTCGTATCAACGAGTAGAACATATATAATACAAAAACAGTTCCCTGCATGGCCGGAAAGCCACCATAACGCCGCCACAGGCGGTGGTGCACTGTCGCCGCCCAAAACTCGATATTTCACAAAACTCCCAACATCAAAGATGTTCATCTAAGCATGCTTGTGAATTTTCATAACTAGCTCGAAGTCAGAAAACAAGCATAAAGGGTCGAAAGCTACCTCACAAGCTTTGGATTTTTGCTCAATCTGAGTTGAACCGATTTCCAAGTAAATCGATCCAAACAAACACCATAGATCGATCAGGGAGCCTTCTCTGAACTCAACCAAGGAAGCATGAAGCCACGAAGTCGCCGGAGCTGCGTTTTCCGGTTGGGTACTAAAACACCAACTACGCCGCCTTGCTGCGCCATACAGGGTGGATATCGCCGCTAGAGGATGCCACAGAGACGACCAGACGGAGGAGACGAACCAGCTGACCAAGTTTCAAGGCCAGAGATCACCGGAGCTGCGAGTTCGGGTTGAGTCAGACGAAAGATTTTGTCTCTGAATGAGTCGACCAAGAGAGAAAATGGCTTTCCGGAAATGGAAAGTGGAAATTATGAATTCATTTTCTGATTTTCTCTATTTATTAATAGAAACTTCTTCCGATAGCTATAACTTTCTCATACGAACTCCAATTGATGCGAACCACATGTCCACGAACTCGTATCGACACGCTCTACAACTTTGGTGAAGGAAGTTTTCCGAGAATCCCAACGTATAAAATGTCAAACATCACACGACCCCCTAAAATGTGAAATTCAAATAACTATACGTACAAAAACCATTACACTTCACATACAACCTACGAATAAAGCACAATAACAATTATTCGTACAACTGGTCCATTATTAATTACCAAAATTAAATAACAGAAATCCAGGTCATCACAATATTGTTCCACATTACATACTAATATATCGAGCACAGAGACATTTGTGTGTGTGCGTGTAACTTGTGTGATGTAAAAGCATGATTAAAAGAAATCTACATAACTTGAAATCATGACATATGGAATGCTTATCATTGAGTAAATAAAAGGGCTTACCGAGTGATGGATTTACAGCACAAAGCAACTATCCAAACGGGCATGGGTGAAAAAAGAAGATTCCTCAGTGTAGTTACATTTGAACAGGTGACAACCCAGGGCTTTGGCAGAGAATGATCCACAAAGCGAGGTACAACTTAGAAATTTTGAATCACTAGCAATGCTGCTACTTACATCAGGAGGACTACCAGCATCAGATTTCAAATAGGAAAATTCGAAAGTTAAGACAAGAAGAGTTGCAAAATAAACAGCGTTCATATGCAAGAATGAAAAGCATACTTTTTGACCTCCAAGATGGGCAAAACAGTATGAGTTTCCTGTAAAATCATCAGGCAGTTCATCAGGCAAATCAATCTCAGCTACTAGTTCAATAAAATTAGGTTCACCATTAGTAGACAGCAGCATGTGATGGACTAGTATTAGTGGACAGCAGCATATGTGATGGACTTATATATATATCTATATAGATAAAACATAGATTTTTTTTTTAAAGAAGATAAAACATAGTTTAGAAGTAGAGTAAATTAGACTTATTAACTAAACAACCACTGCAAGTGGCTTAGTGGTTATTGCCTAGTTGGGTGTGCTCCCCAACCTATGTTTGAACCTCGAAACTGTCAAAGTGGCTAGACACTGTGCCGCAATGCACAGTTGGAGCATTTCATATGCGCCGAAAGGATTTATTTTGGGCTTAGGAAGATTTTGAGTTTCCCTTGACAAAGTAAAAAAAAAAGACTTATTAACTAAACAAAGTTCAGGTCTTCACAAAATGAATATAAATGGCATTGCCATTGTAAGGATTAGACAAATTTTTCTTAACCACAGAAAAAAAAAATGATGTTTATACCCATTGTTTCCAAACCAAAAAGTGTGTCTTTTAGCCTGTTTACTTGATCAATGATAAGGCAAGTTGGTGTGATGAGAGTGACATATATAGGCAAATTATTCAAGAAAAAAAACGATTGTTACACGAAGTAAAATAATTATTATTGGAATCAAGAGATAATAGGGAGCAGTCAATTTCCGCAATCATATAATAACGAGTTGTTCTATGACAACCCTCTAATTTTTCATAAATAGATCAAATGCGATTGAAATAAGCCATTACAAGATTATCAATAGAGGGCTTAGGTTCCAAATGTAATAGAGAGCAAACGAGCAATCATTTCAGAAAATTCATAAACTGAATCATACAATAACGAGTTGTTCTTTGACAACCTCCCAATTTTTCATGAATAGATAAAATGCGACTGAAATCAGACAAGTATCATCAACCTAAAAGTTCATTCCTCCAAATGCAATATCGATTTAGTTTTGATTGGATATATAAAATTAACGTCAGTCTGTCATATAAATATAATAATGCAATGTGACGTGTGGGTTCTAATAATAATCTAGAGTAGGCCCCACCATTACCCCCACACACGCTCTCTCTCTCTCTCTCTCTTATTTCTCTCCAACAGCAACAACCAGACTGAGGAGAGGAGGAGACCTCAAAAACTCAACTCGAAGAAGAATCTTTCAATCCGAGAGATGGCCTTCACCAACTCCTCTCTCTTTGCTTCCCATCTCACTCTCCATCGCTCTAAACTTTCCGATTCCGAATTTGCCCCTCCGCCGTGCGAGGCCCTCAAGCTCCTCCACTTTCCTCCCAGCAGCGCCATCCATGCCTGCACTTTCTCCAGAAATTTGTACGAAAACCTCTTTCTCACTGTTTCTGCTTTGTAGTCAAATTTACAGTTCAGTTCAATTCAGCTCTGTATTTTGATCTAGATGAAGGTCAAGTAATTGCTACTCTGCTCTGTGTGAATTTGATCTTGATCTCATGTTTGAATTGCCTTCAATTTTGTGCAGGAACGTTGTGTGTGCGTCTACCAATGGTGTCAATGCAGTTGGTTCATCCTCGCCGCGGGTCAGTTGCATTTGATATCAATATCATGTTATTTTTTCTCTCATACATACATGTATATACGGTTGTGGTGCTTTTGTTTGATTTATAGATTCTTGAATTTCTTCGAAACTGTAGGATTCTGTTGGAGAAATCTGTTAATGTTGGTGTAGTTTGGTGAAAATATTCGCAAATAGGTTTGGATGTCTTCTTTTGTTTGACAAATGATAAAGGACTTGTCATGCATCGGCATTGCTGAACCTCTAAGCTAATGGCACATTAAGGATCTGTAATCTACGTAGGAATAAGATTGAATTGGACACGCCATTTTTCAGCAGAACCAAGCTTGCACTGGGGCTATCCTAGTCGGGTCTCGCTCTTTTCTGTTGCATAAATTCTCATTTTCTGCTTATGAGCGGTCTAATTATCAAGGCTCTATTCAGAAGTGGTCTTGTTGACGAGTAATTAACTATGTTTTGAGCCTTTTCCATAGCCATACGTTTGAGATTAGCCCAGTTAGGTTTTCCTATAGCTGTCAACTTTTCATAAGGCAAAGTTTGGGGGTGATAGTGGAAATGATGACAGATAAATCACCTTAACTGCGACTTGGTAGGACCGTAGTCCATACATAAGATTTTTCACCTCATACGGCTCCTCATTCAATTCTTTTAGAGTCATTCCTTGTTCGAGAATCTCTTCCCTTCTTCCACTCTAACTGAAGAATAAGTAGGACCAATTTAGTCATTTTCTTATTTATTTGGAATGTGGGAGCTTCTAATTCATTTTTCTTTTACTTAAACATTGAGTAGCTCCTGAATAGAAAACTGTCAATCACTTGTGCAAGACTATCTTCTGCAATCGGCAAGCTTACTTCTACTCAGGTTGTTTACAACATGTCATATTTCGGTTAGATGCAACATATTGGAGAGCCACACTACTTTGGGATCTCACTTGAGCATCTCTTGAGAGCTTAACACTGAAGAGGCCCTAATAATGGAGTGCCAATTTCCAAACCTACTATTTATAGCTGTCTTCTGTAGAGAGCACAGGGCCACAATACAAATTTGCTTTTATTTTTAATTTTTACCTTCATGTTTACAATTCTGTAACCTTGTAAGTTTTTCTCTCAATGAAGCTTAATTAGATTTGACTGTATTTGACTGTCCCATACAACAAGTCATCTCGACCCAACATGATTGTGAAAGTCTAATGGAATTTACTCTGTTAATTTCTTTGAATTTTGTGTTCTTCCCTGTCAATTACATTTGCAGTTAACCTTTGTATTTCTCTTGGGTGGATAATTCAAATTTTAGATGTTAACAATAATTTAAGGTTTATAATTTTTTTTTCCTTTTTTTTTTTTTTTTGAGAAGACACAGCTTCTTATTAAAAAAGCAAAAATCGAGTTACAGGGAGGCGGACAAGGAGTCCGCTTCCTTGTCCGCTTTAAAGATCTAAAGAGGGCAGCTAGGGCTATAGGCCTAGCATCTCGTCTAATAATACTACTCAAGGCTTAGGGGTTTATACTACAGCTGCTTGCCAGTTAAGAATAATGGAAGAAAGATTATAATCCTTGAATTCCTTAGAAATAGAAACCCATAAGGATGCCTAGAACTTGACTCTCTTCCGCAGGTCTTCCTTCTCCACCCCTCCATAGTTTTCAAATAATCTTTTATTTCTTTCCATCCAGACCACCCAAACTACAGCTAGCACCCCACAACCCCAAAGGGTTCTGGCCTTTTTACCTTTACCAAATGCTATGGGGTTTTCTCTTAGCAAGTCACTTCTCTCTAATGGAGTTCTCCAGTTCAATCTTGCCTCCCAAAATAATTTTTTCCATAAGAAATTAGGCACTTCACAATGCACGAAGACATGATCAGCACTTTACCCTTGAGCTTTGCATAAAATGCACCAGTAAGGAGAAAAACAACTTCCCGGTCTTCTCCTTTGAAGAACATCACATGTATTCGTCTTCCCCCGTACCACAAGCCATCCCAAAATCTTCACCTTAGTAGGGACCTTGACGTTCCAAATAAACTTTGCAGGAGCAAAAATTGGATCTGATCCACCACTAATTAAGAAGCTATGGAAAGATTTGCAAGAGAATTTCCCATTAGGCTCAAGCTTCCACTTCCTTTCATCTGGTTTGGACTCCACTAATCGGACATTTTCTAGCTTAACCACCAGCGAGGCAAACTCCTCAATCTCTCGGTCATTTAAGTTTCTTCTGAACCCAAAGTCCCAGCTCATCGGAAAATTGAGAGGCATAGCTAACCTTTCCACTGAATAGTTGGTGTGTCTTGATAGTCTGAACAACCTTGGAAAGTAGAATTTCAAGGGTTGATCCTTTAGCCAAGAGTCTTCCCAGAACCTCACTCTTTTGCCATTGCCTACAATTAGTTTATGACAGAGAGAATATTGGCTTATTCGTGCTGAAATATCCTTCCAAGGACTTCTACTTGATCCACCCAAAATTGGCTTTGTGTCCCACCCATTCACATCATATCCATATTTGCTCCTTATTACAGCATGCCATAAGGACTCTCTCTCCAAAGGAAATCTCCAAAGCCATTTCCCTAGGAAAGACTTATTTTTTGCTAGTAGATTCCCGATTCCCAGCCCTCCTCTTTCTTTGCTTTTCGACACTATCTCCCAACGAACTAGATGGTCCTTCTTACCCTCTCTGACTCCATCCCAGATTTTTTTTTTTCAGAAGAGATTCTAATCTCTTTGCCACTCCCAGCGGAATTTGGAATAGAGATAAAGGCTGCTTAGAACTGCTTGAATCAATGTCAGCCTACCGCCTCTCGACAAAAAAAGCTTTTTTCCAACCCTCCAATCTCTTCTCAATTTTCTCTACAACTGAGTTCCAAAATGAAGCTTGCTTTGGGTTACCACACCTAAGGGAAGGCCCAGGTATTTCATAGGCCAAACTCCAAACTCACAGCCTTGTTCATCAGCCATCCTTTCTAATCTCCCAGCCTCAGTATTTATTCCAACTAAGGAACATTTTGATTTATTGATTTTCAGTCCTGGAAACAAACAGAAACTTTCTAGGACCATGTTTAAATTATTCCCATTCTGGTCATCATCCTTCAAAAAGAAAATTGTATTATCAGCGAATTGCAGATGAGTGATTTCAACCTCTTCCCTCCCGACTACCAGGCCTTCAATTAGTCTACAATCTCTTGCTCTCTCCATAAGTCTATTCAGGACATCCACCACTAGGGTAAAAAGAAAAGGTGATAAGGGGTCACCTTGCCTTAATCCCCGGGAAGCACCGAATTTTCCTCTTGGTCTCCCATTTATCAGAATAGAAAAATTTGCTGACCTCAGACAACCCCCTATCCATTTTCTCCATCTGTCTCCAAAGCCTTTACTTTCCATAACATAATCTAAAAAGTTCCACTCTACGTGATCATACGCTTTCTCAAAGTCAATTTTGAACACCAGACCCTCTTTCTTCTTCTTCCTTGTCTCATCAACCACTTCGTTAGCCACCAAAACTGCATCTAATATTTGTCCCCCTTTTATGAAAGCGCCCTGGACACCAGAAATGGTGTCACTTAAAACCTCTCTCAATCTCCAAGCTAATACCTTTGCAATAATTTTATATAAGCTTGTTATCAAGCTAATAGGTCTGTAATCCCCCACTTTTAGGGAATTTGCTTTCTTTGGTATAAGGCAGATGTATGTCTCATTCGTCACCTTATTCACAACTCCGTTTGTGTGAAATTCTGCCATAACATCTAATACCTCTCTTTTGACCACTTCCCAATTTCTTTGTAGAGCTGCATCCGTCTGGACCTGGAGATTTATCCGTGTCACACTCGAACACTGCTCTTTTAATTTCTTCTTCTTCAAATGGTCTCTCCAGCCATCTTGCCTTCTCTACGTTTATTGGGTTCCAATGAAGGCCTTCAATTCCGAGACTCACTTCCTCTTTGCTTGAATAGAGATTCTTGTAGAAGCGGATGATCTCTTCCTCTATCAAAGCCTCTTCTTCAACTACAATGCCATTGCTTAATTCCAGCTTTTCAATAACATTTCTTTTTCTTCTGCCATTGACTAGCTTGTGGAAAAATCTTGTCTTGTTGTCTTCTTCTTTGGCCCATTTAGCTTAGCTCTTTGCCTCCAGAAAATCTCTTCTCTCAGGGCTATCTCCTCCAGTCGCCCTCTTAAAACTTCCCTCTCCCTTTTTTTGACACACATATACCTGCACTCCTTTCTTTTTCATATAATTTTTCATCGTTTCTGTTATATGAGCTTTTGGAGTTGGAAATTCATTTATTTGTATATCTGGATTATGGACTAAGCTTAAATGAACCAAGTATAAAATATTGCATCATTTTCCATAACATTGGATGAATATTTTGAACTGCAGAAGTCTGATCAAGATGCTGATTATATTCCAATGCCAGTTGTCATGATTGATCAAGATTCTGATTCTGATGCAACTATTGTGCAACTCAGCTTTGGTGATCGCCTCGGAGCTCTTATTGACACGGTAAACTGGCTTATTCTTTGTATATCCCTTTTAAAAAAATATGCATTGAAAGTCAAATTCTTTACATGGGATATAAATTCTAGTCTCACAATTGAAGGAGGCCATATGAAGCGATTTTATATTTTTATATTTTTATATTTTTTATATTTTATATTTTTATTTTTTAAATATTCAAATACAGCAAATTACCCAGTTGTAGTTTCAAATAGGAGTGGTTTTTGTTGGTTTGATTTTCACAATGTGGTTTTTTTAAAGCTTTAGTTTTATGAACCTGGGCCTGTAAAGCGGGTTTGGGGGATTTATGGGAGGAAAAAAAACATAAAAGAAATAAAGAATGAAGTCATTTTTCATTTTAATGAATGTAGTTCAGTGGAAGTCATTTGAATTTACATAAATATTTGTCGCAAAGCACTTGAAACATCAAACTTGCAGTATGTCCTAAGTTTACTCATCAGATTGGCTTTTAACTAAATTGGCTCCATGAAGTCCAAAGTTGAGAAACTGTGCATCATTTCTAAAATGTTCTTCAATTCATCAGATGCTTATGGTTTATTGACATGCCTTTATTTAAATGAGGACAGATAAATGCATTAAAAGATTTGGGATTGGATGTAGCAAAGGGAACTGTTACCACTGAGGGACCAGTTAAACAGACGAAGTTTCATATAACGCGGTTGTGAGTACCTATTTTTTTTTTCTTGTTCTTTTTGTTTTTTTTGGTTAACTATGCCTATGTAGAGTTCATTTTATGCATACCGAACAGGAGTTTTGCAACAGTTTTGTGGTTGTGGTTAAGATTGTTGAACACTTTAATCCCATATCAATCGGGTGAAGTACCTAATCTAGCTATATATGCCTACCAATTGGGTGTCTCCACTAACAGTTTAAGCTTTTGAAATAATTTTAGACTAACATTCTAACAAAGCAGGAATACTAAGTTGACGTCCTTGTAACTACAACCTCCCAATATTATTAGAATGCGCTATGGTACTAGAGTCACGAAAAGTCAATGGTCTGACAGAGAATGGAGAATAGAACTTGCCACCATTCAAAGAAGATGCAAACTTATCCACACGTATGAAATCCCAAAATATGGTTTCCATTTGAGGGGGAGGATAGAGGATTAGTCTCACATTGGTCAAGTTAATTGCTACCTATGTGTACTTTCCCAACTTTTCTTCTAATCTCTTTTCCATCAATTCGTTTGTTCATTTTTTTTCTTTGTTTATCTCTTCTATTTTTCTCCACTTAAAAGCTTAATCTTTTGGTATCAGTGTTAAACTGACATATTTTAGTAAGGATATGTTAGTTTTCCTTTAAATACTTGATGTATAACTTCCTCAAGCTTGCTGTTTTTCTTGGTCCTATATTGTCTACCATTTGAGATGTTATTCTCCTATTCCATAACTTTAACATGCAATAATCCTAATGTGTAATATATATTCATTGACACACACAAACATATGATATAAGGGCCTATATTTATATATAATTATATTTGTTGATGAACTCATAGATAAATTTTCTATTCGACATTCTTCCACATAAAAGATGATAATAATATAATAAAAATTCATCCTGTATGTATGGCTTGATATATTATAACTTGACATCTGCATATGGTGATTTAACATATGCAGCAGATGTCTACCGTATTCTTGAGATTGTGCCACTTTTTTATCTATTCTAGTTTCAAGTGAAAAGAAGGATTTACCAGTGATTCTGCTTTTTCTGTGACTAAATTTTGCACATTGGGGGTGATCTACTCAACCTGAATCTAGTAATTTTATCTGACCATAATGGGCCATAATTCATTTGTGGTGCAATACAAAGGCTGTCACACTGCTACTTTATCAGCTACTAATCTACCTCTGCAAAAATGAATGGCTAGAAATAAATAAATGTCTGTTTAGATACATTTTGCTTTAGTTTAAGCATAGAACTGCTTGCAGGTGTACTGCTACGTCTCGATACATGAAACAATGCTGTTTATAGAATTTTAAAGACTTGTGTTTGCATTAGCTCTACTGGGTGATTGTTATTTTCTATTGCCGTATAACCTATAGGACCAAATCTCTTGTTTGTTGTACTACAAGTTTCTAGCATTTACAGATTAATTTTGGTAATTCTAGAGACACCGGGCGCAAAGTTGAAGATCCTGATATGTTAGAGAGAATTCGACTTACCATCATCAACAATCTTTTGAAGTATCATCCGGTAAGGCTTTTTATAACACTATCATCTTTGAAGTGTATCATGAATTTTTGTACTAGAATTCACTGTTTTCATTAACTATGTTGTGCCTGCTTTTTTTACCGATAGGAATCTAGTCAGCTACTTGCAATGGGTGAAGCTTTTGGAATAAAAGCTCCGGAAAAGAAGGTAATGTTGTCAAACCTTTAGCTTTCCAATATTACCTCATCTGTAGGCCAGGTTTATTGTTTGTCTAATCATCATGCTCATGTTCTGAGAAACCCATGAAACTGCTGGCCATGGATGTACAAGCATTAGAAGCCTTGATGCCTTCTATTTTCATAATTGCTCTATCAGCTATATAGGGTCAAATTGAAGGTTTTTGGAAACTCGGAGAACCAGATTGATGGATTTGCTATCAGAACTGAATTTTGTTTTGTTGGCTTTACACAACTGTTTAAATTAAAAGTAAAACATAAAAGCAATTAACCGTGCTTTGCATTAGTCATTTTGGTTGTGAGTTTTCTACATTTCTTTTCTTTTTGGTCCAAATGGTGGAGGTTTTTTTTTTGGTCATAATGGTGGAGGTTGGCATGTGCATGATTAAATCACGAATTATACAAACTTAGTAGATGTTCATTTTCAATTTTTTTTTTAAAGGCTTTTCATCTTGATATGTAAAATCTTTCATTTTAATATTCAAACGTGTAGTAACTGATTTGTTTATAAATTGGTATCTTTACTTTCAGTGTGTCACTAGATTTCTTTAATATATTTGTTATCAGATAATTATATGATGCTAGTAGCCTGGAATTATACATATTTGTTGTACATGATCTATTGGCTCAAACTAGTTTGTGATATTGTTAATTCCAGCTTGATGTTGATATCACAACTCATATACACGTGAAGCAAGATGGACCTAAGAGGAGGTTTGCTACATATGATTGGATATGTCACTTTGTGTTACTATTTTTTTTTTCTATTTCAATTAAAGTATTCTACTGTCACATCACATTAAATATGGGAAAGGGAGATCTAAAGTTCGTAGTTGAGAGGGCTGCTTGATATGTTATTTGATACGGCATAATATTTCCATTTCACCAGCTTGCTTTATATAGAGACAGCAGATCGACCAGGATTGCTTGTAGAAATTATCAAAATCATTGCTGACATTAATATCGATGTGGAATCAGCTGAGATTGATACTGAAGTATGTCCTCTCTCTCTCTCTCTCTCTCTGTCTGCGTTTTGTTATGATTAACTTTTCTTCTCTTCTCTTTGTAGGGTTTGGTTGCTAAAGATAAATTTCATGTCAGCTACAGAGGGGCAGCCTTAAATAGTTCCTTGTCCCAGGTAATTGTTTTGATTCTGAACTATCAGTCTGAAGTGCTTGACAGCATTAGATAACAATATTTTTAAGGTTGGAGCATTGGGTTCATATAGAATTGGGTTTTTTTGTTAACGTTCTGCAATTTGTCTCTTAACAATTTCTTTGAACTTGCAGGTGTTAGTGAACTGTCTGCGTTACTACATTCGCAGGCCAGAAACAGATATAGATAGTTACTAATAGCTGGAGGAGTCTGATCTTGTTTCTGAATCAAATATAATGGTTCTTGTACCAGCCATGTTGAAGCGAGTTTTCAATAGTTACCTTGTTGAAGCTAGTTTTCAAGATGAGCTCATGTTCCCGGTCCCGCACATGGTATTTTTCTGGATTAGTATCCAGTGATTCCATGATTTGTACCTGAAAAGCAAGCTATAAATAATTACAATGAATTGCAAAGAATGTTGAACGACTAATATGTGCAGTCAATTGACACCTATTTCTCACATTTGAACAATCTTTCTATCATGCATGTAAACTGGGGACTTCCTGCCTGATGGCCTAAATTGCACCGTTCAAACTTGTGTTTGAGCTGAAAGAAACTTCACGTAAGAGCAGAGTACCAGCGTTAAAAAGAAAATTTCAAACCAGCTTGGATAGCTAAAAGCTCAGTATCTAAAACATTTTTTGGTCTAGTGTAAAGTTTAGTATCCAAAATTGAAGAATTGAATTGTGGACTGTCAAATCTTTCTAGCACAAGAAGTCGACTACACTTTGCTACTTGCTGGGAAGGTCTGTGGTTTCTAGTGCATTGGTACAGGTATTATTACGAGCAGTTGAGTGTGTTCATATGATTGTGACCAGAAAACTTGATTTTCTTCGTTCAGTTTCTTTTTTGGAAAGTCTTTCCTATCTTCAGAAACCATTCGGCTACATGCTTGCTTCTGTAATGAGAACTGATCATATCGATCGCTTCTTTACTGTTAATCTTCAATTTAGCTGCAATGAGTCTTGTTTCTAAATTTATGGTGCTTTTGCTGCTGCTGCTGCAGCTACATTCAAATTGTTCCTCCTCACTCGGATTCAACTCAGGAGCACTAGCCACCCATGATAATGAGAATGCTAACATGCGGTGCATAGAGAGGGAAAGGCAAGCACACTGCTGGCATTCAAACAAGGCTTCGTTGATAGCTATGATCAACTTTCTTCATAGGAAATAGAAGCCGGAAAACAAGACTCTTGCAAATGGCAGGGAATCTTCTGTGACACTCAAACTGTCCATGTTACCAAATTTGATCTCGGCGTGTACACTCAAGTTGAGCCTCTGTACGATAAGAGCATTAGCTCTCAACTGGCCGAGTTGCAGCATTTAGAATACCTGGACCTAAGTGGAAATGACTTCAGTCTCAGCCAAATTCCAAGCTTTGTTGGTTCTATGAGCAGTTTAAGATACCTTGATCTCTCTATGGCTAGTTTTGGTGGTCAAATTCCACACCCGGTTGCAGTATCTAAATCTCTTTGGTAATAATTACTGTGATGACATCTTAATATTTTAATTATTATTGAATTTAAATTTGGGTGTTTCAATTCAGAATTTAATATTTTATTCTCTTTGACACCGTACTAGGGTGGTGTTAAGTCAGTTAGTTAGTAAATAAATAATATCTGGAGAACTAGTTAGGAAATTCAACTTATGCCAACTCTTCATTGACATCATCTTCGGTTTTGTATTATTTTCTTGTTAGCACAGTAAGGTGAGATAACAGCGACTTTTCAGGCTTATCTCCATTATTATTAGCATGAGTGGTTGATACTATAAAGCAACTAGAGATTGTGATCAATCAGCGGGAATAACTATGAGGTATTCCACTTGCTTTCATACATAAGTCAATTGGTTATTGGTATGAAAAAGATGTGCACAGTAATAGAGTTTATTCTTCTTCTTTTTCGTGTTTGTGCTGCTGAGAGTGACACCTGCCAACTGGGAATTAAGTTTAATAAAGAATTTTAGCCAATGGAATTGTTGTCTGTATTTTTAAGACTAGAATTGAATAATAGTGAGATGCATAATTAGCACATGCAACTCATTCCCACTATCACCAACCCCACATTCTCCACTATATCAGAATCAGCCCAAAAAATCCACATGCTGGTGGATGTAGTCATTTCCTAAATCCTGACTAGCTAATCCTCCTTGACTTTGTCTCCAAGCAAAGTATACTGAAAAGCTTATTATTCTAACCGAAGCGGTTTGTGTTTCTTGTAGTGTAGCCTTTAAATAATATTGCTGTTTGATAGCACGATTCAGATAATAGAGGTTTTGTTTGGATTTTAAATAGGTCCTGGAGGTATGGCTGGTCCATTGCATTTTGGTTGAGCATATATCTTCTACTTTACATGCGTATTGCAAGTAATTATTGCACTGTTGACACTACCGTGTTGAATCTGTGAAGAAATGTTCACCAAAATGGTACTTCTTTTTGTGATCTTCCTCAACATCTATGTCAGTTTGGCTTCTGATCCGGATCCGGTCCAAGACTTCTGCATAGCCAACACAGCAGAATCTGCAACTGCAAGCAATGCCATCCAATGCAAGAATTCATCCCTTGCAACAGTAGAAGATTTTGTATATTCTGGCATCAAGTCTCCTGGAAAATTTGGCCAAACAGGTCTTTCTGCCATTTCAGTGAACTCAAATGTCTTTCCAGGACTGAACACACTTGGAATGTCATTTGTCCGAGCTGATTTTGAAGTTGGTGGTGTAAATGTGCCTCATTACCATCCGAGGGCAACGGAGACAGCCTTTGTGCTTGAAGGAAAGATTTACTCCGGATTTGTTGATACGAATAACAAGATTTTCGCTAAAGTGATCGAAAGGGGTGAGGTCATGGTGTTTCCAAAAGGGTTAGTGCACTTCCAAATGAATGTTGGTGACACTCCAGCAACCATATTGGGGAGCTTCAACAGCCAAAATCCTGGATTGCAAAGAATTCCCACTTCAATTTTCGGATCCGGGATCAAAGATGAGCTCTTGGAGAAGGCTTTTGGATTGAGTTCTAAGGAGATTGCCAAGTTGAAAAAGAAGCTTGGTCCCCATTGACTGGGCTAGAGAACTGCATTTTCATTTTCCTATCCGTATGTATTGTCTACAGACACTTTTTCATGAGCAAATATATAAATCTGAATTACTATCTCAATTTGGGTTCATTTTGTTTATTGTATGTAAAGGATTCCATATGCCAATAACTCCTTCGGATATAGGTTTTATATTTATACTATTCTATTTGCACCCAATAGAACGATCAATATAAGGAAAACTTGATTAAAGAAAGAAGTAATCTTATGAGTGGTGTTATCATGAATTCTAGTTTCAGAGTACAAAAAGTTCATTTTGAGTTGTAAACAATTGATGAGAAGTTGACCAAACGGATAACTTGGTAGGGCTCCAAAGAGAAGTTTCATTTTGAGTTTTCAATACATTGGCTTACTACTGTATAGTTATACAAGCTCTATCTCTGTGCACGGTCCATTTTTCTTATGGTTTACTGTGTTTTCACTAGTTTGGGTCATCTGTAATTTTCAAGTAATATGCATACATGCATATACGGCACTGAGGTTATTCCTTGCTGCAAAATTAAGCAATATACGGACACAATTAATGTCAATTGTTACCAGACACATGATGATCGATCATTACAAGAATGCTCAAACTGCACTTGATATATCATGTTCTGTCAACAAGTGACTTTTGAAAAAAGGAGTGCAAAAGAGACATAAAAAGAGTACAGTGAGACACTGCTACCAAACATAACGTCATATTGTTCCGAGACACATGAACACACAGCATCATGACTTATCATTACACTCCCGTAGTGTCTAATTAACATGCAAGAGGTCTCTAATATGGCACAGAGAGTTATTCTAGCCACTTTACCTATTTAGTGTTCATACAGTACTCTTAAGTCCCTCATACTCGATTAGAGCAAGGTACTCAACATCTCATTCCAAATATCAGGCACACCAGGAAGACACCAATGGCTGCAGTCAGACGAATACTCTCTTAGGTGCTGCTTCTCTTCCTGTCCCATGGCCCGTCTGTACACAGAAGGGTGCCCGTCTCTTCTAAACGCTGAGATTGTGGTTATGTCCTGAAGATAAACTGGAAATCTCATCTTTCTCAATACCCCTTGCAGTACTAGCAGAGGTTCAGGAACATGTTGGTGACTGAAATAAGCGAGAGGCTTCTTCTGATTGTAGCATCTCCAACCATTTTCTCTGCCAAATAAACGAGTACATATATTGAACATAAATTGATTGAAGTTGATCAATAATTTCTTCTAGTCATAATTGCAGTACACATTGAAGATCTAATATACCTGTTATGCCTAGGTGACATGCTTCGGAAAATTACTCGGGTTTTACGAGGGTCTAGGTTTAAATCAACCCATTTAGCCCATGTAGTGAGTCCTTTCTGGTATGCAACCATTGGATTCATATTTGTAAACAGTGATTGTCCTTCCATGTAGTAATCCCACCTGAAATTAGTTATATCATTGCAATTCGATTAAAATTTAGGTCCTGCATAATACTACCACTTGATCAACACACTGACCAAATACATACAGTGGATTTCTCAATTGGCAATTGTTACCAAACAACGCAAGGAGAATGACTAGCTAGCTACTCAAAGAAATTAATGATCCGTATGCATTAGATAATTAATGTGAATATTGTCTTACGACGATGTTTTGTCAGAATGAGTCCACCAGTGAGCTGAATCAAAAACAAGAACATCAACTCCTCTCCAATACTTTGCATTCTTCTCTATCAAATCCAAATGCAAAATCCTCTTGTTTGCAGCTCCCTTGTTCAATTCTACTAGGAGTGGAGCCCAAGAAAACTCAATTGATGTCCCAAAGTCCTGTATATGTATGAACATTTATATATTATTCATTCATCAATGTTGTAGTTCTGGACAAGTAATTAGTTAATTAAGCTAATAGTTCTAGCTACCATTGCATGGAATGCCATAGAAGGACCATTGTAGGTGACTCTCTTTCGACCTGTTGGAACAACTCCTTGTACTAAGCACACAAGAGACTCCCACTGATTCCTCATTATAGAATCACCCACTAGCATTATTCTTTTTTTTCTCATTTTACCAAGAAATTTCAATGCATCAAACCTGTAAATCAAATAAGAAAGAAATCACTATAGAAACCTCTTTCACAAGGGAAAATTTACACTAGTGTTAGTTTTAGAGTAGGTCGGTAGGTACCTAGGAATGGAACAGTCGTTTGGCTTCCAGCGCCACTTTTCGTAGTCGGAATCAGGCCTTCCATTTTTCTGACAAGCGACAGCAGTGCTAAGATATGGACAGCTCGAGTCATAGAGAGGGTAGGATTGATCATAAACCCACTTTCCGGCAGACAGTTCACACTTGCTTCTTGAACTTTGGTGGCTCTGAACCATGTTAGCCTGATCATCTTCATCGTTAAGCCATGAGTACTCATCCTCCTCTAGCTCAAACGCTGATGACTTCACAGCTGGAACAACACATACAAAGATAAAGATCATGCTCAAGAAGAGCAGGCATTGAAGCAGCTTGTTTTCTCTCATTGAATTAGCTAGCTAGACAAAACACATGCATGGACTAAAGGGCCCTAAAGAGAAGCTAGAAGAAGCTGCAGGGTTTAAAGGGCCTCGGTCGATCATCACCACCGTCAAGGCATGACTTACGGTAGGGTGGACCCCGGTGCTTCTACTCATAATTTCCGGTGGTCTTTCTTGTTAGCAGCTTTTTCACTTTTGTGCGTTGAAAGTGGAAGCATAAAGAGTAAAAATGAGCTTTTCTCCCCGCAACTGAAGGATGTGTAGGCCATCTATATATAATTGCTACTGTTTTTTTCTCAACCTCAGATCAAAAGGTTAAAGATTGATTGAGATTAGCATATATAGATCGGTTAATTTGCGCGCAGAAATTTCAAGGATTATTAGACCAATTAAGGATCGCTACCCACCACCAATTTGGTACTGTTTAGGATTGCACCAATTAAGCAATTTAAGATTTCATGGGTGTTCACTTAGTTGGTAAGTGACTAAGAAAATTTTATTCAATTACTCTTTTTTTTTTTTTTTTTTACTTTGTCAAGGGGAACCCAAAGACTTCCTAGGCCCAAGATAAACCCCTTCGGCGCATGTGAAATACTCCAACTGTGCATTGCAGCACAGTGTCTGGCCACTTTGACAGCTTCGGGGTTTGAACCTAGGTTGGGGAGCACACCCAACTAGACAAAAACCACTAGGCCACTTGCAGTCGTTTTTATTCAATTACTCTTAGATTTACATCAAAAGATGAAATACAAAACAAATCAACTTAAAAATATATATTTCCATTGTTGGATTTACATCCAATGATGATTGAACATAATTTCTTGGTAAATTAATTTATCAATATTATTGTTAAGAGATTTTTTTTTTTTTTGAAATGGGCTGATGCGGCTACCCTTAAGCCTTGATTAATAAAACTGCAAAATGCAGGGGGGGACATAGAGTCTGAACCCCAGATTATAATAAGCATAAAGACAATATCCTAAAATAATATCAGGAGTCTCTACAAAATCTATGTATTCTAACATGCACCAATTAGCAAAGAGTGCATGACTGGCTACTTCATTTGCTTTAATAAAGCGGTGAACGCAATGGAAAGATAACTCTATAATGAATAAGTATCATTGCAAATAGCACAGCTTTCCTACTATGTTGCCGCACAAAAACAAATCTGGCGACCCTCCGTTTCATCCTGCCACTAGGAGGTTGCATCCATCTAATCAAGTAAATGACTCGCAGTCTCGCTAGGCCAGACAAGGCACACTGAGTGCACATACTGGGACCAAGCCCACGTTGCCCTACCAAATAGTTATTGGGACTTATTGTGGCATAAAGCCACGTCTAATTAAACATGAAAAGTAATAAAACATAAAATAAAAATAGTTTTGAAACCTAAGCCCAATCCCAGGCCTAGACCCAAAAACCTCCAAGCCCAATCCGAGAGTATAGGCTACCCGTGTCACCATGCTGTTATATCACATGACTAGCCGCCGTCGTCCCACCACTTGCGGCATACCCGTCGCACCTACCAGGCGTCGGCAATCCCTCCTTCCATCCACCGTCCCCATCACTCCGGCAAGCATTGCCTCCCCTCCCAACCCTCTCCACCCCTCTCCACACAGATGCTCCAAACCAAAACAAGGAAAACCTAAACAAGATTGAAGCAATCCGATAAGATCTAAGCACTTCAAATGCCATCCTCGCCGCCATCGAGTCATCACCATCAGACAACCTCCCCTTCCACCGTATGCACTCCAATCTTAGGGAGATCAACACCCGCCAGCCACCTAACCTGACGAAGCGTCCTCACGATCTAAACAACATCACTAACACCATGCAGCCTTCCCTCCTATTGGGATTATTCAAGGGCCATCCACTACCGGACACTAGGTCCACAATAACCCGTCCAACGACTCCGCCAAGAGGGCGTTCCGTCGGACGAGATTTGGTTATCTTTGTTGACTCTAGATGCGGCTTTTCTCTCTAGGCTTCTATGTCTCCTTTTAGAGTTATAGGACAACTAATCATTTTTTGTTAATAACTAAAATCAGTTGAAAAAGTCTAAAGTCAAATAGTAATATAGTAAAACTCCAAACCCACAACGGGCCAGACCACGATAGACTTGGTCAACATCATGATAAAGTCTGATGGACTATATTAAGCATGATAAAGTTTAATACTTCACAGACTTCTTTCTTGCACATTTCTCCTCTCAAAACACAACCATTCATATGTAATTGATTATGAGATATTATACTAGTTAATTGATTGTATTTATAGCAAATTGACCTAAATCAAGATCTGTTTAGTGACAAATAAAATTCAATCAAACTCGATTCGATCGGATAATCCAACAGATCATTGAAAACAAAATCCAAATTTGTATTTAGCAGGTTAATGGATAATTGATCCACTCATCTCTATCTCTATCATTTCTATTATAAAGGGAGGCCATTTTTTTGGTGTCAAAGGCTTCACCAAAATATGATTTGACTAATATACCATTGCCTTAATGAAATAAAACTCAAATTATTATTAAATTTAAATGGTCTTATTAGAAGTAGAGACATAGTTATCCAAGATCATTCAAAAATTGAACAGTTTTCTCATGAGACAATTAACCACATTCAAATCAGTTTCCATCCTTTTCTCTAAAAAAATAATAATTGTTCAAGTAAAACCTTATTTTGTGTCTAGCCCAAACTCTAGGTTACTTGACCTAGTGGTAATAGGGTTTAATTAGAAGAATATAGAGATTCCTATTCAATGTATGATTATCTTTCCTTGTATGATTCAGACTCTATGCATTATAATCCTCTATATAAAGAGACCCTTATTATCAATGAGAACACATAGCAATTTTCTTTCAATTCTCGTTTCTCTAACCCTAGCTTGTTATCAACACGAGCCCTAACCCTAGCCTTAAAAATCAAAACCCTAAAAACCAAAAACTTCTTCATCAGATTAGCCTCGCGCGGCACTACCACTGCCCCCGCAGCCCTCGCATCGCAACTCAATGCTAATCCTAATAGGTTAGCCTCGCTGCCCCTGCAGCGCCCACAAGCCCTGCTTGCCTTCTTCCCCCGTGAACACTCGCCTTTCCCCGGGGCACGCTCACTTTTCCCCGCGCACTCTTGCCTTTCCACTCTAACGCTCGCTTTCTCCCGCGAATATTCGCCTGCCTTCACACACACTCGCTCACTGCCCTCGCGAACACTTACCCTCCCCCTTGAACACTCGACTTTCCCCGCGCACGCTCGTCTTCCCCAGCGAACATTCGCCTGCCCTCACGCACACTCTCTTGCTGCCCTAGCGAATGCTTGCCTTCCCCGCAGTAGCCTTGCAGCATCCCAGCAGCATCCTCGTAGCAACTTCAGTGCCGACCACCACTGGCCACCAGTTTTTCCGGCGACCTTTTCCAGACAATTTTTCAAGATAAACTTTTCTAAAAGTTCACGTTTTTGAAGTTTTTCATTTGTTTCTTCTTTTATCGGGGACTTGCAACCTCCCTTCTTCTACCCCCCCTTTCTTCTTCATAGGGGAGACCAAAAGCCGAACTGTGGGGGTTTGTGCTCACTCCAAGTTTGGAGCTTGTAGAATCCTCCAAACTTAGAGTTTGTTGAGAAGAAAACGATCGACCATATACATTGTTGTTTCGATCTAATCCAAAACCCCTCTTGGAATCATATTTTCTTGGAAGCGACTACACTCAGAAATTTTATAGTTTTTCGTAGTAGCCTTTTTTGCTCCTAAACTAACCCTAATCTTGTGTTGTTTTTCAGGATGAGTAACCTGAACAAGTTGAACTTTGTTCCACTGGAGACAACTGGCACTAGATACCGTAGGTGGGTCCGAGACGTGTGCCAACATCTTAAGGCTGATAGACTTCTGGAAACCATCCAAGAGCCAAGTCAAGACGTGCTTACTCCTCAACAAGCTGCTACTTTTGAAGCAAATAGAGCTACGAGAGGAAAATGAAGCCAAAGCCATCATTCTCATGACAAGGGACATGAATGACACGCTCCAAAGTGAATACCTCAATGAGGAAAACCCTAGAAAACTATGGGTGGAACTTGGGCATCGATTTGGCAACATTCGTGACTCCCTGCTTCCTAATTTAGAAGTGAGATGGCATAGCCTCCGCTTCTGTGATTTCAAGTCTGTACTTGATTATAACTCGGAAGCCATTCGTATCAAGTCTTTGATGAAGTTTTATGGCAAAACCATAACTGATACGATGTTAATCGAGAAGACTCCCTCTACCTTCCCCATCTCTGCACTGATGATTTCTAAGAATTATCGGATTGATGTGAATGCAGGACGTATCACAAGGTTTCATGAGCTTATTGGTGCCATGAACATAGCTGAGAAGCACAACAATATCCTTGTGAAGAACTATAATGCTAGACCCGTGGGAACCAAGTCTATTCCGGAGTCTAACTATAGTGATAGGAGCATTTTAATGCGACATTTTAATAATTATTTCCTCATATTTTTCTTAGTTATTTCCTTAAATAAATAAATTTTAATTTAGTTTTTATTTTCTAGGTACATTTGAATAAATGAAGAGAAATGGAAAAAAAATGAGGAGTCCTGATGATAATAGGATACCTGGGTGGACTAGGAGAGCCCAAGAACAAGGTCAAGATGTCCTCTACAAAGGTGATATGGATTGGGAGTCATTTTTGGCAAGAAAAGATGGTTAAAAATCAGATTTTGGGTCCGTATTAGATGCAAACTGATTTTGGCCGAATTTCAAGAATATATTTTGGCATGAAAAATGGATGGAAATCATGGAGTTAATGTCAAAAATCAAGAGAGGATCAAGGATAATGACGCCATGGAGAGATTTAAGGGAGAAAAGGTCCAAAACAAGTCCAGATTCATTCATATTTTCACTCAAGAGTATTTTGGCCTAAAATTAAGAGAAAAATCAGATTAATGATAGGAGCATAAAATGCTATGAATTTATAGTTCAAACCTCTATACTTTTGCTTAGTTTATTCCTTAAAAAGATCAATTTAACTTTGTTATTTTCTTAGGTACTTTGAGAAGCAGTTAAGGAGAAAAGAGAGCTACAATGGGGAAATCAAGGCACTTCACATGAATTAGTGATGCAAAGGATGGATTATGATGATTCATTTGGTCCTAGAACTCAAGAGAAGATGGAGAAAGTTGCCGTGCAAAACAGTTGAAAAGAAGCAGAAAACAGAGTACAAGAGTCTGCCTTATTTTCTTCTGTTTTGGGAAGCTGTTTTGAAGAACCTTCGAGTGGAATTATGAAGAAAGGCCTGGCAACATTTGAAGATCACATATTCTACTATAACTGAAGGAAAGAGTTGGTCCAGAATGATAAGGAGGAAGCCGGAGGCTGTTCTCAAAGTTGGTTCCTCGAGAAGACTGTTTCCATCAGCTTTTCAGGAAGCTTTTTCAAGGACTTTTATACTGGACTTAAGGGATGATAATCATGAATTTATCTGCCCATAATTTAAGAATATATGTTGTAGAGCAGTATAGAATCAAGAATCATCCAGAAAGGTGGTGTAATGAAGAAGTTATGATGCTGCAAAGATGATCAGAGGATAAGGAAAATCTGGAATTTCTGACAAGTCTTTATGCGAAGCATTTTCAAGACAGTTGTTGGGCCACGTTTCAAGAAGCTTTCTAGAAGGTTTTTGCACGGTTTTGAAGGGTGACATCAGAAGTATTATGTGGCAGAATATCACCTTCGAATCTGCTGGGAATCCTTGTCAAACATGGAGAGGGAAATCAGTCCTAGTTGAGAAAGGAAAGTGAATTAAAGGCTATATTTTCTGAAGATATTCTTGGCAGATTTTGGGACGAATTTTATTGGATTTTTGCTGCATTATACTTATCAAGAGACTATTAGAAAGACTTAAGGAAGGTTCAGAAGATTGTGGGGCAGCCAAGCAAGTGGAGTTGGAGAAGAATAAGGAGAACTCAACCCGGTTTTTGAAGAGAAAAGTTAGGGGTTTGTAAACAATAAAAGAGGAGGCTTCTTGGCGTCAAAAGGGGACCATACCATACAGATTTCACGCCTCAAAAGAACCCTAGCTCTCTGATTTTCGAAGCTCCATACAAGCATAAGGAAAAGAAGCTACCAAAGTCGCCATCTGCCACCACCGTGACCATCCATCTTCAAGCAACATCCACCGTGCCTCTTCACTCTCTTTTTCTGCGACTTTGCCCTTTTATTTTCAATATGTTACTGTGTGTTTACTTTAGAACAATGAGTAGCTAAATACTTTTGTGTTAGGGGCTAGTTTGAAGCCCTAAACTATGGTTCAAGTTTCATAATAAATTTCTATGTTTTAGTTACTTTGTCTATGAGATTGTTCTTTGGTTCTGGATTAGATGAGTCTTTTATATGTATGTTTTATGTGGTTGCAAACATATAGGATATGCATGTAATTGGTGCTAGGTTGAATAGCAATTCACCTAATAGTTTTGTGATTTTAACCGAAGTAGTAAAACCTCTCGCCTAGGTGTGTACCAAAGATGAGGAATGCAACTAGACACGCTTGTTGTACTAGTTTGTACACTTAGATTGACATCCTTCCATATGTGCTTAATGCTTTAGAACTTGCTAAATGTAGGAGCCGCTTGTGATCTCTATGTTGCATGTTTTCAAAAGGTTCTAATAACGGCGCTTGTTCTTGTTAGAACATTATAGGGAAGTAATATAAGGTACTTAGCTTGCTTCTAGCTTTGTAACTTGGTCAATCTCTCTCTCATGACTTAGTAATAAACATAGGAAGAAAAATTGGAACTTGGATTGTGTTTAGTGGTGGATAACGAACTCCTAACTGCTCATCATCATATTCACAAACTTTACTTTAGTTTCATCTTTTGTTCTTACTTTATTTTCAGTAAAATTAATCAACAATCCCCCCAATTGTGTTTTTAAATTTGTTTTATTATAGTTTCCAGTTTTCTTTGTTTTCTAGGTTACATAAATTGAAGGTGAACCCTTGATCCTTGGCGTAGAACGATCCCTTACTTTCACTACTACAACTTGACAACAAAAAGAGTTTTAAATTGCGTGTTATTTTTAGCAGAGCAATTAAATCTTGGGAAAATCAGCAATAATATATTTGGAAAGATTATGGATTTATTTTGGAGCTTTTTGATTGGTTGAGTGACCTGGCAGAGCTGACATGACATTCTGTGATTGGTCGAAGCTGTGTGGCATGATTGGATAGTTATTTGAGGAGATAAATCAGAAAATAATCATGCAATTAATTCAAAAATAATCTCCCTAAATCAAGGTGTTAAATTGGAGGTTTCTTATTGGTTGGATGACATAGCAGAGCTGACGTGGCGTTATCTGATTGGCTAATGCTGTGTGGATCAATCTTGAAGACTTGGAGACGAAGTTGCCATCCTCCTATAAATAGGAGCATTCTCTACACAATTCTACACACCATCACACAACAACACCACCACAACAAACACCTCTTCATTCAGAAAATTCTCTCCATCCTCTAAAGCAAGCCACGGGATTCAAGCAAGGCCGAAGCAAGAGAAGAAGGAGCCGTGACCTTTTCCTCCACCATCCACCATTGAAGACTTGCTTTCAAGCTTCAAGGATCGCAACGTCAATCACCCATCCTCATCTTCCATCCACGGTGTAATTCGACCTCTACTTTGTAACATTTGCTTTGAATTTCGTTGGTTTTGTTTTAGTTGACATTCATGATTGAACAAAATTATTATTTCTGGAATTTTTATGATTGAATGAAATTTTCAGACTCTTATATTGTAATTCGAGAGTTGCTTATGTGAGTTTGTTTAATTAAATTTGCTTTATAGATATCTTTTGTATTTTAATCTTATGTGGTTCGAAACATTTAGGGTTTTGATATGAATGGTGCTAGATTTAAGAACATGAAATCAACTTTTTGTTTTGTGTAACTTGAATCGAAGTAGTAAAAGTTTTGGACAAAAACCGAATTTAATTAAAGAGAATTGCAATTAGGTGGACTTTTTCATACTAAGTTGCACACTTGAGTTGATAGCCTTTCCATGTGTTTCATGCGTTAAACATGTCATGATTGACTAGCTTTCTAGGGTTTGATTACATGTTTGATAGGATTAATCTTTGTGCTTTCACTTAGGTTAATTAGCATTGAAAAGTAAAAAATGGGAAATTATTTGCTTTCGAATATTTCACATGATCAACTCCTTTCTCATGACTTAGATGAACAATATTAGGGTTTAATCGAATTTGATCATAGTTTCGGTTTTGATCTTTGTTCTCTCATTCCACCAGTGAATATATGTTTTTACATTTTCTTTATTTTATTTATTTAAATTTTTAATTTAATAATCCTAAAACCCCCTTTTGTGTTCATTTGTATATATTTTTATACTTTGTTTTACTTTTGTAAATAATACTTTTTACTTTTATCAATTTGTTTTTGCAATTACAGGTGTACCCTCAATCCCCGGAATAGAACGATCCCTATTTACTATATACTAACGATGACATTTCAGGGTTAAATTATATGCTTGCTTTTAGCGTATCATATATTCGCGCCCCCAAAAGGGGATGCAAGGAGCGAAACCCTAAGAAAAGGGACAATTTTGGACGTTCTGGTCCATATACTCGCCCCAAAGAGGAAAGAAACCGCCAAGAGAGGCATGCACGGAACCGTGGAGATCAACGTGTGAAGAGAGATAGGAGGAGCCTCCGACGATGGTGGTGACGCCACCAAGGGCAATGGTTGTCCAAATCGCGCCTCAAAGGCGCCTCGATCAAGGGAGCCTGACCATGATGATGTTCATCTTCGATGTGGATCAACTAGACATTGGGCCAAAGCATGTAGAGTATCCCAAAATGTTGCAGACGCATACAAGGCGTATCGTGAAGCAAGGGAGGCGCACTACATGGAGCAAGAAGATCAAGAGGATGAATTTGCTCTTAGGGTGGACGACTTCAAGGGCCAAGAAATTGGCGATTTTGATCAAGTCCTTTTATTTTCCAAGAGACGTAGGCAATTGCCATATTATTTTTGTAGTAGATGCCAATGATATTAGTCTTTCTTTAAAGTAGGCGTACTCAATGTAAGCGTGATGTCTAGGAAGGTTTTGAGATTAGTGGTACTTAAGTGAGCCTCGCTCCACCGACATCTCTCTACTCACCTGGTCACATTTGCATTGGAATTACCAAAAGAAATTAGACAACTACCATTGTTTTGCATTAGCTAGTTTATTGGATTAGATTTTCTATGGTCAAAGAAACAATGATGTAATTCTGTTTGGCTTATTAATAAAACTTGAGTTCTTTTCTTTATGACTCCTTTTTAATTACGAGCTTTTCTTTTCGGAATGGATTCTAGAGAACTACAATGTCTTGCGGATAATGCGACTACACACACCATTCTACACCATAGGCAATTATTCTTAGAGATGCTGCCCACATATTCCTCTGTGACTATGATGGCTGGGCCATCAGGTTTGGTTCAAGGACATGGAATGACCCAATTCCTATTGCCAAATGGCACCTTGATTAAAGTCGCAGAAGCTCTCTACGCTCCTAAGGAAAATCGAATCTTATTGAGCTTTAAAGATATAAGAGCCAACGGATTCCATGCGGAAACACATACTGAGAACGGAAAAGATTTCCTTTGCATTACCTCTAATGATTGCGGACGGAAGCACATCTTAGATAAGCTTATGTGTCAATTGTCACGCTCCGAATTTCAAACATAAATAATAATACAATTACATCAAATACAGAGCCCTGGGCGTGATGGTTTGGACACAATACTAATTAGCTGAGAAATTTTTCCTTTAAACAAGACAACCAACGATATCCCGAACCCACAATGTAAATATAGACTCGATCTTTAGAGTCTCATATTACATTTAGCAAAGTTACAAATTAAACTGAAACATCAATTCAATAAGTAATTGCACACACTACGCTCACTACACAGCGGAAGACTAAGAAGTGCATAGCACAATTAGGTGATAAACCTACCACTGCAACAGTAAGGAAAACCTACGGCTTCAACCACGCTCACCCTACCTGTAGGATAAACCCCTACACAGTAGAGGCGTGGAATAGTGCACTGGGTTGCAAACACAAACCCGGTAATCTTTTGCAAGCTTGTATGAGTAAACTCAAAACCAGCAACAACAACAACATGGTTAAGTCTTCTCAACCTAACAGTCAATAAGCATATTTCACAGCATCAACTATCATTTCCTCTTATTTCAATAGCATGCATCAACAAGGCTATTCATAAAGGAATCTACATGCTCATGTCTCAATTCAGCAATCAAATCCATGTTCATAGTCCAAAACCAAACCCTTCAAGTAATGTTTGAAATTATATTTGACGCTCAAAGGCGAATTTCCAAATCAAGATATCCAAAGCCATGGTAATGCAACTCAAGGAAGCAACTCACCAACTGATATGGAAAACAACTCACACTTAGATTCCTTAAAACACGAAATAAAGGAGAACAACTCACACTTTGATTCCTTTCAAATCATAATAAAAGAAAGCAACTTACACCTTGATTTCTGTCAACATGAAATAAATAAAGAAACTCACACCTTGATTTCTTTCAAATCACAAAACAAAGAAAGGAACTCACACCTTGATTTCTTATAAATCGTATATAAGGAAAGCAACTCACACCTTGATTTCTTAAAAACACAAACTCATGAGTTAGATATAACCTCTCACCATTACTCCATGAATTACACTGGTAGACAGACTAGAGCTCTAACTGAAATCATAACCACTCGTCCGGCCATAGACGTGATTATTCGATATACTGCCAAAAGTCAACTTGTGACATTAAATCCTCGGGCCTCTCGGTCTCTCAGTCTCTCGGAGTAAAACATTTTAAGAAGTCGTACAAGACACAAAATGTTACACAAATCTCAATGCTTTTCAAAACAATAGAAATCAACATTTCCACAATCATTTGTTTTCTGAAAAGCCATAACCCAAAACAATAAATGTGCATAATCATGCTTATTGTTTTGATCAATCAACAAAATCCACAAATACATATATATTTCAAGTGTGTGTGTGTGTATATATATATATACGTAGTCATTCACTCAGGAATGCCTACTATTACCAATTATAGTTTGCAGTTAAATAAATAACTCTCAAAACGATAAAGATAGCTCCGTTCGTAAATGAACATTGTGAGATTACTCACCTCTGAATCTCGTTGCGTCTTCACACACAAATCGAGAAAAGTATTAATCGCCGCAATCCACTCAACGCATTTTCCACATACCTAATCACATCAAGGTCACATCTAAATACCACTTATGGTACAAAAGCATCTAATTTCAAAGCAAGCGATTAAAGTTCAAATCCCCAAATCGAACTACAGCCCGAAAGTAACGCCAAATCGAGGCGAAACCTCATCCAAGACCACCTAGAGTCTCCGAAATACATCTATGATTGATATGCCAAAACCACAAGTCGATCGAACAATCGAATACACAGGCATAGAAAATCAAACGGTTCGAAACCATAAAAATCATAACTTATTCATTCGATCACCAAAAATTATGTATAAAATCTGAAACTGTTCCTTACATGGCCGGAACGCCGCCATCGGCCAAACTCAAAATCACAACAATCAAGCAATCCATAAATGTTCATCGCGAAGAGTAGAGCAACTTTCATACCTGGAGCTAAGTCTGGTTCGCCCTAGATCGTCCTGGATCAAGCTTGCAAGATCGACCAATCACTACCGTCTGATCAAGCTTCAAATTCACTGTGCACCACTGATCTTCAACCCTTGATATTTCACTCCACACGCAAAATCATCCTTCAAGGTGGGTATGAGGATGATCAAGAGGAGGAGGAGATTCCAAAACCGAGAAGGATCGGTAGAGACGTTGCTGGAAAAGTGGGTTTCCGGGCAGGTCTCGATTGCTTCAACTCTTAGAGTTTCGATCTCCACTTTCCTGTGAACCACTGTGCAAACCAACACCACAGGGCGATGCACGAGACTTGTCTGAGTCTGTTTTGGCTTATCCCATCGCCGGAGGTGAGAGAACCAGTCGGGTCACCGGTTTTGCATGCGGGTCTGGGTTGTGCGGAGGAGAGAGAACGGAAAGAAGGGGTTTCCAAAAATGGAAATTTGGAAATTATGACCCAATTTCCGAAAAAACCTATATATATATATATATATACTAAAATGGAAACTTTTTCCGATGGCCATAACTTTGTCATATGAACTCTGATTTCTACGTTCCACATATCCACAAAATAGTATCGACGTGCTCTACTACTTTCGTGAAGGACGTTTTCGAAGAAACCCAACTTATAAAAAGTCAACCTTTGCACCCCCCGTAAAACCATACTTTTCAAATAAAAGTTCGTCCCAAACACTTCCGCTCCATCCACGAACCAGAAACTCACACCAACAACCACTAAATTAATTCCAGAAAATCCTCGGAAAATAATAACGAATTTCTGGGGTATTACATCAATCTGGTGGACTTTATGTCACTACAATTCAACCAATTGAATCCAATAATGTCATAAGAGAAGATCTGTTGGATTCTGACACATACTGGCTTTGGCATGATCGACTAGGACATCCTGGTCATGATATGATGCTCCATATACTAAAGACTTCACACGAACATCCATTCTTCAGAGTGAGAAGAAGCAAGAATCGAAAATTGATTCCCGGTCTTAGCAAAACTGTAATAACCGTAGCCTCTGGCGCTGCCATAGGACCGCCCACATCCCTTGTGACAATGTCATAAATGGCGCCAACCATGGCCATGACGCCATGGATGATCCTCCCCATGATCATGATGCCATGGATGTTTCTCCCCATGGCTAAGACACCATGGATGCCACTTTCCATGGTTCCAAAGCCATGATGGGTGTGTAGTCACACATTTTGCTTCTAATAGCGCTACAGACGCTCAGACCCAACCAAAATTCTCATTAGTTGCTTCTAAGGCCCCTCGCTCATTTTGCAAAGCCTGTTCCTTCAGGAAATTAGGACCGAGATCGTCCTACGCAAAGGATCCCAAAATACACATTCCGTTCTTACAAAGAATCCAAAGGGATATCTGTGGACTAATTCAACCATCATGCGGACCTTTTAAATACTTTATTGTATTGGTTGATGCTTCGACACGCTGGTCACATGTCGAACTGTTGTCCACTCGAAATGTTGTTTATGCTAAACTCCTCGCCCAGATTATCCGTCTACGGGCTCACTACCTTGACCATCCCATTAAGTCAATTCGACTTGATAATGCTGGGGAGTTTACATCGAAAACATTTAATGGCTATTGCATGTCACTAGGGATTAATGTAGAGCATCTAGTTCCCCATGTTCATACCCAAAATGGTCTCGCGGAAGCCGCTATCAAATGACCACATATGATAACACGGACATTGGTTATGCGCACTAGTCTCCCTGTTTCTGCTTGGGGATATGCAATATTGCATGCAGGGACGCTAATTCATCTACGACCTACTGCAACCCAATCTTACTCTACGTTATAGCTAGTGACTAGGTACGAGCCTGATGTCTCACACTTACGCATTTTTGGGTGTGCCATTTATGTGCCTATTACCCTGCCACATCTTACTAAGATGGGTCCACAACGACGAATGGGCATCTTTGTTGGCTATGAATCTCCAACTATCGTCCGCTCTCTTGAACCCTTGACAGACGATCTCTTTACCGCTAGATTCGCAGATTGTCACTTTGATGAGACAGTTTTCTCATTGTTAGGGGGAGATAAGAACATAGATGTTCAACAAGAACGACATGAATTGTCATGGTCTGTCCCCACTATGTTTCATCTCGATCCCCGTACTTCACAATCCGAACTTGAAGTGCGAAGAATAATCGAGCTCTAGAACGTAGCAGACACTCTGCCTGATGCATTTTCTGATGTTGCCAAAGTGACGAGATCACACATACCTGCTGCAAACGTGCATGCAAGGATCGATGTCCCGAATACTGGACATAATGTCACTCCTATGACACCAGGAGATGGCGCCATTACCCAGAATGGCAATAATGTGGCGTCTATGGCCGCAGGTCCCGCAAGGAAGCATGGTAGACCGGTTGGTTCAAAGGATACTCGCCCTAGAAAGAGAGCGAATGAGGCACAAACAAATCCTTTGATCATCGATACTCAAAATCCGTCCCATGAGAATGTTCCGGATTATAGTTATGTCCAAGAGACATCATTTGGGGACTCCTCAATGTCAAAACCTATCCCTGAGAAAGTAGATATCTTTGTAAATTACACTAGTGTACATGGGATGTGGGAAAGAAGCTCTATCATCGTTGATGATGTATTCGCGTACTCTGTAGCGTGTGAGATTATTGAGACCGATGACATCGAGCCACGCTCAGTTGATGAATGCCAACGTAGAGTCGATTAGCCAAAATGGAAAGATGCGATCCAGGTAGAACTTGATTCTCTAGTGAAAAGAAAGGTATTTGGCAAAGTTGTACCAATACCGCCCAACACCAAACCAGTTGGTCACAAATGGGTATTTGTTACAAAGCGTAATGAGAGAAACGAGATTGTAAGATACAAGCTCGCCTTGTGGCGTAAGGCTTCTCACAATGCCTTGGAATCAACTACGAGGAGACCTATTCTCCCATAATGGACGTCATTATGTTCCACTACCTTGTCAGTTTGGTAGTTTCCGAAAAACTGAAAATGCAGCTTATGGATGTGATTACTGCATATTTATATGGGGATCTAGATACAGAGATATACATGAAGGTTCCAGATGAACTTCAGTTAACCAAATCAAGTGGCTCTAAACCACGGAGCGCGTTTGCTATAAGGTTGAAACGCTCACTATATAGATTGAAAAAATCCAGACGGATGTGGTATAACTGTCTAAGTGACTACTTGACTGGTAAGGGATATGTTAACAATGTACTATGCCCATGTGTGTTCATAAAAAGGACAAGTTCCGGATTTGCAATAGTAGCAGTTTATGTCGACGACATGAATATAATTGGCTTCCTTACAGAGTCAAGGGAAACCGCTGAACACTTGAAATCCGAGTTTGAGATGAAAAATCTTAGGGTAACACGGTTTTGCCTCGGTTTGGAACTTGAGCAGCGTAGAGATGGTATCCTGATTCATCAATCAGCTTATACCCAACAGATGCTTAGGCATTTCAACACTGACAAGATTAAGCCTTCAAGCACCCCAATTGTCGTCCGTAGTCTTGATCCAAAGAAGGATCCATTTCGTCCAAAAGATGACGATGAAGAAGTGCTAGAGGCAGAAGTGCCCTACCTAAGTGCAATAGGTGCATTATTGTACTTAGCACAATGCACAAGACCAGACATCTCATTCGTTGTGAACTTGCTAGCTAGATATAGCCCTGCTCTAACTTGACACTAGTGGACTGGTGTTAAAGATATCTTTCGATACCTAAGTGGTACAATTGATATAGGCTTGTTCTATCCCTACAGAGAGACGATGGATTCAAACCCATCAAGTGCTAGGGACACCACACATGGTGGAATACGTTCCTTCTCCCCATTCCAAAACGATATAAGTGTTTTGAAAGGTTTTGCTAATGCTAGGTACCTCTATGACCCAGACAAAGGTCGCTCCCAAAATGGTTATGTATTCACCATAGGAAAGACCGCGATATCTTAGAGGTCTACAAAGCAGACCTTGGTCGCTATCTTTTCGAATCATGCAGAGATTATTGCTCTTCACGAAGCATTTCGTGAATGTATATGGCTTCGATCTATAGTTACGCATGTTCGAAGCAATTGTGGTCTGAAGTTTACCACAGATGAGCCAACAAGCATTTATGAGGATAATGCTGCTTGCATTGAACAAAATGAAGCAAGGTTACATCAAAGGCGACAACACCAAACACATATCGCCCAAATTCTTCTACAATCAACAACAATGGAAGCTCCTCAATATCAAAGTAAACCAGGTTTGATCTGAGGAAAATGTGGTAGACTTGTTTACCAAGTCATTGTCTAAATCCACGTTCGAGAAACATGTGGCAAGAATTGGCTTGCGAAAATTAACTCTCATGATCATAGTCATCAGGAGGAGGTGCAAACATCAGGGGGGATGTCTACATGCTCGTCTCGAAACGTGAAGGGTGTATTGTGCTCTTTTCCCCCTTCGACCGAGGTTATTTTTGTCCTATTGGGTTTTTGTTACTCGGCAAGGTTTTTAGCGAGGCAACGAGAGAAGCACCGCATTTGGACGACACAAAGGGGAGTGTTCAAGTAAAACCTTATTTTGTGTCTAGCCCAAACTCTAGGTTACTTGACCTAGTGGTAATAGGGTTTAATTAGAAGAATCTAGAGATTCCTATTCAATGTATGATTATCTTTCCTTGTATGATTCAGACTCTATGCATTGTAATACTCTATATAAAGAGACTCCTATTATCAATGAGAACACACAGCGATTTTCTCTCAATTCCCGTTGCTCTAAAACAATAATAAATAAAATCAATTTCCTTATCATGTGCGAGACTTAACAACGTTAAAGTCAGTTTTAATCATGTTCAAATCAATTTTCATGTTTCAGATTTTTAGAGCAATATACAAACTCATGTTTGCCCATGTTTATATCAACAAAAGCAAGTGAAGAAAAATTATTAAATTGTGAGCCATTTGAGTTTTCTTTTTCAAATTTTGAACACTAATTGAATCTCTTCTTCAATTTGTCTAGGCATTAACAATTTATACAAAAGGTGATTGTCAGGGTGTTTATAGGAGAATTGCATTTTAATGTCCTTCATAGAAAAAAGGATTATCGTTCTTCATTGTTTTACCAATAACACGTCCATCAAACAGGTATGAAGCTAGTTCTTATAAGAGTTAATTATTTTTAAGTCCAAAAACCATGACCTAGTGTGACGTCCCGAACCCGAATTTACCAGTTTACAAGTTTTTCGATGGGTAAACGACATTTACATTTACTTTTTGGCTCCGTTTCGACATTTTAGGGGGCCCTAAAAGTTGATTTTTTGTTCGGGTCAAAATTTGGGAAAATGTTCTTCATGGAAGTCGTAGAGGACGTTAAACTGAGCGCGTGCATATGTGGTGCGTAAAAATCGGAGTTCGTATGCGAAAGTTATAACTAAAATAAGAAATTTACTGTTTATGGTAAATTTGTATAAATTTGAAAAGTTACTGTGGCCGGGTAACTTTTCTTTCATTTCTCTCTTCTGCAACTCTCTCTTTCTCTCTTCTGCAACCTCCTCTTTCACCACCTCTAGACCACCAAAAAGCGTCAAATCGGTGGCTACGGACTCGTCTTGACCTCCTCTTGGCCCCTACGGTGGTTGCTCACTGCGGCTTGGCCGGAAAACGACGTATCGGGTCCTTGAAGTTTACTGTAGCAGGTGACCGTTGACCCGAATTCCGGCCACCTCCGGCGACAAAGCCAGGCTTTTTAGAAGCGTCTTGAGGCGTACTTGAAGCTCCCCAAATATCTTGAAGCGATTTGCAGCGTGGAAGAAGAAAGCATAATTAGAAAATTTTACTCTACTTCAGTTTGCTTAATTGTTCGGCCACTTCAAGGTATTTTCTGACTTTGTCACAGTTGAGAAAGTTATTGGAAATGTTGATATGATGCTGTGGATGAAATTTGGTGGCCGGAGGAGGAGTTGGCCGCGCATGAACAGTGTCATCGCATGAATAGTGCGATGGTGAATAGTGTGGTGTATGAACAGTGATTTATATTATGTTTTTATTAGCTAGTTAAATCCTATAATTTTGGTAGAAGTTGAATATGTGAATTTGGTTGGAATTGGAGAAGTTTTTAATTGATTATGAATTTTTGAAGTTTAGGGTTTCGATTATCGAATTACGAGAATCCGACCATCGGATATCTCTCGGTTCTGCCTTGGAACCTTTAAATTAACGAATTGGTATTAGTGGTATAATTTGGGTTGCATCCAAGGAGAAGTGGAGATGTAATTATGAGGAATTGATTTTAGGAATCGTATTAATTTGTCGAATAACTATTCACGAAATATAATTGTGTACAGGGCGATGTACCGAGCTATTGCTCGACGAAGGAACTCGTATGCATGGTCGCCTAAATAGTACTGTGAGTGGACATTTGTTTTTAAATTAATTCCGCATGCAGTATTATTATTATTTTCTTCCAATTGAGATTTAATTATGTTTTGAATATTTGAGATTTAGTTTATCGAGATTTATTTATGGATTACGAGATTAGTATTGAAATTCCTTCCCGAGGGCTTTTAGTAGATTTTTGAGATAGTCATTCATGAGTTATTGAGTTGGGAAATGATTTTCGGGAAGTGACTGATTCGGAAAAATATTATGAGATTTATTGTTTTCGAATATCAGTTTTTATGAAGATATACGAGTGCGAGGGATTTAACAAATATTTGAGCATGATTGATTTATCAAGATTTATTGGGTTTTGAATTCCGCACTTATCAGACTTGGGTTAGATGGAGCTTTCTTTCCGAAAGCAATTATTGAATTATAGAGTATGTGATTATGCTTTCGAGGATTTATTGAGATATCGAGGATTGAGTTAGTGAGTTATTACTGAGTTATGCTTTCGGTGAATTATGATTGATTTATTGAGGTAATATCGAGTTTCTTTCCGGAAGCAAGTGATTGAAAGAGGTTATGTTCAGTTCTTGAGGAGTCTATTCAGTTTATTAAGGAGGCCAGTTTTGGCGCATGCGTATCTTACCTAGTTGGCAGTCCCTTCTAGGTAATAGTCTGGTTGGCAGTCCCTTCCAGACTACAGCTCGGTTGGCAGTCCCATCCGATGCGTCACCTGGTTGGCAGTCCCTTCCAGATGACATGAGGTAGCTAGTCGGCAGTCCCGTCTACTACCTGTAGTTAGTCGGCAGTCCCGTCTACTACATGTGGCTAGTTGGCAGTCCCATCTATCCACCGCCTCCTATCCCGGTTGGCAGTCCCTTCCGATGCGTCATCTGGGTGGCAGTCCCTCCTAGATGGCATGAGATGACTAGACAGCAGTCCTTTCTAGTCATCAAACGAGCCTCATGAAAAGGATGTTTTTATAAGGATTGAGGATGAGATTTTAAGAGGTTTCAAGATGTTCTTGTTACGTGATTGAGATTTCAGTAAAGAGGATGATTAAGAGTGTTTTCAAGATTGTTACTGCATGCGAGGTTTTAGAGAATAACTTGGGAAAGCATTAAGTCTTACTTATACATTTGAAAGTACTTATTTTTCGTCCACTCACTCTAACGGATTTTAAATTTTTTCCCCTGGGCCCTTCGGTTTTAAATGCCCAGTTTGCAGGCCAGTTTAGCTTGAGGTCGAGCGTACTTGGGGTTGAGGCATAGCTGTCATAGCTTCCGCATTATAAAAGCATCGGTCATTTATCTTGCTTTCTATTCTCTTGTTCGCCTGTATATTAGATTGCTCTGATAACCTATGAGATTAATATTCTTAAATTCTGAATTGTTTATGAATGAGATATGTGAGATGTTGTGATATAGGGAGCAGGGTGGCTCCAGGAGAATAAGGATGGATGATTTAGAAGTGTGGATGTTTTTCTACAGGTTTTGGGTTGTCCATTTTTAGGGGAAGTTCTGTCAAATTTTTGGTAGAATTTCTTCTAAAGTGGGCCCCGCAGGGCCTCTTGGATTTCAGGGTGAAAACCGGGGCGGGTCCTGTCACCTAGTTTGAATGTAATCCAGACGAAATTTTTTGTTAATTGCAGCCCAATGACTAGGCATCCACATCAGCTTACTTTCCTATATTAGCATGATGAATCAACTTCTACTTTTTCACATACCAAATTTACCCATAACAATATTACTCAAAACAATCAATAATTTATGAGTCAATTAATTGAGAGTTAATGCTGTTTTTCAATTAATTTGGTATTCGTAAAAACCAAACCAATTATAATATGTCATCAGTACAACAAAACCCTTAATTGATGCATTGTCATTAAAAAAAAAAATTATAACTGAAGTAAAATGATCATACCTTACCATCATTTTTCTACACCCTATATATATCTTGTCTCTTTTCTTCTTCTTCTTTATTCTCATCACTTTCTTCTTGTTGTTACACCTTCATTATAGAATAGTCATGTTGTTGAACTTCATTCTACAATCAAATAGATATTTCATATGGGTATTCATAAGAAGGTTTTGATCCATCTAAAGAGGTAATATTCTACATTGTGCATATCTACCTTTGCACCTTAAGATAAATCGTACAAAGGAGAGATATTCTAGAATGGGAGATGCATTTTTCATATCTTAAGGGAAAGGCAAGTTGCTATGGTTCTTTTTTTTTTTTCCATACCTTTTGATTAGGAATGATGTGAAAACTAAGGCCCCGTTTGTTAGCCAGGAAATCAAATCTGGAATGTGGAATAGTTTCCCGTACCATTAAATTGTCTTGTTTGGTTAAGTCATAAGTCTGGAAAGGAAATTAAAATAAATGAGTTGACCGGAGTTCAATTCCATAAAAGAGGCAGAATAGATATACCATCTAGGGTGTGGTATTTCAATTCCTTCACCCAATGGAATTGAAAATTTACTTGTTTAGTCCTTCGTAAAATCTGGTCAATTAATAATTCTTATCTCCACTCACTGATTTTTTACTCTTCCATATTTAATTCAATTGGGCATTATTGGAAAATCATTAACAAATCAATTCTTTCAAACCATTTTCTAATCTCAAGTCTTGAATCCTTCCAAACACCACAAATGGAAATGGTAAATCAATTCCATTCCATCCTTGAAAGGAAAATTAGTACAATTCATTTTCCCACTGTAACATTCCGGTCAACCAAACAGGGCCTAAGTTGCTCCTTTTTTATTACCTTGTGCATAGATATGTTTGCAATTTTGATACCTAGTACAAAGGTTATTAAGGGGAAATGCAAGCTGCAATGATTTTTTTTTCCTACCTTTTTATTAGGAACCATGTTTAAACTATCTTGCTCTTTTTTCATTACCTTGTGCATAAAAATTTGCACTTTTCATACCTATTACAAAGGTAGGGTACTAGTGTTGGTTTCTTTTTTCCTACCTATTAAGTAGGAATACTATTAAAACTCGCCCATAGACTAGTCTATTACTATATCTCTAAGTATTGTTGTGTCAACGACTCTACTTAGTTTGTCTTTTCTTTTTGGATTCTATGATGTAGATACAACACATTGTTTGAGAATTTATTGACGCTTCATGTAGGTATACATGATATGATTACATAGATTTAGCTGCCATATTATTTATTATAATTTTCTTGAGTAGATTTTAGGAATTTGAAATTCAAAATTTAAATATTTAAACTAAAAACAAAGTCCCCAAATTATGAGATTTTGATTTATTTCCTTTATTTACCTTGAGGGACAAAATGGACAACGAAAAAAGTGGTTGGAATGCAATTAAAAATAATAAAAAATGGCAGGACTACAATGAAAATTGATGTAACAAATTGGACCTTGATTAAAATACCTCTTATTATAAATAGAAGACGAAGTTTGTTGTCAAAGGCTTCACCAAATTTTGAATTATCATAAATACCCTTTGAATAAAAGAAACTTAATTTAAAAAAAAAAATCTTATTATTGTAAACTACTTGTAATACCTCATAAATTCGTTATTAATTTCTGATGATTTTTTAGAAATTATTAAGTTGGCTGTTAGTACGATTTCGTGGTTTGAGGGTAGAGCAAAAGAGTATCAGACAAATAATTACTCGAAACGTTTTATTTACGAGGGGTCATAGGGTCGACTTTTTATTTGTTGAGTTTCTCCAAAAACGTCATTAAGAAAGTTGTAGAGCGCATCGATGCGAGTTCATGAACATGCAAAACGTGAAAATCGGAGTTCATATGAAGAAGTTATACTCAATGGAAAAAATTTTCGATTTAGGATAAAGAAAAAAAATTAGAAATTTTCAAAAAACCTAGGTTTCCAAATTTGGAAACCTCGAACTCTCTCTCTCCCAGTGCTGGACCAGACCCGTTTTCTATCTCCGGCGATATCCGCGCCGTCCGGCCACCAGTGCCTTTGGAAAGCTCTCTTCCCCCTCTTCAAGTCTGTGGTGGTTTGGTGGCTCAATTCGAGCTGTAGAAGGTGCAGCAAAGCAGAGAACGCAGTGACGGCGTGGTTTCAGACCGTTGTGATTTTTTTGTGTTCCAGCCACCTCTGGCAGCAATTCTTGGGTGTTTTTGAAGCCCATGAGACGTTGATCAATCCCTCCAAATGGCTTGAACCAATTTGCAACGAGAAAGAAGAATTGAACAAAATTGGATTTTAGGATTTCTTGACTTTTCGAGATAAATTCAGGCCAAATGGCTTAGATTCTGACTTTGTGCTAGTTGAGATGAACACTTTGGCATAGGTTTCATGACCCAATTTGGGAGTTGTCGGCGGCGTGTGGCGGCTCATTCAGCTAGGTTTTGGATTTCTGTTTTCGTTATTGTCTTCTACTCGTCAATACGAGCATGTTGATATATTATGGGGTCATGTCGTGATCATTTGAAGCATGCTAAGTTTAACCTAGTTTAAGTTTTCTCGGTTTGCAATCCGTGAGGATCCGATTGTTGGATCGTCATATAATTTTCAAAAATTGATCCTAGAAGTGTTCTGGAGACCTTGGGAGATCTCGGAGGAAGTTTTTTTTTGGATTGACGAAATCTTCAATTATTGGTTCAATTGCTCGGTTCGAACTGTAACCACTTTCGTTTTAGTCGTGTACTAAATTCATACCTTATTTTACTTAGGTGAATGACGGAGGGTGTTCTATACTTTATCTCGGCTGTGAGAAAAGACGCAGCTGAATTTAGAGGTGAGTAAATCTCACGGGGTTCATTTATGAACGGAGTTACTTTATTATTTGGAATTATTTGTTAAATTGTGAAATCATTTTCTGAAATGAATATTTATTTAAATTATATGAACTTGATCGTCTATAGTTCATAGGTAAGTTAAAATGAGGTTTTATTACAAAATGATTTCTTTTAGTTTTGCGATTGTGGACTATAGTTGGTATTAGTGGCATTCCTGAGTGGATGACTACGTGTATATATATTTACGTGGAATGTATATATATCTTGATGGCATAGTATTGTGGTGAGTATTTTAATTCATGATGGTGTTTTGTGGTTTTACTCTTTGCGCGAAAACAATATATATTGAGAAGGTTGATTTGTATTGTGTTAAAAGAGTATTTTGAATTGTGGGGCAACATTTTGAGTCATGTGAGACTTTTTGATACGCTCAAAGCAAGCGTATAATTTAACCCTATAAATATCATTAGTAGTATAAGCAAGTAGGGATCGTTCTATTCCGGAGATTGAGGGTACACCTGTCATTGTAAAAACAAATTAACAAAAGTAAAAAGTATTATTTACAAAAATAAAACAAAGAAAGAAATATATACAAGTAAACACAATTAGGGGGTTTTAAAATTATAAATTAAAATTAAATAAATAAAATAAAGAAAATGTAAAAACATATATACAATGGTGGAACGCAAGGAATAAAGATCAAATCCACAATCATATGCAAGAAATCCAATCACAAATTCCTATAGTTGATCTTCTATGTCATGAGAAAGAAGTTGACCATGTGAAACGTTAAAAGCAAACGATTTCCCATAGTTTACTTGCCTTCAATAATTAATCTAAGTGAAAGCACCTAAATTAATCCTATTGAACATGCAATTATAGTCTAGAAAGCTAGCTAATCAAGAACACATTCAACGCATGAAGAACAAAGAAAGGATGTCAACCAAAGTGCACAACCTAGTTATGAATAAGTTCACCTATTTGCAATCCTCCTTAATTGATTTCGACTTTTGTCCAAAGCCTTTACTACTTAAATTAGCTCCAATTACATGCATATATCCTAAGTTAACACATACATACAAAAGTTTTCTATAATCCAAAATTAATCAAGCAATCTCACATAAGCAACATATAAATCAACATATAAAAATCACAACTTTATTTCAAAACATATAAATAGGCTTTAAACTTTGCCCTTAACGTTTATGTCAACTAGAAATCAAGTTCATACGAAATCAAAACAAAGAAAACCAAAAAGGTTGCAAGGAATAAGATAGAATTACACCATGAAGGGTGAATGGTGGAAAGCGTGAGATGTTGGTCTTGGATCTTGAAAGCAAGGCTCCAAAGCTTCACGACACAAGGTGGATGATGGCGGCTAGGAGGCTTCATGGCTTCTTCTTCTCTTCTTCTCTTTGCTTGAAGACGCAAAGACTTGAAACTAGAGGATGGAGAGAAAGCTTGACGTTATGGAGAGAATTTTCTGAATGAAGAGGTGTGTTTTGTGGTGTAGCATAGGGGGGTTTATATAGAGGAAGGCAAGGCTTCATGAATTTAATTTCTAAGGAATTTTCTGGTTGCACCACACAACTCCAACCAATGAATTAATGTCACGTCAGCTCTGCCATGTCACTCAACCAATCAAAAAGCTCCAAAATAAATCCATAATCTTTTCAAATATATTATTGCTGATTTTCTCATGATTTAATCTGATTTTATTCACCATTTTCTGCCAAATATCAAGGCATGAACCTAGACAATGTATCCGGACTCATTTTGGACATTTTCTCCCTTAAATCTCTCCATGCTTTATCCTTAATGTCCTCCCCTTGATTTTCTCTTGATTTTCACATTAAAATTGCAGATTTTATTCTCTAATTTCAGCCAACATATCTTGAGGGAATTGAGGAACGAATCTGGACTTGTTTTGAACCTTTTCTTCCTTGAAATTCTCCCTTTATATTCTCCACGTAATCTCCTTGATTTCCCATGCAAAAATCAGATTTAATCTCCCAAAATATCTCCCATGTCATCATGTGGTCTCCTAATGCCTTCAGGTTTCCTAGCCTCATCAAGATTCCTGCGTTGACTGAGATTCCTAGTCAGACCAGGAAAACTCCATTTCTTCAATTCAGCTAATTTCAGATCCATTTATTCCAAGGTACCTAGAAAATAGAAACTTTTATTAAAATTACTAAAAATAGAAACTTTCTAAAGATGGAAACTTTCCTAAACAAGAAGGATTTATTTAAGGAAATAACTAAGTAAATATGAGAAAATAACTATTAAAACATCGCATAAAAATACTCCTATCACTTTTACATGTTATTCTGGTCTGTGGAGATCTAGTGTCACATTTTGAGTCATGTGAGACCTTTTAAATGTTTTTCTAGTTTGTGGAGACCAAGTGCCTCATTTTGAGTTATGTGGGACATTTTAAATGTTTTCAATTTGAGGATCTGGTGTCACAGTAGTGAGAGAGGCAAATTATCTGGATACCAAGCCTTTGGTTGAGTGATTGGTTACGATTCAGTTAGAGCTCTAGTTTATCTGACATTGTATGTCATGGGGGTAACCAGGGAGTTACTGCCACTTATGAGTACACGTTTTTTAAAAGAGAGTTTTGAGTGTGTATTATTTCTTTTATTAACCAAGAGGGACATGGGTGTTATATTTAAAATGTGTGAGTATTCACTTGAGTTGAATGTGTGAGTTCTTGGCTATAGCATGAGTTGTTTGATTTCCTTATTTATTTTCCTCTTTCATCTCTATTGTTTGATTTTAATGTAATCTCCTGAACTAAACTATTTTAATGTAGTCTCTTGAACTAAACAATATGCAGGATTACTATGATTTTGGATTGTGTGCTTTTTGGTGATCTCTTGAACTAAATTTCTATGTAGAGATTACCTGTTTTATTTAGTTAAAATTGTGAGTGCCGTTTGTGGTTAAGACTCGTAGTGAGTTTAGAAATATTTTATCATGTCATTGTGGTGATAAGTACATCCGATCGAGAGGAAAAAAGTGTGATTTCTTAGATTCATTATTGAGATTTCAAATTATTTGATTTGTCACGGTGCTAACTTGTGTTTTACTTAAAAAGGAAAGGATTTTAATTTAGAAATAATCATTGTGTTGAATTGTTTTTCTTTGAGTCGAAAAGGTGATTTTGTAGTTGTTTGAGTTTACTCACACGAGTTTGCAAAAGCTATAGGGTTTGTTGTTTCAATCAGGTGCGCTATTCCATGCTGTAAGGGTTATTGTGCAGATCTGTGTAACCATCATCAAAGCCGAGGTTTTGTGGCTATTATAGCTAGACATAGAAGTGTACTTATAGTCTTAGTCTTCCGTTATGTAGTGAGTTTGGTAGGTGTGTGAATTTGTTGTTCAGTTTAATCTGTAAACTCGTTGTAATGTAATAGCTGATCCAAAGAATGAGTCGGTATTGACATTGTGAGCTTGGTTTGTTTTGTTTTGTTGCATAGATTAAATGAAAAAAGTTTGTATTCATTTTGGGCGATTTGTTGAGTTATCGCGTTTCGGATTTAAATTTATTTTATTCGAAATTCGAGGCGTGTCGAATGAAAAGAAATTAGGAGAAAACAATGGATGAGAAGCACTATTTCAAACCAAAGATTGCTATAGGAACTTCAATTCTCAATTTTTATTCTCTTTAGTTGCTGAAATTTGAGACAAAAAAAAACATCAAGTACTTGCGTGATTTCTTTAGGCAAAAGCATGAGTCAAATGCTAGTCCTTTATTATATTGAGTATTACCAACCTTTCAAATAATATTTTTTTTTTTTGGAGAATAAGAGGTATATTTTTCATTGATAAATTAGAACGGCACATATATTAGTTTATCTGACTCAAACCATGCACCTGAGTGGAAGCAACAACCAAACCTGACAAACACTACTTATTAAAACCTACTCGCTCACTTATTCAAAGCGAGCATACAAACAATGATAAACACTAGAAAAAACCTAACTCCTAACTAGTTGGTTTACAAAAGCCTTGGCACTTAATTGTGGTGCAATTGTAAACCATAGAATCATGTAATTCAACGGCATACGTCATTGTCTGAAGAAAAAGAAAACTAAACAAAATTAAATCTTGGACTTTCCCTCATATTTAGGGCAAGCCATGCCATTATCAGCTACATAATTCATGGGACCAATCTTCTCATAGTCCTCCAAACATACAAAGGCATAGTCGAAGGAGATGAGAAGTAGATCACCTAGCTTCTTTTAGATCCGAAAATGTTTATCAACTACCCAAATTCGTTGAAAGTAAAAGCTCAGATCCGCCTCTATAATCTTCTTGCAAGTTAGAGGCTTTCTCAACAAATAGGATCAAGATTATTTAGCCAGGATACCTCTAATCCCAATCCAATCCACCATGCCGCCACCCCCAGCCAAAGCCAAGGAAGCGGCGGAGCTTACAATGATAGAAGATTAGAGGTATCCTGCCTAGTTTTGGGTTTGGGTCTGCTTGTGTGCAAGGTGTTCTATTTCGTCCTCTTGGTGGCGACGCGATGGTGATGATCTTTCCTAAAGCAGGGCGGCTGTTTCGTGGTGAGTTGGTGCAGCGATGTTGATGGCTGGTCGTGGAAGGTTATCGATGTGCGTGCTGCCCAGGCTGTGGTGATTTGGGTGAAACTAGGTCTTGCTTTTGGGCCTTGGGCTCAATTATCTTGTGGTTCTTGGGCTGCTCTCATTTGGGCATGGGTATTTGTTTTTAGGCTTGCATTATGTTCGTACTTAGCTTACTTTCTATAATTCCCTAAGGTTTTTTTTTAGAGAGCTACACACTTTTTGTGCTTCAAACAAATCTTTTGAAATGGTACCGAATGAGGATTCAAGCTATTTTCTGTGAGCATTGTTCAATAAGTGACCTATTTCTATGTACCACTGTGGGTACTGATAGAACTTTTTGGTCTACCTAATGACAGCGAAAGGGTAAAAACCATTCTAGTTTATTGCAGTTGACTAAAAAAAAAAAACATACATCTATAATAATCAAATTGGTTAAGAGATTTAATTTTCAATTAAAACTGAGTGGGGGAGTATGTAAAGGTAGATGAATGCTAGGTTGTTAGCCGTCTTATGTAGGGGAGTGTTTTGATATTTAATTTTAATTAAATCTGAATAATTTTAGAATATAATTAAAAAATAAAGAAATATAATTGGCTGAACATACCAGCCACGCCTAAAAATTTCTTGTAACGAAGATGATATATAAGTGTGAATATAAAATAAAAGCCAACAATGGAGGGCTGGGGTGTCATATTTTGACCGACCAAAACCAACCATATAATGCTTGCTTGAGTCGTGAAGTTTGGATTTGGTGATGGTGAGTCAGACACGTGCGTGCATGCTTAGGTTGATTAGGTTGCTGAACTTTTTGTTTTTTTTTGGTCGAACGTTGCTGAACTTAGTTCTTTAAAATGTACTAGGCAGACGGCACTCAGGCAGCAAAAAAAAAAAAAGGCAACAATCTGACCATTTTTTTTATATTTTATATACTGATTTTTAGCATTTAATTAACTAATAAAACCAGATTTAAAGGTAAACAAAATGCAAAGAACTTTGACTTCTTGGGTTTTTTTTTTCTTTCCCATTTGAACCACATTCATTCCATGATGTCAATGAGTTTCAAATTTGTGACCTATGAAAAGAAGTAGAATAAGAATTAGATTTCTCTCTAAAGTAACAAATATTAAAAAATAGATATAAATAATTGCAATGTATGATGCAAAAACTATTGATCGTCACAAAATCACTAAACATCAAAAGAGTGGACACCCGAATTGCTATGAACAACCAAATTGCTTCGGACACCCAAGAAGGCAAGAACCCACGCCGCCTAACGCCACAACAGCCACCATCATTAACATTAGCCTAACAGCAGCCGCTATCATTAACATTAGCTATGGCCTATGGGTTTTGAATAACCATGTTAGGCTGCGATGTTAGAAAAAGATAACACAAGAAGGTACATGAGATTATTAACAAAACTACTAGTTTAGCTTCATAAGTCATAGCATAGTGGCTTGGTTGGCTTTGGACTTGAATGACCAAATATATACCATATCTGCAAAACAAGAAAAATACAACTATGGTAACGTTTAATTTTACTAGCAAGGCATGCATGAAACATCTTTTCTTGGGTGGTCAATGTCAGATTTTTTAGTGAACACGATATTTATTATTTATTATTTTTTCAGGTAACCAAGTCAAGAATTGGGTAATCTACTTCTGCAAAAGATCACCACTTTCTGCATCAAGTGAGGCAATTTTTAACTAAATCTAAAGTATAGGCAACTAAAAAATAATCACTTAACTATTAAAATCTGGTTCGTTTAATGATATTTTTCTTTATTAATTCAAATCCTCATTTGCTTAGATAAAAAAAAAATCACAAAATGGAAAACTGATAAATAATAGAGGAACTGGTCAAAATATGCACGTGGCCGGAGTCCTGTGCAGCTTGCTTTTGTTGAATTTCCTGGCAGGACCATTCCCATACATGATACTGTATCGGCCAGCATATGCAATTTATATTAATTAATGTTTCTACTATATATTTTGTGACTCCCTTCACCAAATTTGTTCACATGTCCTCCATAGCGGTCATCGAAAAGTAAAGTATCTTAAAATTATTTTCTTTGAAATTGGGGGTGAGTTTTGTGCGTTACAAACTTACAATGATTGTTGTTAAGGAGCTCATTTCGTCTAATTTTTTATTTAATTTTAAATTTAAGAATTATATCGCAGCGTTTGAATTTAAAATATATAATCTGGCATTTGGTAGTTAATTTCAACTCCGGAAAAAGTCGAGGCATAGAATCTCAAAGAGTTTATACTATGCTTACGTGCAGGCAATTCAAAACAAAGTCCATATAATGATATATTTCCACCAACCCCTGACAGCTACCTTCCTAGTTTACTGTCTCATGTGCTTAATTTCTCTTATTAAAAATATACAAAGTAAACACACCAAAGAGTCCACAAAGTTGGACTCATTATTTGAGATACTTATATTTCATTTTCATATTTCCTATAGATATTAATTTCATTGTAGATTGTCATTTCATTTTCAGAGAAAAATGAAATCCCTTAATTACCTCCGTCTTCTCCCATATTTTATAGAATGGTACATAGGTAGTGTTTCATGTATATATCTCACGTTATAAATGAGAAAAACCAACTTTGCATAAAGCATGCATGATGCATGAAGGTCTGTTTGTCCCCTTTCTTTTAAATTTTTTTTTATTCATTTTTATCGGATGTGGGTCCGATTTCGAGGAGTTGACGTCGGTAATTTCATTCTCGACTGGTGATATGAGTCACTGGTAACTTGGAGGCAGGGTGTCAACTTGGTGGTGGGGACTAGGTTTTGAGCCACAAACTCCGAATGTGGAACCGATGTTGCAAAAGAATCCGAATTTGGGATCTGAGTGGGTCTTGGGCTTGAACTCCGATGCACTCTTTTTGTTGAGCTATTTTACAAATGTTGGAATGGCTTGGGGCTTTTGTTCGTACCAATATCAGATGTGGGACTTATGTTTATGGTATTTGTTCATGAAAGATCATCTGCCAACATGACCATATATTCTGACACCTTTACTCGGCTTTGATCTTTGGGTGGAAGATTACCCTTTATTCTACGCCGAATTGAATTTTGTCATTTTGTGGTGAATTTACATGGGTATTCAAATCACCAACAATCAAGTTCACTACATGACTGCAATTCGTAGTGTAAAATCAGCTTTGCATATTTTCTTTTGTATTTCTTGATGCTTTTTTGCATCGTATAACTGTAATTTTTTTATTTCAATAAAGGCCAACCTCATTCATCCAAACAAAAAATGTACTGCTTGTTGAACTATTAATGAATGACTTATTTGACTACAAAAATGTTTTAAGAGCAAAAACGGAATACTTGAAAATAAAAACAATTAAAATCTTTGGCAAAAAAGACCAAAAAAAGAAGAAGAAGAGATTATTAGATTTAATTGGATTATTAGCTTATTTACACTAGTTTTACCTATATTATTTCGTTTTATGTTTGTTATAGACCAGGTTCAGAGGAATGAACCACCTGTGTCATGCATGAACTATGAAGTATGAAAGGTGAATTCTGCCAAAAATAAATAAATAAAATGGAAGGAAAAGGTAAAAAAATGGAAGTCCAAGTCCAAGAATGGCGTCTGGGACTAGGTGGGGGCCGCCCTCCCACAGCCAACCTCGAGCAAAATTTCAACTATGAACAACAAATCCCACTCTTCGTCGCCTTCTCCCACTCTCCCCTACTATAAGATACCAACTCCTAACTCCCCTTGTGAGCTCTCATTACACATCAATTATTATTATTATTATTATTGACATCAGATCTCTCTCTCTCTCTCTCTCTCTCTGAATGGCCGCCGCCGTGGATGAGTCGCAGAAATGGGTGCTGATGGTGACGGCGCAGACGCCGACCAACATCGCGGTGATCAAGTACTGGGGAAAGAGGGACGAGAAGCTCATCTTGCCGGTCAACGACAGCATCAGCGTCACGCTTGATCCCGGCCACCTCTGCACCACCACCACCGTCTCCGTCAGCCCCGCCTTCACCCATGATCGCATGTGGCTCAACGGCCAGGAGATTTCGCTCTCCGGAGGCAGATTCCAGACCTGTTTGAGGGAAATTCGGAGTCGAGCTTGCGACGTTCATGATAAGGAAAAGGGAATCAAGATCAATAAGAAGGATTGGGACGGCTTGCACGTCCACATCGCTTCCTTTAACAATTTTCCTACTGCTGCTGGATTGGCTTCCTCCGCTGCTGGTTTTGCTTGTCTTGGTATATGCCCCGCCCCCTTCTATTTATTTATTTATTGTAGTGATTACTGTCATTACTCGTGTTCTTTATGTACTGGTGTTTTAGTGGCAAATATGTTTCCATACTCGGGTTGTGTTTTTTTTTTAATCTGAACTAAATTATGGAAAATTATTCTAGCGTTTTGGTAGTTTTTGGATGGAAATTGTTTAGTTTACTTATAAGCATTTTAATTGTAGTTTTTGCCCTTGTAATTAAGCAATGAGCGCACGATCTCTTAAGTCTCTGTTGCTACTTGCAGTTTTTGCGCTTGGAAAGTTAATGAATGTAAAGGAAGATCAGAGCCAGCTTTCTGCTATTGCAAGGTACTGTGGGAGATAAATTATTTCATTTCCAGGGGGGTTGCTTTTCAGTGATGGTGATTACAGACTTACAGTAGTGAAAGCTTGCACTTCAGTCTCATATGTGCCTGTTGTTCATGTTGTTTATGGAGTTTTTATGCGATAAAAATATGTCAGAGATTTTATAAACAAGAATTTTAGTTCTGTACTTGAAACTTCCTGGTTCTTTCTTGTTCACATAATAGAGTTTCAAGTGTTTGGTTGTAGTATGATAGTTAATTAACAATTTTGTGCATGCAGGCAAGGTTCAGGCAGTGCTTGTCGCAGCTTATATGGGGGATTTGTCAAGTGGATCATGGGAAAAGTAAGCTCATTTTCTTAAAGATCATTCTTGTATCCTCTGTGGAAAATCAAGTTGTTATATATAAGCACTTTGTGCTGATTCTTGATATCAATATTTCTTAAGGACGACAAGGGAACCGACAGTCTTGCAGTTCAACTTGCAGATGAGAAGCACTGGGATGAGCTTGTCATTATTATTGCTGTGGTATGTACCTTCTTTTCTGTTATTCTGTTAACAATATGTCCTATTGGGCAACTGTTCATCACATTCTCTCGTCTTGTCTTGTCTTGCTGTCCTAGGTTGCATTCTGAGTTGACCATACATATGCACTTCTCATTTTATTCTTTTTCTTGGCTGTACGTTGATGCTTATCTTTATAGATTCACAATGACTTATTCTTGTTTAGTAGTCTAAACTCTATGGCTTAGAAATGTATCTCTGATGATACATTTTAGTTTGCAAATACTAAATATAAGTTGTTATAGCCTTAATGTTACAAAAGAAGCTGCAAAAGAAAAGAAAACAAAACAAAAAGGGTTTGATGCCCATCATCTTGTCTTGTTACTTCAGATGGTTATACCCTTTACCATAAGCTTCTTGATCCCTCCGTCCCGCTTCATCTGGTACCCAACTTGCACGGAAATTTGTTTAAAGTACGGACTACATGTTGTAAAGTAAATTTATGGTCATTCCAATGTCTATATTGAGCTCAACAAAGAGTTGGGAACATATCAATCAGCAGACAAACTTATACAAATGTAAACAAAAATATTCATTAAGAAGAACAAGTTTCTATTTTGAGGAGATTTACAAGTCACTTCAGCATATCTCTTACAAGTTGCCATAGTACTTCTCTTACTGTCAATGTGGAGTGGAAACGTAACTGGAGAATGAAACATGGTTATCCAAATATTTTTTGGGTGCAACTAAGTGTACCCAGCAAATCTCTTAGCATACAGCACAACTGTTTTTTTTTCCCCTACTCTCCAAAATACCCTTATTTTAATTATTTAAAAAAAAAAAAAAAAGTATTGCGGCACTTCCCAGTCTCTGATCGCGTTACCAGTTTCTCTTCCTCTCTCTCATCTCTCTCTCTTTCACTTTGTTTTCTCTGGGTTTATATCGTTGGTAGTGGTTTCATTAAAGAAGATCTCTTGAATTATCAAACTGCCATTCGCCCCCCCCACAATCCATTTCTCTCTTTCTTAATTCTTTTTGGCAACTCCAAATTGAATTTTAGAGAAATTAATAGAGCAAACATTTTTTGCTTCTATGGCTTTTTTTTTTTTTTTTTTGTAATATATATATATTTTATCACGGGAGGTGTACAACAATTTTTTTCTTCTTAGTTTTTAAGTTAGGGATAGAATTGGAAACCAAAAAAAAAAAAAAATCTTTTAGGGCTGGTTAAGGTATGAAGTTTGCTGGGTACATGTAGTTTCACCCTTTTATTTATTTATCTATTATTTTTATTTTTATTTTATTTTATGATTGACGGTTATTAATGGCTGCATACTTCTGGAGTGTTGAGATGCTGAACTTGTAAATCCTGTTATATTTACATTGTTGCTCGAAAGCTGAAGTTGCATTCTATATACATGAAGGTGCTGTCTGTATACTTTAAGTAATTCAAATCTTGATTCTTTTCATTCCAGGTAAGTTCAAGGCAGAAGGAAACAAGTAGTACTACAGGAATGCGTGATACCGTTGAAACAAGTTTACTGTTACAACATAGAGCGAAGGTATGCTCTAATTTTCTTTTAAACTCCCCAGTGTCTTTTGTATTTGGAAGTTCTCAGATTACTGAGCACTATACATACTGTTTGCAGTCTAAAGTATCTGATATGATAAGTTGTAGCAACTTCACATTTTACTCCTGTGGGGAGTTCTTCAAGTACTTGGATATGTATATTATGGTGTCTTATTCTTGTATCTGTTCATTTTTCTGGTCATCAAATTCTGATCTCACTTGTATTTCCCATCCCTCTTTTGATACTATTACAGGAAGTAGTGCCCAAACGCATATTAAAAATGGAAGAAGCCATTAGGAATCGGGATTTTGCTTCTTTTGCACAGTTGACCTGTACTGACAGTAACCAGTTTCATGCTGTCTGCCTGGACACATGTCCTCCCATATTCTACATGAATGATACATCCCACAGGCAAGTCCCTTTTAATATTTGTTCAACTTAAAAGAATTAGGATTAACATCTTTTAATATTTGTTCAACTTAAAGATATTAGGATTAACATCTCTTTTTTGTTCATTGAGGTGTGACATTTTAATTGAACACTTTGAAAGCTAATATTGACGAAGTACATTATGTTTCAGGATAATCAGCCTTGTTGAGAAGTGGAACTGCTCAGAAGGAACACCTCAGGTCTGATATTTAACTAGGAATTTAATGTTAATCGCATATGAACACATTAACCTTATTGTTTAGAGCATGTCCATGTCTCCCTGGGATATATTGTAATATTTTTGTGTGGGGGCAAGTACTAAATTTGGGTTTTGATTCTTAAATGCATGATGTGGAGCTGCTTATCCCTTCTAGCACTGATCTTATGTGATGTTTTTTGTTTGGCATCACTAGGTTACCAAATATTATTGGGCAAACAACTCTATGCTTGACCTAAAACGTTGTCTACAACATGTCAACTTACTTGATTTATTGTTGTTTATTTTATTTTTAAGTTGACCGTCATGTTATTTATGCTAAGTTCTCAATAGTCAGTAGTTGACAACATTTACATCAATAACAGGTGGCTTATACATTTGATGCGGGCCCGAATGCGGTTATGATTGCACGTGACAGAAAAACTGCTACCCTTTTGCTTCAGAAGCTTCTTTACACTTTCCCTCCAAATTCTGATGCGGATTTGAACAGGTAATTTGCAATTGGATGCTAGGGTTGCCAGATTGCATCTCCTCATCTTTAAGTGATTATTCTTTCTGTGTAGTTTTTGCATTAATATTTTCCTTATGGTGCTATGCCTGCTCTCTTCAATTTTATTTATTTTGTTTTTCTATTTTCCAGTTTTGTTCTTGGTGATAAGTCAATTTTAAAAGATGCTGGTATTAATGCCCCGGAGGATATCGCGACGTTGCCTCCACCTCCAGAAATCAAGGGCCAGCAGTTCAAAGGAGATGTTAGTTACTTTATTTGCACAAGACCTGGGAGAGGTCCAGTGGTGTTGTCAGATGAAACACATCTTCTCAACCCTGAAACTGGGCTGCCGAAGTAAGTCAGAGGATTTCTCTTATGCTCACGCTGCTTTATTCCCCGACAGGCCAATACAAATGGCTTTATGCGCCTGAACTAGTTCATTCGAATGATCCTTTTAGGCTAAAACCAAGATTTGCCATGAGATGATCATCTGGAGTTCCTCTCAGTTTTACGGTTTCTGTTGCTCGTTCCATGCATTTCAATCCAATTATGGCTTTTGTACTCATTTTCTTCTTGACACAATAATGAATAAATTGTCTATTCTTCCTCTGCAAGTGTTCCATCTGTCAGGAGATGTGGGAGGATAGTATTACGGAGTACATCACTAAACTGCAGTTCTTCACTCTGCACTGTTCGTAGGAATAAATGATGGGTACTGATACACATGATTTTTGTGCTTTTAGATCTTATCAAAAGTATCAAATTTCTGAATTTATACAATGCCTTCTTACATAACAACTGAGAATACATAATAATTAATCGTCCGTGAGTCAAATTAAAGACAGACCAGACTAGGTATATACATGTCTTCACGACTCCCAAATTTTTCAAACAGGGTCTCAAACTTTTTCACTGATGCAAAAGATTTTATACTATAAACTTATCCCCAGGTACGTTGACAGTAAACGAGATGCATATCCCTTATTTACAAAATCACACTCCCTCTGCTGGTGGTCAGCATTGACTTTAACATGGCTTCATTTATACCATCGTTATATGCAAACAAGTGCCCAGCGCCTGTTAACTCATGGTAGTCAATCCATGGAAGCTTTCCCACAATAAAGCGTTGAAGTTCAACTGGGACAAGCCTATCTTCATCACCCTGCCACAGATGGACGGACCCTTCATTGTTGGGAAATGGGTTCTTGATTTCTATAGGGTCAAACTCCCATCTCCCAAATCCAATCATCATGTCACGATGGTTCGACTCGTATACTCCTTGCTGCTTTCCGTGTGGCTGCAGCAAAAACAAATTAATAATATTGTCACAGTCTGGTTGCAAGAGACCTACTCTTTCACTATAATTTTAGTGCAGCGAAGAACATGATACGGATAACATGAGTGAAGTCCTGCATCCATTTAGATAACTTGATACAAATGGATGAATATGTATGTATAGATAAATTTTTCGGTAAAACATTCTTTGTCAGATTGACAGATTAATCAACATGAAGATACTTGCATGTATCAAACATCGAAGCAGACAACTTTCAAGCTAAGGCATTAATTTTAACAATCTAAACTTACAAGTTATTTTTTACCTACCATATTGCTACTAGATTAATGCGCCAAGAAGATTAACTTGTCAACGTACCCAGCTACTTCATGTTATTCTGTGTTATGCACTATGTAAATACCTACAGAAACCCCATATAACCTCTTGATTTAAAACAAGCAAGTCAGGAAGAACAATTTGAGCATTCATTTGAGTTGTCGACTCTGTTCTCTTCCATGCGAATGTAAGTTAAAAGTTATATCACTATAACTCGGCACTGCAATAGTGCAATTAGATTAAGGCTACAAATTAGTAGTATTAGAACAGTTGACATGAGTACTTCCGCAATATCCGTACAGCTTTAATTAGTAGAGCTCTCCCAGCTAGGATAGCAAGTGCTAATACAAATCCTTGTATGCTCAGGGGTTTCAAACTGCGGTACAATAGTTACACACATATGCACTTATAAATTGTTAATGGAAATTGCATGGTATTGTAGATAAGTGCAGTAGTGTCTTACAATTCTAAAGATGTTTCAGGTTGTTTTATTCTTATTACGTGCTAACAAAAATCTGAAACATATACCAAATAATAAAACGTACCCTGTTAGTTTGTACGCCAGAAGCCTGCATCTTCCTACGTATTTCCAAGTCCTGACTGGAGAATATCTCTGGTTTACCAACTATAACGCTTGATGAAGGAAATAATTTCTGAGTGTTCCACCAGTAGGTTAGCCATGGTATATGGTGAGCAACTCGAAGTGCCCATTGATCCCCGAGGGGTTGTTTATAGTAGGCATCTGTCGACAAGTTGGCAGGAAAGCCTGGCCACCAGTAGTTGACAACAGGAGCATACAGTGTAGCTCCAGCTAGCCTGTCAGGATCGCAAACATCCAACTTCAGACAAATTCAATATTCAAGTAACATCTTGTATCCAACTTTAAATAAGAAAGAACATCAAACACCCACTCTAAATGAAAGTCTAATTCTGGGAAACGTAGTTCATGCATTGCGCAGCCTTCTAACAAGCATTATTATTTTCAAACTTTCTTGAAGGGTTCCATACTAATACGTCTAACCAGCATTCTAATAGGTCCAACTAGAATTCATGGAGTTGACAGGTATGTTTGAAAGACTAGACTGTGAGCATCATGCAGCACGATAGTTGTAATCAATGAAATTGCAGGATTTTCTTTTCTTTTTTTCTCTCCTCTTTTCTTCTTAATCACATACTATTTCTCTAAAGATTTCCATTTCATTCACAGTATCTTGAGTTCTAAACATATTGCAAGGGAAAAAAAACCGTCAAATCTATAATCCCATATATAATTATTATCTTGATATGTATGAGGCATGTACTGAAAGGTTACCTATGAGGGATGTACTGAAGACAGCTCCAGATAACCTGTCCACCCATAGAATATCCAACTACATAAAATTTGGATCCGAATCCGAGCTGGTCAGCAAGCTCTTCTATATCTAAAGCCAAACTCTTCACTGTTCGCTTAGGATCTGGATCACTTTCACCATAGCCTGGTCTGTCCAAAGACACAATGTGTACCCCTAACTCTTCGATAAATTCCTGAAAGAGATATCGAATATGAAGTCAAAATAAACCAATGTAAACAACCTTTGGAATAAGTTTTAAATTCAGATGGAGACGAGGAAGTTAAGAAACAATCTAGTACTGCTGAAGGTTTGGTCGCAATCACTGCATCATGTCTGGAAGAGCCGAACCCATGAACAAAGATAATCTTATATCTGGCCACTTGTTTTGACACACCATGCTCCTTGTAGGCCAAATATCTTCCATCTCTTAGCTTTATTCTAGGAGCTGTGATGGGTGGGCCCCCGGGGGAACCGCAAATCTTCGGAGGGGGCGGTTGGGTGGCCTGATAAGCCCATGCCAGCAATCCAACCAACAACAAAAATGCGACTCTCCTAAACATCCTGATTCCTTACCCCTGACAAGCAGTACCATGCATATCTGTTATTGTTGAGATATACTACTCGACATTCGAAATTTCCAGAATTACAGGACATTCCAAACAGTGAAGTAGGGGATAACACAGCACTTGCAAATTAGAAACTGTTTTTGTTTCTTCAGCAGACAACAAATGTAAAATTACTGAATAGTGATCATCATCCAATAATAATTTCTATACCTTAGCAAATGAATAATTTTATACGGATTAAAGTAATTTATTGAAGATTCTAACAGGAATTTTATACGGATTAAAGTAATTTATAGGCTTTCTATGTAATTTTATACGGATTAAAGTAATTTATTGGCTTTCTATGTAAACAATCAAATACAAGATAGATCAACAAATTCCTCCTACATTCTATGCCCAGTTTTGCGACGAAACTAATGGTAGCATTACATGAGTGCATTCACGAGTCCAAGAAATCAGTCACACTATGCAGAACTGCAGAAGCAAGCGTCGACCAAATATCTCTTCTAACACAAAAACTAGAACAAGATTCAAATGTGAAGTGCATGATGTTGTGTTTAGTAAATCAGATTGCCACAGAGAGAGAGATAGAGAGAGAGAGAGAGAGATAATACCGCCAAAGCTGACAAGTAGTTGCGTTGTTTTGGTGATGACTCGTGTTGTGCTGACAGTCGTATTATTTGCTTTTAGTTTTCATGGAGAAAAAAGGAGGGCAAAATCGTCACTTTACTGTCTTATGAATACTGATGAAGAACAGTGCGACCAAATTTAGTACGTGTAGAATTGTAGCAGAAGTAACAATAATTAATCATTCTCGGTACACCTACCCCAATACCCCAAAACAAACTATCATTCTCCAAAAGGTAGCTATTTTTATGAAATTCTAAAATATAATTAGTTAGATTTTGAGTTATACTCTAATAAGATAAGTTAAATCTCAAGTTAATGATGGAAAATTTGAGCTCTACTTAGATTTTCTCTCATTTCTAACTAAATATTGCTAGAAACTTAGCAAAAATTAAATATTTTTGACTTCTGTTCTAACAATACTAATTATTTGCAAGTCGAATTGATAAAAGGGTCATTGACCCAAAGCACCATAATTGGCCAAACTTATCCCACTTAACCCAACAACAAATTTGTATTCCTACTTACCCTATTTTAAGCAAAATGACGGCTTTGCCCTTGACATAATTAATGAATTATATTGGGGGTGAAATTTGCACACCCTAATTTGTAAACCACACACCCTTTCATTTTTTTAATAATATTTCATTTCACTCCCTTTTACATTTCCTAAAATACCCTCGACAGATTCTCTGTCTCTCCCTCTCTCTCCAAAACCACGTCCTCCTCCTCCTCGTCATCTTCCTCTTCATCCACAGCGTTCCCCAGAAAGTCCTGCCCCCCTCCTCTCCCAATTCCTCAGCCCCCAATCCTCCTATACGGCCTCACACTATGCACAACCCCCTTGGGAAAAAACCTCGCCGACGACAGGTCCTCCATGGTCCGAAACAGCTCCGGCCTATCCCTCAAGGTCCACAAGTCAAACCCTCCCGGCCTCTGGAACCGATCGGCCAAGACCTTAACCTGCTCATCAGCGCTGACGGAGAACAAAGTGGGAGGCTTCTCGACGGTCTCCCAGTGGCGCTCGAGCTCCGACACGGCGACTTCAGCGGCAGCAACGGACTGCCGCCGGGGTACAACCGAAGATACCCCCAATGCAATTTCAACTTCTCGTCGTCGCAAGACCCGTCATCGCAGTGGTCGCAGTTCGATTCTTCGGAGCCCTATCCTCCCCAATTGAAAAGGCCCAATTCTCGAAACGACGACTTTTTGATGAGGCCGTCGAATAAGGGGAAGAAGGTGGCGGTGGTGCTGGCGACGGTGACTTTGATGGAGGCGTAGGAGTTCAGGGAGATGATGGAGCATGTGGACCAGGTCAATTTCGCGCTGGATGGGCTGAGGAAGGGTCAGCCGGTTAGGATCAGAAGGGCGAGCTTGTTGTCGTTGTTGGGGATTTGAGGCACGCCGCAGTAAAGACGGCTTCTGAGGACTCAGGGGTAGGTTCTTGCTGGGTTTTCAGTCTCAAAATTTGAGCTTGGTAATGGGATTCTGTTGAACTTAGTGAAATTTTTAGTGTGTAAATGGTAATGTTGGTTTCGGGTGGTTCTTGGATAAGTGAGGTGTTCCAATTTAATGAAGCAGTTCTTGATTGGTTTCCATATTTCGAGCTGGTTTTTTAGGGATCTTGATTGTAGGGGAATGCATTGTTTCTAGGTGTGAATGCGGCTCGATCTATTGGTTTTCTTTGAGATTTGGAGCTCGTTTTCGAGAGTCGTTTAATAATTTTTTGCCGTCGTTTTGTGTGAGTTTTGCGGATAAGCACTGAAAGTTGGGAGAGGTGCAGGCTCAAATCAAGGCTCACAAGCTCTCTAAAAGAGCTAGGGAAAAGGCTGTTGAAGCGTTTATTTTCACCATTTTCTGTTACACTGATTTTCCGAGTTGTTTCGGACCATGGAGGATTGGGACTGAGGAACTGGGGGAGGAGAGGGGCAGAGAGACTGAGAAGAGAGAGAGAGAGAGAGACAGAGAGAGAGAGAGAAGACCCAAAAAGAAAAAAAAAGAATCTGTCAAGGGTATTTTAGGAAGTGCAAAAGGGAGTGGGATGAAATATTATTAAAAAAAAATGAAAGGGTGTGTGGTTTGCAAATTAGGGTGTGCAAATTTCACCCCCCATTATATTTTATGCCTCTCTCTGATCTTTAGCTCTGGCGTGGTGTCGAAAAGGATTTAGGTCGAGGAGATGAGCAGGATCTGTTTCAAGTCGAGGCCCACATCGTCGGAAGTTTGGTGATGGTTGTCGTCGAAATAGGGGCAGAAGCTAAGCATCTCTCACCGGAGGCTTCCAATTCTTATTGGTTTCGCCTCCGATAGCCAAAAATCGAAAATGGAGCCACTTGCACAAGGACTTCGACGTCCAGTACAACACCTCTCATCGGAGGCTTCCAGTTTCTCCAAAGAGAGAGATGTGTGGTCCGATTCCGGTTCCCGCAACGAGGTCAAAGAATCCGACGATTTGGCGGTGGGATTGCTAGTCTTGATGAGGCAGATTTAGTTCTTGAGATGGATAAGAGCTTTTCGGCCTCTGTCTCTCTCTCTCCACTGCAATACCCCCAGCAACTCTCATCGGAGCTCTGGTTAGTGCCGGAAAGTGATGATGCAAGTCCATTTTGGGTGCCTAGAGCATTTTCTGGGTGCCCAAATTTTTTTTTTTATTAAAATGGGGGCAGAAGGCTCAAAGGGAAAGGGAAAAAAAAAAGTTCTATTGGAGGCTAATAGAGGTGTGATGCCCTAGAAATCAGTATTTATTTTCCGAGGATTTTCCGGGATCTAAATTCTGATTTTTGGATGATTTCGTGGCTCGTGGATGGAGCGGAAGTGTTTCGGGAGAATAATTATTCGAAGAATATGGTTTTAGGGGGGTTGCAAAGGTTGACTTATTATTCGTTGGGATTCTATGAAAACTTCCTTCACAGAAGTTGTAGAGCGCGTCGATACGAGTTCGTGTACATGTGGAACGTGTCAATCGGAGTTCGTATGAAGAAGTTATGACCATTAGAAGAAGTTTCCATTTTGGTATAAATAAGGAATTTCTGAAAAAATCATTTCATAATTTCACTTTCCTTTTCTGGAAAGTTTCTTCTTTCTCTCTTCTCTCTCAGCAGCACCTTCAGTATCGAAGAAACCTGGCTGACCCGACCCGAACCCGGACTATCTGACCCGGATTTTCCTGCGAACTCCAGAGGTCTCTGGCGACGAAACTCTCCAGATCAGATCGCCTACTTGCTCTGGTCGTCCCTGTGGTGTCCTCTAGCGGCGATTCTCGGTGGTGGCGGCGCTAGAAGGCGGCGAAGGTTCGTGTATTATGACCCGATCGGTTCTCCTATCTCCGACGTCGACAAGGCTTCAAGTCTTCTTGGTTGAGCTCAGAGCAGCCTCCTTGATCGATCCTTGGTGGTTGTTTGGATCGATTCACGTGAAACTTGGTTCAACTCGGATTGAATAGTAATCCACGGCTTGTGAGGTAGTTTCAATCCTTTATGCTTGTTTTCTGACTTCAAGCTAGTTATGAAAATTCACAAGCATGCATAGATGAAACTTTTTTTTGTTGGGAGTTTTGTGAAATAATGAGTTTGGTGAAAACCACCAGCTCTCTCTCTCTCTTGAATATTCATCATCCTACTGATCATCAAATAGATTTCAAGGATCATCACATAGATAGCAATTGTCCAGCTGATCATCACATAGATTTGCTGGTAATCACGTAGATAGCAATCATCCTACCAATCATCACACAGATATCGCTGGTCATCACATAGATAGCGATCATCACATAGATTCACGCAGATTCGTCAGTCATCACACAGATAACGATCATCACATAGATTCATGGCTAGTCATCACACAGATATCAATCATCCTACTAATCTTCCTACACAAGCTACACAGATATTTCTACACAAGCTTTACATGACAATCCTCACAAAGATTCATCATACTGATGTCATCGATTCATTACACAAATATTCATACACAAGCTTTACATGACAATCATCACAAAATTCAACATACTGATGTCATCGATTCATTACACAAATATTCCTACACAAGCTTTACATGACAATCATCAAGATTCATCATATTGATGTCATCGATTCATTACACAAATATGCCTACACAAACTTCACATGGCAATCATCACAAAGATTCATCAATACATATATATTTCACATAAATATATATACATAGTCATTCACTTAGAAATACCACTAATACCAACTATAGTCGTAGTTAACCTAATAACTCCAAGACAATAGGGTAATCTCTCTCATAACAAATATCGATCATGCTCATAAAAATATCGACCCTGCTCATAACAAATATCGATCCTGCTCATAACAAATATCGTAAGATTTACTCACCTTTGAATCCCGCTGTGTCTTCACAGGAGAGCCAAAACAAGCACAATCACCGAAATCCATTCAACAAGTCCAACAAGCACCTAAACACATAGGGTCTTGATGTGATGCCCCGAAATTCGTAATTATTTTCGAGGAATTTCCGGAATCTAATTTATGGTTGTTGGACGGTTTCGTGGCTCGTGGACTGAGAGGAAGTGTTTCGGACGAATTAATTATTTGAAAAGTATGACTTTAGGGGGGGTTCAAGGTTGACTTTTGATATGTTGAGATTCTCCAAAACTTCCTTCATGAAAGTTGTAGAGCGTGTCGATACGAGTTCATGGACATGCAAACGTGTAAATCGGAGTTCGTATGAAGAAGTTATGGCTATGGGAAGAAGTTTCCATTTTAGTATAAATAGAGAAAAATCAGAAATTACTTCATAATTACATATTTCCATTTCCGGAAATATTCTTTTCTCTCTTCTCTCTCTCTCGTCTGCACCTTCAGAGTCGAAGTTTTTCGACTGACCAGACCCGAACCCGGTAATCCGACCCGATTTTTCCGGCGAGCTCCGGCCATCTCCGGCGACGAGACTTTCCAGATCAGTTCGCCTCCTCCGTGCGCTCCTCCCTGTGGTGTTCTCTAGCGCCGATCCTCGGTGGTGGCTGCGATAGAAGGTGGTGCAGATTGGTGTTTTCGGACCCGACCGGAAATCCTTGTTCCGACGTCGGCAAGGCTTCGAGTCTTCTTGGTTGAGCTCAGAGTAGCCTCGTCGATCGATCCTTGGTGGTTGGTTGGATCAATTCACGTGAAACCTTGTTCAACTCAGTTGGGATTATTGTTCACAGCTTGTGAGGTAGTTTTATATCCCTTAGGTTTGTTTTCTGACTTCGATCCAGTTATGAAAGTTCACAAGCATGCTTAGATGAAGCTTTTTGATGTTGGGAGTTTTGTGAAATATTGAGTTTTGGCCGGCGGCGGTGAGCCATTGCCTGTGGCGGCGTTCCGGCGGTGTTCCGGCCACTTAAGGAACTGTTTTTGGTATTATATATGTTCTACTCGTTGATACGAGCGTTTCGATATATAATATGCAAATTTTGGAGTTCGTATGGAATTGTTATGATTTTTGCAGTTTCATACCGATCGATTTATTCGATCCGTGAGGATTCGAGCGTCCGATTGACTTGTGGTTTGGTCACATCGATCGTGGACGTATTCCGGAGACTTTGGGAGGTCTCGGATGTGGTTTTTCCTCGATTGGCGCCACTTTGGGGATTTAGTTCAAAACAGGGGTTTCAGACTTAAATCGTTTGTGAATCGTTACTGATTTGAGGTCATTGGTGATTAGGTGCTTCTAAAGGTGAATTGGACTAGTTGTTGGTGATTAGTTTTGGTTCGGTTCTGTATAGAAGACGCAGCAGGAGTTTCAAGGTGAGTAATCTCACGAAGTTCATTCACGAACGGGTTGACCCTATTGTTTTGAGAGTTATTTAGTTAACTGCAAACTATAGTTGGTATTAGTGGCATTCCTGAGTGAATGACCACGTATATATATATATATATATATATTTACGTGGAATATGTATATTCTTGTGGGTTGATGAGTGAATTGAAGCAATAGGTATTGATGGGTTTCATTCTATTGTTTTGGGGCTTGACTTTTCGGGAAACATTTTGTGGGAATTGGGAATTTCTATTGTTTTGAAAAGTATCAAGATTTGGTGTGAGTTGCTTTGATGTGATTTTAATGTTTTGATCTGATGACCGGGGAGGTCTGATGATTGGAGGTCACGGGGTGACATCTCCTTTTGTGTGAGTTGAGTAACTTTTGGGTCTGAGTGACCATTTTGAAAGGTTTTGATCTGACGACCGGGGAGGTATGAGGATTTGGGGTTGCTGGGAGTAACCTCAGGCATATATATCTGGACTTCACGCCTTTGGCCGGGTTTGTGGATACGATCAGTTAGAGCTCTAGTCTGTTGCCATAGTACATCATGGGGGGTAGCGGGGAGCTATCTGATGCTCATGAGTACGTGTTTTTAAAATGGAGTTTCGGGGATTCTTTCTTTTAAATGTCCTGGGAGGACTTGTTAATCATATTTAATTGTCAGAGTTTCAATTATTATGATTTTGTCACGGGGTGACTTGTGTTGATTTGGGAATGTGTTTTTAAAAGGGAGTTTCGGGGATTCTTTCTTTTAAATGTCCTAGGAGGACTTGTTTATCATATTTAATTGTCAGAGTTTCAATTATTATGATTTTGTCACGGGGTGACTTGTGTTGATTTGGAAATGTGTTTTTAAAAGGGAGTTTCGGGGATTCTTTCTTTTAAATGTCCTGGGAGGACTTGTTTATCATATTTAATTGTCAGAGTTTCAATTATTATGATTTTGTCACGGGGTGACTTGTGTTGATTTGGAAATGTGTTTTTAAAATGGAGTTTTGGGGATTCTTTCTTTTAAATGTCCTGGGAGGACTTGTTTATCATATTTAATTGTCAGAGTTTCAATTATTATGACTTTGTCACGGGGTGACTTATATTCGTTTCTTTTGGGAAAAGAATGTGTTCGAAACCCCCGTTTTGAACCCAAATCCCAAAAGTAACACCAATTGAGGCAAAACTATATTCGAGACGTCCCTAAGCCAGAACACTTCTACGATTGATGTGTCCAAACCACAAGTCGATCGGAAGCTCGAATCCTCACGGATCAAATAAATCAACCGGTATGAAACCGTAAAAATCATAACAAATCCATTCGAACTCCAAAATTTCATATTATATATAACGAAATGCTCGTATCAACAAGTAAAATATATATAATACCAAAAACAGTTCCCTACATGGCCGGAAAACCACCAGAATGCCGCCACAGGCAGTGGCGCACCGCCGCCGGCCAAAACTTATTATTTCACAAAACTCCCAACATCAAAAAGTTTCATCTATGCATGCTTGTGAATTTTCATAACTAGCTCGAAGTTAGAAAACAAGCATAAAGGATCGAAAACTACCTCACAAGCCGTGGATTACTGTTCAATCCGAGTTGAACCAAGTTTCATGTGAATCAATCCAAACAACCACCAAGGATCGATCAAGGAGGCTGCTCTGAGCTCAACCAAGAAGACTTGAAGCCTAACCGACGTCAGAGATCGGAGAACCGATCGGGTCCTAATACACGAACCTTCGCCGCCTTCTAGCTCCGCTAGAGGACACCATAGGGATGACCAGAGCAAGTAGGCGATCTGATCTAGAGAGTTTCGTCGCCGGAGTTCGCAGGAAAATCCGGGTTGGATCGTCCAGGTTCAGGTCGGTCAGCCGGGTTTTTTCGATACTGAAGGTGCAGCCGAGAGAGAAGAGAGAGAGAAGAAACTTTCCGAAAAAGGAAAGTGAAATTATGAAATGATTTTTCGGAAATTCCTTATTTATACCAAAATGGAAACTTCTTCCAATGGTCATAACTTCTTCATACGAACTCCGATTGACGCTTTCCACATGTCCACGAACTCGTATTGCCTCGCTCTACAACTTTCGTGAAGAAAGTTTTCATAGAATCCCAATGAATAAAAAGTCAACCTTTGCAACCCCCCTAAAACCATATTCTTCAAATAATTATTCTCCCGAAACACTTCCGCTCCATCCACGAGCCATGAAATCATCCAAAAATCAGAATTTAGATTCCGGAAAATCCTCGGAAAATAAATAATAATTTCCAGGGCATCACAATAGTGAGTTCAGCATCAATATGTACTTGGGTTAAAAAGGAAAAAGTTTCTAGGTATTTTGTATTGATGGCTGAACGTTCACGCATATGTAATTATGAGATATATATATATATCAATTTTCATGTGTGTAAAATCAGGGGCGTGACAAGAGGTCTATTGGATTGATGTAATCGCCTCGTTTTTTCCCTTAATCAAAGTTTTATTTGTCTAATTTTAGGGAGATTAGTTCTCATTCTGGCAATCGAAATGTCTATTGGAGGGCAACAAACCTCTCCAGCCCGATATGAGATCTCCGACAACTTCTTTAAGGACTTCCGCTGAGATTTCATAAACTTTTATTGCCCCCCAATAATGGTCTATTGGGGGCCAATAGAGGTTTATTACCCCTCTATTGGGGGCAATAGAGGTTTGTTGGGAGGCAATAAATTAATGTCTATTTAAAGGCAATAATAAACCTTTCTGGCGACCTATGAGATCTCCGACGATCTCTTTGGAGACCTCTGGTGAGGTTTTCAGAGAAGTCCGGTGGGCGACGGCCGGTGAATAGAATCCGGCAGCCGATGACCCAAATCCGGCTATCGGTGACGGTACTCCTGCAAAGTCGACTTTCTCTCTCCCTCTCTCTCTCTCTCTCTCTCTCTCTCTCTCTCTATATATATATATATATATATGTGTGTGTGTGTGTGTGTGTGTGTGTAACAAAGGGGTGAGGGTAAAAGAGTCTAAAAAAAAACTTAATTGGGTATTAGGGAAGTCCTTATTAGAGTCTTTATGGGTAAAAGGGAATTAAAAAAAAAAAACTTAATTGGGTATGTGGGATAAATCACCCTAGAATTAGGGTAAATGGACAAAAACTCTTGATACAAAAAAAAACATTGAAATCATAAGAAGGAAAAAAATGCAAAGTCGGAACATTTGATTTTAGTTATTTTCTCTTTGCTGTGGTTAAATTTAGCTAGATAGTTTGAAAAAAAAAGTTAAATTTGACTTTAATTTGGAATGTTATTGGAGAAGTAAATTGTCTCAAAATTAGTTAAATTTTAATTTTGTTTAAAATAACTCTCCGTTAAACATGCTTTAAATAAACTATTAACTCATTGACACATTGCAATTGGCCTACCCACTTTTTTCTTTTTTACTTTGAGTTTTTCAATTGAAAATAGGCGAAGCAGGTGGTGGGACTATTATACACTTCTATTCATGTTTGTTGTATTATAACATTGGTAGAAAGCGTTTGAAGGCAGAGATAATTTTTTATTTATTTCATTATATAGAGGTAGGGTTTACTATATATAGATAACTCTCCACAAACAGAGGTTGGGTTAACTATGATTTAGTATAATTACAAGTATGACCTTATATTATAATACTGTAATAGCCACATTAATAAAAGTATTTACAACATTCCCCTCGAATACTCAATGTGAATAATATTGTTTCTACCATGCGCTTTTAAGTTGCTTCATCAAAAAACGTTGTCAAGTAATAAAATTTGTACGTGTGGTAACAAAAACAATCATGGTCAAAGAAGAAAAATAGTACAACGTGCATGAGTGAGGAGTACTCGCATCAAAACCTCAGAGGAGTTTTAATTAGTACTCTTGAGGAGTGATCAAATCCAATAGATCTTTGAATTAAGCTCATTTACAAATTTGAAATTCTCGTAACGGATGTTTTGCTAGTCATGTCTTGCTTCTAGTAGGAAAATGTTCCACTTTTCTTTTAAAACTTCAAAGTGACACAGTCAGGCGTGTTAGAAAGGAATGAATAATCGTATTTAGTGTTATGGCAATAACATCAATAAGGAACTAACAAGAACTTCAAGTTGTAACATGGTATATATGAATCAGATTAAGCATGTAAACTCTATTGGTCTTATCATGTATAGTGAATTTATGAAGGAAACTTTAAGTTCATTATATGACATTATCAAAACTACAGGTTCGAAATTTATATTTTGAACTACTGGTTCGTTTATGTATTGGGCAGAACTATGAATACTTCTTAAGTTAGTGATTTGGAATCCTAGAGCATGCTGGTTGGCGATTATTGATACACAATCCTAGAACTTTTTGTGTTGGTAACGTGTCGTGAAATATAATATTGGAAGAAAGTGTTTGGCAGCAGATGTTTTATTCATCACATAAACCCTCCTTAAATAGAGGTAGAGTTTACTCGGGTTTAGCACAACTGAAAGTATGCTTTTATAACTATTTATTGAATAGACACATTAATAAAAGTATTTAAAATAATGTTTTAGTTTTGACTATGTTTATTAATTTTTTTTCTTCAAATATCAAGACTGTAGATTACACATTATTGTTCCTACCATTTTAGGGAGACGACAATAAGAGACATCACCTATATCAATTTAGCTACTCTCTAATGAATCTAATACAAATAGTATGGGACTTCTAGACTTGCATTACATAAGGCCATAATATTAATGTTGTCACTTAACTGATCAAATGTCTTTGGAGCTTTATGTCCAAGAGACTCTTCTTTATTCCATCTTTAGTTGGTCCACCTTCGATGATCGAAGGCACTTGCCTCCAAATCTTCATCATTTCTGAAAAGGTGTTGCTAACCTAACTTTTCCTTACGTAAAGTTGTCAAAGGTATGCTTAACCTCTTGACTGCTTATATACCTGGTACTGGCCATAATTTAACCCTAAAATGATCTCTAGGTCGCTTCTTAGAAAAAGTTCATCTTTGCAACTTCCAAACCTTAAAATTTTTAGAATTTTTGACTTGCTATAAGTAGCACCCAATTTAACCTGAAAAATATTTTCGTTAGTATATGGTAAATAGGGATCGTTCAGACCAGAGATTGAGGGTACACCTATCATTGTAAAATAAATAAAGAATTAATATAAGTACAAAGTATAATATTTACAAAAATAAAACAAGGAATATATACAAAATAACGAAACAAATGGGGGTTTTAGAATTAGGGTTGTGAAAATTAAAATAAACAAAATCAAGAAAATGTAAAAACATATATATATAGGTGGAATGTAAGAAACAAAGATCAAAACCAATTCCATACGATTGAATTCAATTAAAATCCTATAGTTGATCATCTAAGTCATGAGAGAGAAGTTGATCATGTGAAACATTAGAAGCAAATGATTTCCCATATTTTACTTTCCTTAATTAATTAATCTAAGTGAAAGCACCTAAATTAATCCTAATAAATATGTAATCAAAGTCTAGAAAGCTAGCTAATCAATACATGTTCAACGCAATAAGCATGAAGAAAGGTTATCAACTTGAGTACACAACCTAGTATGAATAAGTTCATCTATTTGCAATCCTCTTCAATTGAGTTCAACTATTGTCCAAAGCCTTTACTACTTTCGATTTAGGGTTACAAAACTATTAGGTGAATTATTAACCTAAATCTAGCACCAATTACATGCAAACCCTATAAGTGTCGACCCATATAAGATAAACATATAAAAGATTTCTATCAGGCAAAATCAATTGAAATTCACAAAAGCAACTTAGAATCACAACTATAAGAATTGAAATTTTTATTCAAACATAAGAATGGGCTTAAACTTTGCCCTAAACGTTAGGTTAACTATAATCAAGTTCATACGAATTCAAACAAAGAAACCAAAAGAGGTTACAAGGAAAAAGATTGAATTACACCGTGAATAGAGATGGTGGTGGAGAACTTGAGACGTTGGACTCTTGAATCTTGGAAGCAAGTCTTCAAGGCTTTACGGCTTCAAGGTGGATATTGGTGGCTAGGATCTTCACGGCTTCTTGTTCTTCTTCTTCTTCTTCCTCTCTTTGCTTGAAGACGCAGAGACTTGAAACTAGAGAATGGAGAGAGAAAGAGAGAGAGCTTTTGATGTTAGGAATTTTTTCTAAGGGAAGAGGTGTGAAAAATGTCTAGCATAGGGGGTATATATAGAGAACGGGCAAACTTCATGAATCTTCTTTTAATTTCCCAAAGAATTATCTAGTCATGCTACACAGCTTCAACCAATCACATAGTGTCATGTCAGCCCTGCTATGTCATCCAACCAATCAAAAATCCCCAAAATAAAGTCCATAACCCTTTAAATATATTTATGCTGAATTTCTAAGGATTTTTTTTCTGATTTTTCTCTTTATTTTTGGCCAAATAATCTTGAGTGAAAGCAGGGATGAATCTGGACAACAAATCCGGACTTGTTTTGAACCTTTTCTTGTTGCACACACTTCACCATCCCTTGAAATTCTCCCAAGCATATCTTCAATGTCATCTCCTTGATCCTCTCTTGATTTTCACGGCACAAAAGGGATTTTATTTCCCAAAAATATATCTTTTACGTCCAAAAACCTGAAATCAATTGGGCTTTTCCCATTTTGCCGAAATTCTCATTTAATCTAGAAGAATCTTGGGCTTTCATGCATCATCTTCAAGCCATGTGGTCTCCTAGTGCTTTCAGGACTCTTCTCTCAATGCCATTTTTCTTCATTTTTCTGATCATACTTCCTGGTTGACTCATGAATTTTACTTTGACAAAGTTTCCCCTTTTGAACAGGATTTTCTGGCTGGACCAGGAAAATTTCATTTTTTCTTTTCATCTCATTCTTGCAGCCCTTGTGCCTTGAACATTTTCTAGATTTTTCTTTCTCTTTTGAGCTCATTTCAGCTTCATTTGCTCCATGGGACCTAAAAATAGAAATTTTTATTAAAATGACTAAAAATAGAAACTTTCTTAAAGAAGAAGGATTTATTTAAGAAAATAACTAAGTAAATATGAGGAAATAACAATTAAAACGTCGCATTAAAATGCTCATATCAATTTTAACATAGGTATGTGATTATCAGAGTAGATAAATTACTACAAAAGTAGTAGAACCACTGCTACCACCACCAAAAAAGAAGTCACTCTACAATCCAGCCCCTCGAGACTTTTGAATCACAATAACGAGTCTTTAATTTGGTCAAACAGGTCCACTAAGGTTATCATCACTACCACCACAAGTTACACTAGATAAACACATCAACTATAACATCATATCGTAATGTCGGAGAGTAGATGCCCACCATATAAGCCAGAAAATCCTACAGAAAAACTTTATTATTGAAGGAACACATACCTAATGAGAACCACAAGAAACATAGAGACGAGATCTCGAATCAAGTTCCTCCCCTAGATTGTCTAGGGGAGGAACTTGATTTGCCAATGAAAACCATGAATGAAGTCATTGTCCATGCTTGTGAAACACACCATGTTAGAGCAAGGTACAGATAAGTATTTATCAAAGAGAAAAATTAATATTGAATAAAAATTATTTTTATGTTATATGAAGTTAAATGTATTAACTAATATATAAAATGAAGGAGTTTTGATAGATAAGGTCATATAAGTAGACCTTATGTTAAATTAGGTCAGTAGACCTCATGCTAAATTAGGTCACAAGCTATAAAAAGTTTGAAATCAGTCCAACAAACTATTACAAAGACATTAAAAAAAAAATATTTACCAAATAAGCCATTATTTCCTGCATAACCCCAAAACTACTACAACAATTGATGTTGCTTGTTGTAAAAGAACTTAGGTGATATATGCTTAGTGTTGTCACTCTTGATGAATCCTTATTGTATTTGTTCAATGCAAGCAATACTATCCTCATAAATGCAAGTAGGTTTATATGTGATAGACTACAAACGATCAAACCACATGTACCTCGAATATACCTAATTATGAACCTAAGTCGTATACATTCACAAACAGCTTCGTGAAGAGCTATAATCTCTTAATGATTCCAGGAAGTAGCAATAAGGTCTATTTAATAGACCTCCAAGATATCGCGGTGTTTATCATGGTGAATATATTAACAATTCGTAAACGATCTTTATATGTGTCAGACAGGTAGCCAGCATCAGCAAAACCCACCAGAACATCATTTACATTTTGGTGGATGGAGGTAGGTCACCAGCTGATGGTGGATGATTATACGAATTTATATGCATGTAATTATATCTAAAGCACTAGAAATAAGCCAATTCCATGTCAATTAATATATAATTAATTTAATTTTTATTAACTTGTAGATAATAAGCGGAATTGCGGAAATTGAGATAAAATGATACAAAAATGGGGCAAAATTGAGTTTTTGAGAAAGAGACAAAATTGTTGATGTAGTCAACCACCGCCAAAGGCAGGAAAGAAGCATAATGCAATTATGCATAGGTGTGGGCATGTGCAGGAGAGAGAAAAGAAAGAAGAAATAGAAAAGGAAAAAAATTAAAAATAAAGAAAAGGTGAAAGAAAGGACGCTGCACTTTGGACTTAATTAAGCTAATTGAATACCTAGCCATTTGTCTTTCTTGGTCTCCAAGAGACCACCACGTGCCATCCATGTTTGACCAGTAGACCTAGTCTCTACGTTCTCTCTCCCCTAATTAGAGCTACTAACTTTTATTCCTTCCTTTCTCTCACGATCATCACCATCCACGTGCTCCTTCTCTTATGCTCTTACAAAACCAGCCGCACCACACCATCCAATCAACCACTCTTCCTCAATTTACACACACAGTAGCCTCAAACAGTGGGAAGGGTTGCTGCCCTCTCCCTCCTCGCTTCCAATTTTCTTTTTTTGCTTACTTTCGTTTAGAGATTTAAAGGATAACTCACCCAAAACTTTAAGGATTCATCATGAGCTTCAACTTCTACTAGATTCAAGATTTGGGTAATTGTGAGAGTTGTAACAAGTGTAGTCATACTGGCTTCCTAGCTAATTGTGACTTTTTTTTTCCTACACTTCTCTACTCTTTGATCTTCAAATTTTGTAATTTTGATGTTTATGATTATGGGTTGTGAGTAATTTCCTTGTTGGGGGTTAGAGTTGCGTGCCCTAAGCTAAATTTGATATCATTATGCTTAATTTAATTTATATATGGAATTTGTTAATTATTGGATGTTTGTGTTTTGTGATAATTGATTAAAATGCATGCTTAGGAATTGTCAACTCTTGGGTATGTGTTTTAATAAGTCTATATTTAAATTTAGGGGATGACATCCTTAGATTTTAGACCTAGAACCCCGATTTAATATTAGTGGGAAGTACAAGCATGGTTCATTACATGATTAGCTTGGTTGCAATTATGGTGAGCTTGGTTGCCTAATTCCTGGATCTCTGACTTGATACACATTTATGCAAGCGCACGTATCGTTGTCAAGATAGGGAAATATTAAGCCCAAAATTATCATACCACGGGGATTAGTGGCTAACACAATCCTTGAGTAGTCAGAACTAAAGTCACTAAGCCAAAAAAAGAAAAAGAAAATAAAAATACTAACCTAAGACACCAACCCTTAGCAATGCTCGGCTTTGGTTTGCACCGAAGCCTAATCAAAGCTATGGGCCTAGTGATGACTAATTACAATGAGGTAGAAATTGCAACCGAAAATAGTAATTTGAATTTCTAATAACTAAAGTGCAAGAATTTAAATGAAAACTTTAAATAACAACTAAATTAAATAAACGAAAGAAAAGTAAGAAATGAATATAAATAGGGGATTGCTAGGGATGAGTCCTAACCCTAATGCAATGCTCTAGATGCTAATTTAATAGATATGCAATTTATTACAGATGGTAGAAGCCGTACCCAAGGCTTTTCAAGATTCAAGTGTCGAAATTTCCTTTCATGGTATTCATACTCCGGTTCAAAGGCCGTAGAAACTCACTTGACACGAATTATAGCCAGTTCAAGGGTCACTAATTCACATCAAGAGGCCTAGAGTTCGAGGAATTAGGCAACCAAGCTCACCATAATTGCGATCAAGCTAATCATGTAGTGAACTATACTTGTACCTCCCACGAATATTAAATTGGGGTTCTAGCTCTAAAATCTAAGGATGTCATCCCCTAAATTTTAATCTAGACTTATTAAAACACATACCCAAGAGTTGACAATTCATAAGCATGCATTCTAATCAATTATCACAAAACACAAGTATCCAATAATTAACAAATTCCATATATAAATTAAATTAAGCATCCATTACATCAAATTTGGATTAGGGCACACAACCCTAATCCCCAACAATAAAACTACTCACTACCCATAATCATAGACATCAAAATTACAAAATTCAAAGAGGAAAAAGTGAAGAGAAGTAGGGAGTAACAATAACAAGCCACAAATTGCTATAGAGCAATTATTGTTAGCCTTGATTTACGGCTCCCCATTATTACCTAAATTTGATAGTGATGAAGCTCTTAATGCTTGGGCTTCCCCTTTGAGTCTTGTGAAATTAATGAGAAGATGAAATTTTGGCGAGGAGCTGTGGATCTTGGTGAGGAGAAGAAAAGATGAGAAGATGGAATTTTGGTGAGGTGGTGAGGAGAAGAAAAGATGAGAAGAAGGGAAGACAAAAGTGGGATGAGAGTAGCCCAAAGGCTGCCCTCCTTTTGGTGGTGCGATGGTGCTGATGGTTGATAGAGGGGATAGGGAATATATATATATATGGTGGCTCTGATTATGTCGCAAGAGAGAGAGAATAGAAATGGGGATGGCAGAAGGCGTATGGCTGGGAGAGAAAATGAGATAAGAGAAGGGCTAGGTGGCAGTGTGTGATTGGTTAGAAGAAAAAGATTTTTCTTTCTTTCTTTCTTTACTTAGCTAGCTGCACAGCACGTGCCAGCCATGCATACTTAATTAAACATTGATTAATGTTAATTAAGGTGCTTGCTTGATTAATCATCTTATTAATTAAGATGCATTTCCTCCAACTTTTCACCACCGCACGTAATGTTATGATTTCTGGTTCCCATCCTTCACTAGTATTGACTATGGTTGACCGGCACAGAGCCAGACCTGACATGAGACTCGTGAGTCGGCCATCTCAGGCCTAATGTCTCGTTGGGCTTATTTTTTTTTTCTAAGAGTATTTCAAAAAATTATTAAGTAAATAAAATGTATGTTTTTTTCTAAACAATAAGATTGGTTTAGTTGGCAAGTTGTATTCATGGTTTGAATCTCCTTTCAATTGTGTATTTATTTTTCTTTTCAGTTGTTTTTTGGTAATTTTTTTTTCTTTTATTTTCTATAAAAAATGTAGGCCCATTTTTATTTGTCGCCTCAAGCCTCAAAATCTCAAGTCTGGGCCTGGACCGGCATCGACTATTTCATACTTTTGTCGAAGTACTCCAATTTGCACCATTTCTACTTGATTTTTGCAATTCGCTTATTTCCTACACAATAAATAAAAATGGATTAATTACATAATAATTGACTTGAGGATTAACTTAATTCTAGTTTTTTAGATACAATTACATGCATAGAAATGCGTGTAATCAATCTCTAGGCCTCTTGATGTGAATTAGTGACTATTGAACCAGCTATTAGTCATGCTAAGTGAGTTCCTACGGCCCTTAAACTGGAGTAGGAATACCATGAAAGAGAATTTCGGCCCTTGAGCCTTGAAAAGCCTTGGGTACAGGCTTACACCATCTTTTATTAAATTACGTGTAAATCCAATTAGCATCTAGAGCATTGAATTAGGGTTAGGATTCATCCCTAGCTACCAATCCCCTATTTTTATCAATTTCTTACTTTGCATTACTTTATTTAATTTTTTTTTCTTTCTTAAAGAGAATCAAATGATTTCACTCCTACCCCCATGGTGACTTGAACCCATGACCTCTATCTTAGGTAGTGGGTACTTTATTTAATTTAGTTGTTAGTTAAAGTTTCCATTTAAATTCTCCCACTTTAGTTATTAGAAATGCAAATTACATTTTTTGTGACACTTTCTACTTCATTGTAAATAGTCATCACTAGGCTCATTGCTATGATTAGGCTTCGGTGCAAACCAAAGCCGAGCATTGCTAAGGCTTGGTGCCTTAGAATAACATTTTTATTTATATTCTTTTTTCTTTTTCTTTTGTTTGCTAAGTGTTTTTATTTTCAATTACCCAATGATTATGGGTTAGCCACTAATCCCCGTGGTACGATAACTTTGGGTATAATATTTCCCTATCTTGACAATGATATGTATGCTTGCATAAATGTGTATCAAGTTAGTGGATGTGGCGGCGGTGACACTTGTAGGAAATGGATTTCATCATATCATCCTTTGCTTTCTCTATACCCATCACACCCTTTAGATATCGAAAAATAGCTTTTACACTACTCCAATGACGTTGTTGTGGCGTAGAGTTATATCTAGCTGATACGTTCACAACAAACTAGATATCTTGTCTTATGCATTGTGCTAAGAACTATAATGAGCCTATTGCACTTAGATAAGGCACTTAAGCCTCTAATACGTCTTTGTCATCATCATTGAGATGAAATATATCCCTTTTAGGGTCAAGACTACTGACAAACATGAGAGTGCTAATAGGCTTTACTATATCTTCATTAAAGTGCCTAAGCATCATTTGAGTGTATGCTGATTGATAAATCAAAATTCCATTAGCAAGGTGCTCAAGTTCTAAGATGAGACAATTGACATTCATCTTTCTAGTTGGAGATTCATATCCAACATAAATACTTATTCGTCGTTGAGCACCCATTTTGGTGCATTGTGGCAGTGCAATTGACACATAAATCGCTTACCCAAATATGTGTAAGTGCGAGACATCAAGTTAGTACCCAGTTACCAACTGTGACTCAGAAAATGGTTGTGTAGCAGTGGGTCATAGATGAATAAGTACAGTTGTGTGCAAAATTTCATAACCCCAAGTGGAAATTGGAAGATTGGTGCGCATTACCAATGTCCTAGCAACCATTTGATGTCTCTTAATGGTAGCTTCTGCGAGACCATTTTGGATGTGTAAATGGGGAACATGATATTCAACATCAATCCCAATGGACATATGGAATAATCATCAAAAGTTTTTGATATAAACACTCCAACATTGTCAAGACGTATTGCACTTAGTTTGATGATTCGGGTGGTGAACCCATAGACTAATAATTTGTGCTAGGAGTTTAGTATACGTAGCATTACTTGTAGACAATAGCATGACATATGACCAGTGTGTCAATGGGTCAACCAACACCATAAAATATCTAAATGGTCCGCAAGGTGGTTAAATAGGTCCACAAATATCCCTTTGAATTTTATGTAAAAATGGAATAAGTTCTTTAGTATCATTTGCATATGGATGGTCTTGGTCCTAATTTATCCAAGGAACAATATTTGTAGGTGGCGTAAAAAATGGAGTTGGGCCACAACGGGGTGGTGGCAGTCCGAGGGCTGCCATGGATAAACTTTTGATCCTTGTTTCTCATAGCTCGAAATAATGAATGTCCGTTTGAAATCTTCACATACGGATCATCATATCACGACCAGAATGTCTCAATCTGTCATGCCAAAGCCAATATGTGTCTGAATCCCATAGGTCATCTCTTATGACATTGCTAGATTCGATGGCTCAAATAGTGGTGACATAAAGTCCACTAGAGAAACACATAAGTTTCTCTAAGATGCGTTTATGTCCGCAATCATTAGATGTGATGCAAAGGAATTCATTTATATTCTCACAGTGTTTTTCTGCATGATATCTATTGGCTCAAATATGTCGGAAGCTCAAAACATCTCTTTAGGCTCTTAGAGCGAAGAAAGCCTCTCTGACAGTTATCAAGGTGCTGTTGGGTAAGAGGAATTGGGCCATTACATGACCTAGAACCAGATTAGATGGGCCTGCCATCATTATCACAGTGGAATATGTAGATAGCATCTCTAAGAATAGTTGCCTATGATGGAGAATAATGCGCGAAGTCGCACTATCCGCAAGACATTTGTCACGCCCCTGATTTTTAACACAAATATAAATCGATATATAATCCACAATTACATATGCGTGATCGTTCAACCATCAATACCAAGCACCTGGAAACTTTTTCCCTTTAAACTACATACCTATTGATACCTTGAACCGACTATGTCAATATTGACTCGCCCACAAAGTCATATATTACATAATCTTACGAATTAAATTGTCAACAACAAAATAAAACGTAAATACTCATCAGAGTTTACAATATAGCGGAAGTCATAACAATGGCAAAGCCAATCAAAATTGCTTCCTACCCGTTCTGCTGCCAACAAGCTACCTCAGCTTCAGCCACGATTACCCTGACCTGCAGGATTAACCCCTACACCGTTTGAATAGTGCACCGGGTTGTCACACAACAAACCCGATAAGCTTTTGCAAGCCCGTATGAGTAACTCAAAACAACTCACACCAAAATCACGGGATTAACCCCGCACGTTTAAATCAAGAAGCCAAATCACGCTTTGATCCTTAAAAACACGAAATAAAGGAGAACAACTCACACTTTAATTTCCTTTCAAATCGAAATAAAAGAAAGCAACTTACACCTTGGTTTCTTTTAAAACGAAACATAGAAAACAACTCACTTCTTTGTTTCTATCAATTGTACCCAAATCGCACCATAGAAAGCAACTCACACCTATTTCTATCAGTAAAACATAGAAAACAACTCACACCTTGAATTCTATCAATTGTACCATAATCGTACCATAGAAAGCAACTCACACCTTGATTTCTATCAGTAAAACATAGAAAACAACTCACACCTTGAATTCTATCAATTGTACCATAATCGTACTATAGAAAGCAACTCACACCTTGAATTCTATCAAATCGTTAATAAGGAAAACAACTTGCACCTTGTCCCCTTAAAAACCGTTAATAAGGAAGCAACTCACACCTTGTTCCCTAAAAACACGTAATGTCATGAGTTATCAATAACCAATTCCCGTTACCCCATGAATTACCTATATGGCAGACAGACTAGAGCTCTAACTGAAACGTAACCACTCGTCCGGCCAAAGATGTGATTACCTGATATTCTGCCCAAGGTCATAGACCTTCGTTCCTCAGGCCGCACAGTCCCTTGGAGCAAATCATTAAGGAGTCGCACTGGACTCAAAATCATTACACAAATCTCAACACTTTTGAAAACAAGTCGAAATCAACATTTTCATAATCATTGTTTTCCGAAAAGCAACAAAACAATAAAAAGCATCATTTCATGCATATTGTTTTCATACACAATTCTCAACACTTTTCCCAAGGTCATAGACCTTTAGTCCTCGGGCCGCACAGACCCTTGGAGCAAAACATTAAAGGAGTCGCACTGGACCCAAAATGTTACACAAATCTCAACGCTTTTTAGAACAAATCGAAATCAATCATTTCTACAATCATTTGTTTTCCAAAAGCCACAACCCAAAACAATAAAACGCATCAATTCATGCCTATTGTTAATAAATCCACAAACCACCAAAACATATATATTTCACGTAAATATATATATACGTAGTCATCCGCTCAGGAATGCCTACTAATACCAACTATAGTTTGCAGTTACTAAATAACTCTCAAAATAAAGGTATTCCGTTCATTAATGAACCTTGTGAGATTACTCAACTCGAAACTCCCTCTACATCTTCAATACAGAACAAAGCAGCCAAACCACCCAAAATAGTTGTCCAAAGAATACCTCGTCACGTACCTAAGGAATTACAGCTCTGATTTAGTCAACGAATCACAAGGAATAACGTTCGAAACCCTAAATCGAACCAAAATTCCCAAGGTGAAACCAAAAGAGGCGAAACTACATCCGAGACCACCCAATGTCTCCAGAATACTTATACGATCGATATGTCAAAATCACAAGTCGATCGGATGCTCAAATCCTCACGGATCGAATCAATCAACCGGTATGAAATTGTAAAAATCATAACAATTTCATACGAACTCCAAAATATGCGTATTATATATCAAAACGCACGTATCAACGAGTAGAACATGTATAATACCAAAAATAGTTCCTTAATTGGCCAGAACACCGCCGGAATGCCGCCATAGGCGGTGGCGCACTGCCGCCGGTCAAAACTCAATATTTCACAAAACTCCCAACATCAAAAAGCTTCATCTAAGCATGCTTGTGAATTCTCATAACTAGCTTGAAGTCAGAAAACAAGCATAAAGGGTCGAAAACTACCTCACAAGACGTGAACAGTAATCCAAACTGAGTTGAACCGATTTCCACGTAAACCGATCAAAACAAACACCATAGATCGATCAAGGAGGCTGCTCTGAGCTCCCCAAGCTCAACTTGAAGCCCCGCCGATGTCGGAGATCAGAGAACAGATCGGGTCCGAAAACACCCAACTGCCCCACCTTCTACCACCGCTACCACCGAGAATCGGTGCTAGAGGACACCACTGGGATGACCAGACGGATGAGACGATCCTATCTGGAAAGTTTCATCGCCGGAGACCGCCGCAGTTCGCCGGAAAAGCCGGGTCGGGTCGGGTCAGTTAGATTATTTCGTTTCTAAGGGAAGAGAATTGGGCTTCCGGAAAGGGAAATAATGAAAATAGTAAGTTTCCAACTTGGGAAACTTCTATTTATACCAAAATGGAAATTCCTTCCAATGGCCATAACTTTCTCATACGAACTCTGATTCTCGCGTTCCACATGTCCACGAACTCGTATCGACGCACTCTATAACTTTCATGAAGGAAGTTTTCCGAGAATCCCAACGAATAAAAAGTCAACCCTTGGCAACCCCCCTAAAACCACACTTTACAAATGAAAATTCATCCAAAACACTTCTGCTCCGTCCACGAGCCACGAAACCATCCAATAACCACAATTTAAATTTCAGAAAATCCTCGGAAAATAAATACGAATTTCTGGGGCATCACAACATTGTAATTCTTTGAAGTCCGTTCATAAAGAAAACTCAAATTAATGATCGGAGTAATATTTTTTATGCTTTTAACGTCATTTTCCCTACATTTTACTTAGTTATTCTTTTAACAATGTCATTTCTAACTTACTTTGTTATATTTAGGTAGAAATGAGCTCCAAACTCAGGAAATGAGCTAAGAAGAGCTAGAAATGATGGAAATGAAGGCAAGGAGGAAATGAAGCGCAGAAATGGGAAAGAAATGGAGAAATGAAGCTTTCCTAATCCTATCAGGAAAAGGAATCTCAGTTGAAGTAGGAATCCTAATGCATCTAGGAGTGAGCTCGGGAAAATGTGCATGGAAATGAAGAAATGATGGAGTCCTAGTTAGACTAGGAAACCTGATGGCACTAGGAGTCCTGGTGGTGATAGGAGATGATGTGGCTTCAAGATGACTCAAGATAGTTCAAGAATGTTCTAAAATGCACAAGGAATTTCGGCAACAAAGGAATGAGCTTTGAAATTGTCCAATTGAGAAGTCTGGCCCAAAGATTGAAGCATGTGACTTGCACATAAGTTTCTAGATCCTTCTTGACGTCTTGGAAGAACCCTAAAGCAATTATTATTGATTTTTTTCGGAAAATAAATAGAAGATTCATGAAGAATTCGGCAAGAGCATATTTGGAGAGTTTGAGAGAAATTCTACTTCGTGTGCAACCAAGAAAGGATAATAAAATAAAATAAAATCATTTTAGGTTTCTTGGTTGTATTCTATATGCATGGTGACCGAATCATGGCTAGGTACATTGAAGAATTTCGGCCAAAGGAAGATGACTTGTTCTCTAATTCAAATGGAATTTTCTCATTGGTCGAATGATGCAAACTTGGAGAATTCTTAGGGAACTAAACCCTAGGCCGTGCACTATATAAAGGAGGGATACAATGCCGTGAAGATCATCTCTCAACCCTGAATCAAAATCGCAATCTCTTCCCTTTTACTCTCTCAAAGTTTCGGTCTCTCCAAGTGTTCAAGATTTTGAAGCCGTGAAGCAAGTTCATCCTCTATTCATCCATCCTTGCCGTAGCTCTCTTTACCGTCCACCACCTTTAAAGACCTTCTTGCGTTCTTGAAGCATCTTTAAAAGTGTAACCATGAACCTTAATCTCTTGTTTTCGGTTTTGATACTTTGTAACTTAAAAATCAAATTCAATAGCGTTCTATGTTTTTGGTTTTCTTAGATGTTGCGATTCTTGTTAGATTAAAGTATATGTTTTGATGTTTCATTTCCAATAGCCTTGAAGCAAGAATTCATTTTAGGATTTTCAGATTTATAGTTTTCGAAATCTTTATATGTTCTTGAATGTTTGTTGGTTCTGCACTTCAATCCCACCTGTCATGTTTCGATTTCTTTGATGACCAACTTAGGTTTCAAGTTTCATGATTGAATCCATAATAAGATGCTAGCGTTCTAGGTCTTGTTAATTAAAGTGAAAAACCTATAATTCCTTAGGTAAATCAACAAAGAGAATTGCATGCTCGATTAGCGTTCTAACTTGTGTGTTTTTCTTAAATCAATCAAACTTTCTAAGTGTTTAATGTATTGGATATGTGTGTTATTGAATTGGTCACTCATTAGCATGCATGTTCAATAGGGTTAACTACGGTGCGTTCATCTAGTTAATTTAACTAAGGAAAATAATAAGAACTTATGCATGCGTCCATGGTTTGTTCTTGATTAATTTCGTGCAAGTATGTGTTTTGATTCGAAAATTATAATTTGTATCCCTGAATTCATGTTAAAGGTTGTTAACTTCATCAATGCATCTCATCCGTCCATTACATCTTAATTCTGGGTTGATTGGTCATTGTAATTAGTTAGTTAGATAATTAGTTTAGTAATTAAAATAATTTTCGAAACCCCTTTTTAATTCTTTGTAATTTTCGTAAATATTGTGTATTTGTATTAAGGATTAAATACTACTTACTCCCTATATTTATAGGGTTTCATCTTTTCAGTCTCTGACCTTCGAATTTCACCTAAAAAGGTCATGAACTCCCAATTGGTCTCTGCCGTCAAGCATCCGTCAAAAACTCCGTTATCTTCCCCTAAAAAGTCTATTATACCCTCAGTTACTTAAAAAAAAAAATATTTCTCTTCCTCTCTTTTTTTATTTTTTTTTTCTTTTTACCTCTTCTTCTTCCGGCTCTCTCGCCTTCTTCTTTACATCTCCTCATCAAGATGATTCCAATCCACAGACCTTCAAGAGGTGAAATGAAAAAAAGAACTAAAAGAGAGAGTAAAAATAAATTTAACAAAAAAGTAAGTGACGGCATAATAGACATTTTCAACAACTTTAACAGAAAATTTTGACGGCAAAGACCAATTGGGAGGAAATTGAGAGTTCAGGGATTTTTTAGGTAAAATTCGAAGGTCAGGGACTGAAACGATGAAACCCTATAAGTATAGGGAGTAAACAGTATTTAATCCTTGTATTAATATTACTTTCTTGACGTTTAAATGACAGAAGCACCCTTAATCCCCAGATAGAACGATCCCTACTTGCTATATACTAACAATTGACAATAGGGTTAATTTTGATAACTCATTTCGAGCTTACCAATTAAGATAGGATCAACAGAATAAAAACTAAAATTTTATTCATTAATAAGCCAACGGGTTACGTACATCAAGAGTTTTGGAACAAGATGCAAAGGAAAAATAACTATTAATGCAAACAAAGGTAGTTACTCAACTTCTTTCGGTAACTCCAAAATAAACATGACCATATAAGAAAGAAGAGATGTTGGTGGACGCTTAAATACCTTAGCTCAACTCTAGCCTAGAAATCGTATTCACTATGGATATGATGGCCTATTTGAAGAAGAGTTAATACCAATGGCAACTAATAAAAACTATAGCAAATGCCATTGGAATATATAATCCTTGGAAAATGAAAAGGTTTTAATCATAATAGGCAACATCAATGCCATCATCATTGGCAGAATTGAAGTATGCAACCTTTAGCTCGACATGTTAATCATGATCCACATGGCGAGCTTCTTTGGCGTTCTTCAAAGCGTGATATGCGTTAGCTATTGCCTTGTGTGCTTTACATACTTTCGCCTAATGATCAGTTGCTCCGCATAGGAAACATACTTTATTATGAATTGGAGGATTCTCCCTTGATTGAGACTCATTTGCGTGAGAACCACGGCCGTAGGCTAGCGACCCCTCTCTTCTCATGGCGGCCTCCACGACCGTGTGTCTACTGATTGTTTTGGCGGTTACCTTGTTGAGCATAGTGATTGTATGGAGCATAATGTCCAGGTTGATTATCCATAGCTTTAGTGTTTCGCTTGTTGAGGTCTCTTTTGGGTCCACCATCATAATTCGCCTTCTGAATAGCTTAATTCCAATGGATCGTGAATTATAATTATTCACAAGGTTGTTGTCATGCTTTTCAGCAATGGACATAGGTGTGATCACCTTATGAAACCCTGTGATTCGTCTCACAGTTACTTCAATCCGATAGTTCTTAGAAACTATCAATGTAGAGATAGGGAAAGTAGAGAGGGTCTTCTTAATCAATTGAGCGTCTATGATAGTCCTTCCAAAAAGTGCATCAAAGATTATGCAGAGAGTTTCCGAATTGAACACCATAATAGTCTTGTAATTAGAGAAGCGGAGATTGTGCCTTGACTTCTAAATCTGGAAATAGGGACTCACGAACGTTCACAAAATGTTCTTGAAGAGCTATCCATAGATTTGTAGCATTATCCTCATACATGTACTCAAGTTGAAGTGATTTGTCCATGTGGCGCGTAATCAAAATGAGCCCCTTGGTGTTGTTTGTTATAGCCGTAGCATGGATATTTTGCGCGATCACATCAGGATCAGGCACTTTGATTGATGCTAAGATCCTATGGGCAGTTAGATGATTCTGAACATCATGAACCCACTTGTGATATCCAATGTCCGTTGAGTCCGTTGAGTCCTATTGAGCAAAATCGAGCTTGTTCAAGTTCGACATCCTAAAAAGGAAAACAAAAACAGGTTAGTTTTGGAGCTCAAAAGCTTCCACGAAAGCCAAAATAAATTTCTGAGCGTAAATTGCTGCCAAGAAACAAGATGTCAAGGAATTTGGATTAGATGGAAATAATGATGTTTATAAACAGTCAGGAACAAAAGTTGTTCAATGCTTTGACGAATCAAATTTAGAGCATCATGAACTCTCACAGTCGGCTCAAAATTCCACAATTTTAGAAAATATAAACAATAAAACAATATGCAAAGCATGATCAAAATTCCATAATTATAAAAAACATAAAGATAATAAAATTGACAAAGCATGCTCAAAATTTTGCAATTATATAAAATGTAAACAATAATAGGATTTGCAAATAGTGGAATTTAAATAAAGCAGCGAATTTTAAAAAGAAAAAATATCTTACTTGAAAAAGTTGCTTGGGAGGCTAATGAGGGCTGTTGCGCTATAGATCTCCTATGTCAGTTATGTATAGATCTCCCTTGCAGCTCTATTTTCAAGTTGAGCGGGAACTAGTGATTCAGTCCGCTACATTGAAAGCATTGATAAGAGATTTTAGATGAAATTGTAGAGGAACCACTTTTCAATTAGCAAAGATGATTTACTAAGACTGAAAGTATTACTTCTATATACTGACTAGCTAAAAAATTTGGATTTTATAATATATATTCTGATGTATATGTCTTACTATTTTGTAAATATGATAAATGAGTTGGGATTCCCTTTTTTATTTATTTAAAAAAGAATAATTGTATGCAACCCTTAGCTCTGTGCCATACATTAGTTTTCTACATGCATTTTTTTTTTTTATCATTATGACCAGTCTCTTGATCTTGACAAATGAATTCATTCAGGTTATTGTCATGCTTCAACTGGATGAATGAACTCATCAACAAGCCTTACATAATCAAGTTGGCATTTTTTCCATTGGGTAAAACCCGCGGATAATAGACCTACCCAGTGATAGGAACATTTTAATGCTATGTTTGAACTTTTAAGTGTTATTTCCTCATATTTACTTAGTTATTTCCTTAAATAAATCCTTTTAGTTTAGGAAAGTTTATATTTCTTAATTTTAGAAAGTTTTCGTTTTAGTTTAAGAAAGTTTCCATTTTAGTTTAGGAAAGTTTCCATCTCTTATTTTTAGAAAGTTTCTATTTTTGGTAATAGTTTCTATTTTCAGGTCCTTAGAATAAATGAGCTAAAATGAGCTCAAAAGTGGAAAGAGGAGCTAGTCAACGTTGAAGGAAGTTGAGACAAGGCACAAGGGCTGCAAAAATGAGCTGAAATGAGGATATGAAGTTTTCTTGGTCCAGCCAGGAAATCCTGTTTCAATCAGGAATCCTGTTCAGAAAAGAAAACTTTGACAAAGCAAGACTCCTAAGCCAACCAGGAAGTATAGTCGAAATAATGAAGAAAAATGGCGTTAGGAGAAGATTCCTGGAGGCACTAGGAGACATCATTGCTTGAAGATGACACATGGAGGCCCAAGAATCTTCTAGATTAATTATGGATTTCGGCAAAATGGGGAAAAGCCCAAGTGATTTTGGGTTGTTGGACGTAACGAAGATATTTTTGGGAATTAAATCTGATTTTACCATGGAAAATCATGAAGATAATATGAAAAATCAAGAAGAAATCAAGGAAAAACGTTAGAGATATTCTAGGGAGAGTTTCAAGGGATTGTGCAACAAGAAAAAGTTCAAAACAAGTCCAGATTCGTTCCTAAATCCCCTCAATATATTTTGGACAAAAATAAGGAATAAAATCTGCATTTTGTCATGAAAATCAAGAGAAAATCAAGGGGAGACGTTAAAGATAAGGCCATGGAGAGTTTTAAGGGAGAAAAGGTTCAAAATGTGTCCACATTCATTGTCCAGGTACATCCCTAGATATTTGGCCGAAAATGATGAATAAAATCAGAAATAATCCTTGGAAATTCAGCAATTATATATATTAAAGGATTATGGACTTATTTTGGAGCCTTTTGATTGGTTGGGTGACACAACAAAGCTGACATGGCGCTACGTGATTGGTCGAAGCTGTGTGGAATTATTAAATAAATCTTTGGGAAAATAAAAGAAGATTCATGAAGCTTGGAGACCAAGTCACGTCCCCTATATATACTCGCCCCTAGGCTTGACATTCGACACTTCTCATTCAAAAAATTCTCCCATAACGTTAAAGCTCTCTCTCTCTCTCTCTCTCTCTCTCTCTCTCTCTCTCTCTCTCTCTCTCTCTCTCTCTCTCTCTCTCTCTCTCTCTCTCTCCATTCTCTAGTTGCAAAGTTTTGCGTTTTCAAGCAAGGAGAGGAAGAAGAGGAAGGAGCCGTGAAGATCATATCCTCCATCATCCACCTTGAAGGCTTGCTTCCAAGATTCAAGATCCAACCATCAAGCTCTCCATCTCCATCTCCACTCAGGGTGTAATTCATTCTTTTTCCTTGTAATCTTTTGATTTCCTTGTTTGATTGCTTAGGAATTTTTTTATAGTTAACAATAACGTTTAGGGCAAAGTTTAAGCCCAATTTCTATGTCTAAATAAAGTTTTTGAATTCTATAATTGTGATTCTGAGTTGCTTATGTGAGTTTGTTCAATTGAATTTGTTTGACAGAAAACTTTTATATGTTTATCTTATTTGGGTCGACACTTATAGGATTTGCATGTAATTGGCGCTAGATTTAGGTAAACGATTCACCTAATAGTTTTGTGAACCTAAATTACAAGTAGTAAAGGCTTTGGACAAAGGTCGAGTTCAATAGAAGCGGATTGCAAATAGGTGAACTTATTCATAACTAGGTTGTGCAAGTTGATAACCTTTCTCTATGCTTCTTGCGTTGAACATATTTTGATTAGCTAGCTTTCTAGACTATGATTGCATGTTTAATAGGATTGATCTAGGTGCTTTCACTTAGGTTAATTAGTAAAGGAAAGTAAAATATGAGAAATCGTTTGCGTCAAATGTTTCACATGAACAACTTTTTTCTCATGACTTAGATGATCGATTATCGGGTTTGAATCAAATTTGATTACATGGAATTGGTTTTGATCTTTGTTTCTTACGTTTCATTCTTGTACATTTGTTTTTATATTTTCCTTCTTTTTATTTTAATTTTCGAAAACCCTATGTCTATAACCCCCATTTTGGTTTTGTTATTTTGTATATATACTTTATTTTATTTTTGTAAATATTATACTTTGTGTTTATTTTAATTCTTTATTTGTTTTACAATGACAGGTGTACCCTCAATCCCCGGTTAGAACGATCCCTATTTACCGTATACTAACGATGACATTTTCAGGGTTAAATTATACGCTTACTTTTAGTGTGTCACCCAGCAACTAAAATGGGTATTACCCACGATACCCATTACCCGGTTTATATTTCGCAGGTATTTCCATACCCACCCATCGGGTAAATGGGTACCCAACTACCCATCATCTTTATTCAATTTTTTTTCCTTAAGAAAAGAAAAAAAAACCCATCTACGATTCTTCAACCAGGACAATAACCAGTTCCTTCAATTCTTCATCTTAGGCCCAATTTCTAAGCCGCCTCCAAGGGGTCGTCGTACTTGACCTTCTCAGCGAATTTGTTGCAGGAGACTAAGACGACGGCGGCGACGAAGCTGTAGATGATGGCGATGCAGGGCTCAATGAAGGAGCAGCCAGAGATGATGGCAGCGAAGCCACCGAGGAGGCCGTTGCAGATGTTCGTTTCCTGAAGAGAGTCATCAGTGCGGCGGTGCATCCTCCGACCATGTGGAAGACGTCGGAGCCGGCGAAGTCGATGACTCCAGTCGAGGGTACACCTTGTCGGTGGCCATCGAGTTCGTGAAGAAGATGTGCGTGTAGGACTCAGCCACCACCGCTGCCAATCCCGCCGCGCCTAGAGCAGTCGGCGCATGCTTTGTGACGTTGATGGCGTCGAAGCCGTAGACGACGAAGATCGAGAGCTCAATTTGAAACCAAAGGAGGAAGAACGAGAGCTGTCTATCAATAACGAAGATCTGGAGCTCTATTCGAAATTGAAGGAGGAAGGAATGAAGATCTGGGATTTTGAGAAGATGAAGATAAATGATAGAGAGACGTGAAAAAATTTCTTTCTTTTTCTTTTTTTTTCCTTTTTCATCTTTTTAATCACAAACTTAATTTTGATTGAAAATTGTTAAAAAAAAAAAGAAAATTAAGAATATAGCTTAATAAGTTTTGATTAAAAAAAAAAAATATCAACTGTTTTTAAGTTATATGCATGGGTATGGGTACCCGCGGATATACCCATACCTGAGTGGGTATCCAACACCCATTACCCATAGGTAATTTACTACTACAAATACCCGAATTTTTTTACCCAAATGGAACGGGTACCCGTGGATACCCATACCCGTGGGTTTTGTTAAATCCCGCAGCAATGCGCGGGTGGGTGTCGTTTCTAGTCCTAGCTATCAAGCTGTGAGATACAGGCGTAGCAACATCGACTGTCCGATCTCACTGCCCATCTTTTCCAATCAAAACCCGTTTCAGAGAGAGTCGGGCAGACAAGGTAGTCTTCGAAAAACCCTACCATCGATCGCTTATTTTGATTCAAATCGCTATCGTTATCATTATTATCGGGTTCAAATAGTTTTGATTTTTCGGATTGTTTTCATTTGCTACGGCTTTATCTTCAATCTGTTTTGAGGGATTTTGATTGTGTGGGGAGCGGAGCTCTGTTTGGTTAGTGGCTAAATGAATGGGTTCCGATGACATGTAGTAGAGGAATGAAAGTGTTAGCTACCCAAACCAAGTTTGCTCCGTTTCCATGATAAACTTGGAGGATTGAACTCGCTTATTTGCTTTTGGTTGTCGAGCTACCAAACTGGCCTTTAAGGTTCACTCTTCAATCATTTGTACTTCTGAGTTTTGATTATTTTGGAATTTTTTTAATTCTATGTTACCTGAAACTATCTCCCATTTTTGTGAAATTTTGAGGCTGTTTCTGTTTATTCGTGTTAAGCAAGTTGTTGTTGTTCTATGAAATTGGTTATTGAAATTTTGATGTGCCATGGTCTGTAATTGCTTAGAATTAATTGCCCATCATGTGTTTGCTGAAATGGTTCTATTAAAAAAAGCAACTGCATATGCAAAGTGTATAACGGAGTTAACTTTATTGTTTCCGGATTCTTAAGTGCATTATTTTGTTTTGTGGAAGATACTTTGGTTGCTGGACTGCTGGCACATTTTGTGACATTGATTACCTTAAGTTTATGAGTAACTATATAGGGGAATTGAACTTAGCTATAAAGGTTTTAGGTTTTCCTTTTGTTTTGCTGGGGTATTCGTTTGATTTTGGTACTTTGCTAAAACATAAATTAGTTAGTCTTAGTATGAGACTGGTTTAATGTGTCATTGCGATTCCTGTTCTGATTAGTGTTTCCAAGTAGATGTGGTGAATGGTGATTCTGTATATCACGTATAAGTTATGAAGCACGGATACGGCATTTTGGCCTCGTATCCCGTACCGATCCGGGATACGGGTACGATACGGCTTGGATACGCTCGGATACGCGGATCCTGATTTGGATACAGTCTGGATACGTCGTATCTGAATAGGATACAAATTTTCCTTTAAAAAAAAACATAAAAGATAAAGACCTACGCCAAGGCTATTTGTTTAGACTATCTGCAGCAGCCGCTTCTCTTCAATCAGACCTCAAGATACAGACTTTCTTCAATTAGACTTTGAAAAACAGCTGAAGCTTCCGGTACGTTCTTCTCCTCCTTCGTTTGGAGCTTCTTTTCCTCTTCTTGGAGAGGGAGAGAAAGAGCCTGGTCCTCAAAGACCTTGAGGAATCCATGATTGCAGACTTGCAGTATTGCAAAAGAGAACGGGAGGAAGGCCAAATCTACTTTCTCAGAGGCTATCGTCTCATCCCTAAATTGTATATCAATTGACCTTATCCACCTATATATGGGCTTATAAATGTACTTTTTTAATTTATTTTTTATATGGAGGAAAACAAAAGAGATATGTATTACAGTATTCTTGGTGACTTGGTGTGTATTAATTGATGATGAGGAAAACTGACCTCTATATATGGCATACTGTTAGTCTAGTTAAGAAGGATTAACCGTGGTTAATTTCTTTCTCTATATTATACATGTTTTATTTATATTTTAAAAATTAATATATATATATATATGTATATATATTAAAAAATATATTTAATTGACGTATCCTTTGCGTACCCGTACCCTAAAATATTTTGAATTTGCCGTATCCATGTATCGCACCGCATCGTATCCGGATACTCGTACCTGTATCGGTGCTACTTATTAACTGTTACTTTCATGATTTTGTTTATTTACATCCTGATTTTGGATGCTGGTGGTTGTCTCCTAGGTTATGGACCATCAGTTAGCAATGACTCAAACCCTTCAAACCCTAAACCCTTCATTTTCAGTTTCCTCATTTATATCAGAGTCAAATATATTGCCTCCTCAATTTACACCTTTCAAATACCAAACTTCATTTTGTGTTCAAATTTCAATGTGAAGATACAGATCCTAATCGTTTATTATTGCTTTACCAGAAACTATGGCTTTTTATTGTCAACTGTTTTCTTTGAAGGTGCAAACTTGATTTCATGTCCTTAGTAGGTTCTTTGAATTTCTCTTATTTCCTGTATTTGGTTAGGTTTGCCGTAATGAGTTTTTAATTATGGTGCTTCATTTTTCTTTTTTAAAACGAAATTCTCTCTCTTATGTAGTATTATCGATTGAATTCAAAAAGTGATGTATTTGATTGTATAGATCCTTAAGATGACAATACTGCTTCTCAAAATTGCAAAGTTTGAGCATTTCTCAGTAATCGATTTGTCAAATTGTGTATATGTGTGTGACTTTAGATTTAAGATTCTTAATTCTTAATGGCAGGTCCCCTATATGTATTTTGGTTTGAGATAACATGTCTATGCACTTCTGCTTCCTTCAAATTGGTTTGAGATAGCATGTCTAATCACTTCTGCTTCCTTTTAATTGGTTTGAGATAATGCAGTGAGTCATTTAGCTGGTATTCCTTGAGCTGCAACTTTTGATTTGCCATAAACGTTTATTGGAGGAATTGGTTTGGGATTGTTTTAATTGGGGTGTTACTTAATAAAGGCCAATTAAGAAACCAGCCTTATGACAAATTTAGATCAACTATTTTTGTATCTTGCATTATTTACTATACAACTAATTGTAGACAATTAAGTCTTCTGAATTTTAATCAAATACGACTAAATGGATCAAACATATTTAAAATTTTGATATATTTGTTAGTTTATGATCATTACAGAACCCCCAACATATTGTTTTCTTTGTTTGTTTTTCAATATAACAGTGTGTTCTTTAACGGAAAGTACATATAACTTTTACTTACTAATATGAAGCAAGTAAAAGTTATATGTACTTTGCGTTCAGCATATTTGTTGAGCATTTTGTCCTCAATATGGTGGAATTTCAGCCTCAACATGTAAAAGAGATGTGATGTAACAGTTTCCTAAGGGCAAAAATGAGCTTTTGAGTCTTGTTGAAAAGCTTGATGGAAAAATTTGTTTGATTTCAGATGTTTGGTCATTGTGTAAAAAAATGAGTTACATGTCACTTACTGCACATTACATTGATAATCACTTGCAAATCATATATTGGAAGAATTGTTGTCTTGGCATATTCATAATAAAATATTTTCCATCTCTTTAGAGCCACAATCAATATATACTGTTTTTGTCTTTTTGCAAAAGCTCGAAGTTCGATAGCAAAAACTCTAATTTTGAGCCGCATTCGTTTCTCTCTTGTAGAATTCAAATTGTGTGAGAGTGCCATTTTGATCCTTGGCCATGAAACGAGGCTACTCAGAATCGTCCTCAATCTCTGTTGGGCCTCCTCAATCGAGGTTCAAAGCCAACCCAGAAGGTAATATTTACATACCCTTTTGCTCCTTGGTTTGGATTTGTAAGCTTCATGTGGTAAAGTTTTGATCTTTTTGGTTAGTTTGAGGGGTTTTGGATCTGGGTCTTGTAGTTTTGTAGTCTGCTCTATATTGGGTTGCTGGGAAAGTGAGGGAAAGGGAGAAAGATGAAAGCTTTGAAGTGTTTTTCTGTTCATATTTTCGATTAGTAATTTATAGGTGTAGCATTATTATGCTAATAACCTTGAGCTGGGATTCTTAGTTTCCCACCTTGCATTGTTGGTAACTTAATCATCCAATTGGTACTCTTTATTGTTACTCCTTTTCTGAATCAACTACATTTCTTGTTGCTAGAACAAAGCAAAAGAAAAAGGATATGTTAATAGACAAATGATGAAGAATCTGAATTTAAAAGCTTCATTTGTATTTCCTTCAACACTTGCAATATGGTGAATGCAAGCATTTTGTTAGGGTTTTGTGTTAACCACAGTGTCATACATTGTGCTTTTAGAGGATTCAAATTTCTTGGAAGATGAGAGCACAAAGATTTTTGCACGAAAAGTGGCCGATCATTATAGTTCAAGGACAAATCAAACTCTGGAAGAACGAGAAGCTAGTCCGATCATCCATTTAAAAAAGCTTAACAACTGGGTTGGTCTTTTAGTCCTCCATGTACTTGAATGGTATGATCACACTCTATACTTTTGTTGTTGATATGGTTCCTTCTCTTATCGAGCAGATTAAGAGTGTCTTAATTCAGCTCTATGCTCGCCGAGGAGATGCTGTTCTTGATCTTGCATGCGGCAAGGTATTGGTGGTCCATTTATCTCCCCCTCCCTTTTTGTTTCACTAAATAATTTCTAATATCTTATTTCGGTAGGGAGGTGATCTCATCAAATGGGACAAGGCCAAAATTGGGTACTATGTTGGTATTGATATTGCTGAAGGCTCTGTAAGTGCTGAAATCTTATTATAATTAACTCATTGGTTGACATTTTTTTATAGATGATGTTTATAGTGACGGAATTATTTTTCATTGCCCATCTGTGCTCTTCATCATAGTTTGTCTTTTTTTGTTTTTGAGTCCAGAATTTGATTGTAGAATAATTTTTCATTGTTTTGCCACGGCATTGCTGACATTTGTCTCAGAAGGCGTATATTTGTAATAATACTTGTAGATTTCTAGTTGGCATAAGTTAATAGCTATGATGAAGTATGTTGTATTCAGTTCTCTAGTTTGTGTCCTTGGTCAATATTGTAGAGTGCTTATTAGTTTCTGCTTTGGTACGGTTTAAAAGTCTTTTTTTTTTTTTTTGTGAAATAAGGAATGGGGTTGGGAGAACTATAACTTGCAGAAAATTCTAGTAATTAGTTTTAGTCATTAGGATGATATTCAAATGATTTCTGGAGTCCTGAGTTGAGAAGTTCATAGAGGTGTTAACAGATCCTTTGTTTAATATTAGAATTTGATCTTCCCCCCATGGAGGGTACTATTTTCTGAACTTTGCTAATTTTGTTTGCTTGTTTGTTATTCACTTGTTTTCTTTTTTTGTCTTTTGTTTTTGAGGAAAAAAAAAACAACCTCATAATGTGCCAATTCATCGCAGACCTCTTTGTAGCAGTAAATGATTTTAATTCTTCTCCGTACCACCCTTCCCAATTTCTTGTTTCCAAGTGTGGCATTTTGATTTCCTGAGGACAAACCAATAATTTATGACACCTCGGTGCTCAAGTCCTCATCAAGACATGCTGAAGCCTTTTTTTATTTTTTATTTTTAAATGTGTCATTGACGATCTTATTATCATCCCTTAAACTGTTTACAGATAGAAGATTGTCGTACCCGTTACAATGGTGATGCTGATCATCATCAACGCCGTAAAAAGTTTACATTTCCCGCACGCCTTATCTGTGGAGACTGCTATGAGGTAATGGCTGCTTGCTAAATCATTATTTTTTCTCTAATGAGGTTGCCTGTGCTTCACTCAGTCAACCATTAGCTATTAAGCAGTGTATGTGGACATGAGTCCTAAGACTTGTTCTTTTCCCTATAAATATTAATGTCATGTTCATGTTTTCAGGTTCGACTGGATAAAGCCCTAGCAGATGATGCACCCTTTGATATTTGCAGTTGCCAGGTAATCTTTCATGCAACAATAGAATACATTTATATTTGCAACTAATTAAAATAGAAAGTGAGGATAGCCTTTGATACGGAACCATCATAAGGCAAATCACATTTTATCTTGCAGTTTGCCTTGCATTATTCTTGGTCCACTGAAGCACGAGCACGGAGAGCCTTGGCTAATGTTTCAGCCTTACTTCGCCCAGGCGGAACTTTCATTGGAACAATGCCCGACGCTAATGTGATTATCAAAAAGCTGAGAGAAGGTAATTTCACACCTTAGAGCTTATGTTTTAGAGTGATGCTAAAGAAAGAAATGTTGCATCCATGGAAAAAGAAATCATGCTCTGGATTTAGAAATGGAACTCTTGAAGTTGAATGCAAGACATTTAGTTGAAAGGCCAAGAGGGAAGGCAGGGAGGCACATGGAAAGACCTGGTTGTGACTGGATGATTGTTCTAACAAATACTAAGATATTTTATCCGACTATTTCCTTTTCCTGTTATGTTCTGTATACTTCTGTTTAGTTATGTCTTACAAGCAAAATATTGTGTATGATCACCTGATGAAGCTAATGGGAGCATTTTCCCCCTTGTATTTGTGCATAACATTTTTGAGTATCATACAAAATAATTTGTACATTTTTCCTTTTGGTCATTATTGATTGGTGATGCTACTTTGTCTTTGATTGTTCAGCTGAAGGCTTATTCTTTGGAAATAGTGTCTACTGGATACGATTCGACGAAGAATTTTCGGAAAAGGTATCTAAACTAATATTGCAATTATACGCTCTTTGATTTTCAATATTGAGTTCTTATCCAATCTGAGACATGATATTATAATTTTTTTTACCTTCTAATTTGACGAAAGAATAATGTGTGGCTCAGAAATTTAAGTCTTCAAGCCCCTTTGGTATCAAGTACAAGTTTCATCTTGAGGTATCTAACTTCTTTCTTTTTATCTCTTGCTAATTTTGGCTGTATATAAAATGTTATTCTAGATCATTATGTTTGAATTCTTTGCTTTGCAGGATGCTGTTGATTGCCCTGAATGGATCGTCCCTTTTCATGTATTCAAATCATTGGTAGAAGAGGTATAACTTCTTTTGAAATGGTTTTGATGTTTATCTCAAGAAAATGATCGTTATGCTGCTTGGCACATAAAAGAAGATTGAAGTGCATTCAGCTATTGACATGCTTTTTAAGTCAGTTATAGTTCAAATTTGATGTTGTTGATACTTTAGGTGTTGCGCTCTCTTAGTCTTCTAATATGCGTACAACTTAAAAATGTATTGACCTCTTGCAGTATGATATGGAGTTAATTTTTGTGAAGAACTCTCATGAATTTGTGCACGAGTATATGAAAAGACCCGAGTACGTAGAGTTAATGCGGAGGCTTGGTGCATTAGGTGATGGTAACCAAGATCAGAGTATGTTCTTTACTCGTACTTGTTTGGCCCTTAACATTTATCACCATCATGATGTCTTAGATCAGTTTCGGTATTGATACATTTTTTGTTCTTGCTTTGTGATATCCAGGTACACTATCACAAGATGAATGGGAAGTAGCCTATTTGTATTTGTCATTTGTTTTGAGGAAGGTGAGTGCACATTGGTGCAAAATAACCAGTACAAATATAATTTTAGTTGCTGTCACCATTCTTATATGCATGTAACAACGAATCTGTGTTATTTTCAGCGGGGCCAACCTGATCGGACTCAACCAAATGGTAGAAGAGATAAAGGGAAGATGCATATATCAAAAGAGGACATATTGAGCATTGAACATTAGTACATTGTACAACGAATATGTTTCAAAGTTGAATATTAGGGTATTTGAACACTCACGTTCTTAATAATGATTGATTCAACAATGAATTTATCTGCACAAGAATGCTATGATCAGAGACACCACAGTTCAGTTTGATTCATTGCAATTGAGTTCTTTGTACATGCCGTAGTTGACTGATTCTTTGTACATCCGGTAGTTCTTTGTACATCCAGAAGATGAGTCAGCTGTCTCTGCGAGTCACCTTCTTTTAGGCTTCGCGGAACATGGTTTACACATTAGTGACAAGTCCAGCACTGCAAGAGGGGACTTTGATCGCGACAGGTTTGGGCATTTTGTCAGATACCAAAGAACTATTTAGATGCAATATGCAAAAGAAAAACCCAGAGTATTGGGTGTAATTGTAATCATGAGCATATGTAAATACACATCAGGATTGTATATAATAGAGGTGTTACAGGTTCCATTTGAAATACCATTGAATGGAGACATTTTTTTATCTCAAATTTGTTAATCTTGCATGCAAGAGGCACCAACAGACCAAGAACAGGATCCTCAAACAGGAAGCGCAAAATATGCCGTGCTAAACAATTTTTATAAATCTACAATTTATCAATTGATACCGTCTCAAGTGAGATATGTACAGTGGGTGATACAAGTCTATTCCTACGTGTTACAAACTCTAAATCCAAGTATGGGTAAGAGCCATAATATATCTACCTTCGGCAATAGTTGTCCGACTGTCGAAGCTTTGTTATATGTTAACTACAGTATACAAACTTGACTAGCATTGATGCTAAGTATGCACAATATGTTGAAGGATATCGACATAATGTGTGCCTCTACAAATTAGGGTTTAGAGTTGTAATAGGAATGTGTTTTAGGTATTCAATTGTAATTAGATTCTATTACCTTTTGGGTACCTTGTAACTCCCTATTTAAAGGGCTCCTATTATCAATGATAATACACAATTCTATTCTCCTACAACATGTTATCAGCACGAGTTCTAACCCTAGCTACAAAAAAAAAAAACCCTTAGAAGACTTCTCTGCCGCCAACCAAAAACAAAAAGAAAAAAAAAAAACAAAATCCCCATTCCGGCCTCAGCCTCACCTCACCGGCCGGCCTCAGCCAGTCAGCCTCAACCTACCTCACCAGCCGGCCTCCTTCCCAGCGCCCCGCGATCTGCAGCAGCACCAGCACATCGAACTGCAGCAGCAGCCCAGGCCTCTGATCTGCAGCGCCTCCGATCTGCAGCACCTCCGACCAGCAACCAGCGACCAGCTCCGCCCAGTCCGCCTGCTTCGCCTGTTCCAGTCCGCCTGATCCGCCTGCCCAAGCTGCACACACGCCCTCCTGCGTCGCTGCCCTTCTGCACAGCGCCCCCGCGCCCAGACGCAAGCTTTCTGCTTGCTACCACCACCGCACCAGCAGCCCAAGCTCCTGCCCCGCGTTGCCTCCCTCGCTCCAGCAGTACCTGCAAGCCCGTGACGCACCCCAGCGCTCTCGTCGCTTCCACCTGCAAATTTGATCGATATCACCTGCAAACCCAACCAACAAGAAGAAGACAAAAGGAGAGAAGAGAGAACCACCTGCAAATTGGAGAAAGAAGAAGAAGACGTGGCCCACTGCCACAAGAAAAAAAAAATAAAGAAAAAGAGAGAAGAACCGGAGGAAGAAGGAAAGGACCCGGCCGGCCCAAAAGAAAAAAAAAGGAGAGAAAAAAAAAAAAGGGGAGAAGGGCTGGGCCAGGAAAGAAAAAAAAAAAAAAAAGGGGAGAAGGGCTAGGCCCGGAAAAAAAAAAAAAAAAAAGGGGAGAAGGAAGAAAAAAAAAAACAAGGAGAAGGAAGAAAGAAAAAAAAAAGGAAGGGAGAAGGGCAGCCACCAACTGCCAATTTCCGACTAGATTCCAACTACACGCCTGCATCAACACGCTCGTGTCTTCAAGCCAAGAACAATCACGTAAGTTTTTATAATTAAGGTTGCTGCTTTCTTGTATTTAAATTCCTTTTATTTTCTGCATAATATTGGAATATATGTTGCCAAATGATTTTTGAGTATTTAACAAAGCGGAATTGTGGGGATTCACGCTTAACGAACTAAGAGTGTTCGTATGAACTAAGAGTGTTCATAATTAAACGAACTAAGAGTGTTCGTGTGAACTAAGAGCGTTCACCATGCTTGGACTAAGAGCGTCCGTAAGCATCAAATTGTGACCATATTAAAACATCATTGTTGGTCTAATCCAAAAGAGATTCTTGGAAATTGATTTCTTGGTAGCATAGCTCGGAAATCTTATTATTTTAGTTTTCGTGGAAGTTTAGCTCCGAAACTAATTTATCTTCTCTTCTTATTTTCAGGATGTCGAATGAACCTAGACTCGACTTTCCCATGCTTGACTCAACAGGCTTGGATTACCACAGTTAGGTAACCGATGTTGAGAACCATCTCACTTCAAAGGGAATATTACCCATAATCCAGGCACCTAACCCGGATCTTATGTTCAACCGAACATCTACAAAGCATGCTCAAGCAGTTATCTTGATGCGACGCCATATGGACAAGGCACTCAGATTGGAGTATATGTCGATCAAGGATGCAAGAGAGCTATGGGTAGCGCTAGAAGAGCGCTTTGGTAATGTCCAAGATTCCCTCCTCCCTGACTTGAAGGTTCAATGGAACAATCTGCGCTTTGCTGACTTCAAGTCTGTTGCTGAATATAATTCAGAAGCTCTTCGCATACAGTCCATGTTGAGGTTTTGTGGACAACCTGTCACAGAGCAAGAGCTAATTGAGAAAACTCTCTCCACCTTCCCCGTTTCAGCCATTGTGGTATCAAAGCAATACCGTACTGAAGTCAATGCTGGACGGATCACGAGGTTCCATCAGCTTATTAATATTATATCTGTAGCTGAGAAACATGATAACATACTCGTGAGGAATTATAATTCAAGGCCCATTGGAACTAAGAGCGTTCATGAGGCGAATTATAATGCACCCAAAGGAGGGCGCAAGGAGCGGTACCCTAAGAATGGGGGACATGAGGGACGTTTGGGCCCATATAACCGCCCTAACCAGGAAGGAAACCGCAAGTTTGGTGCGGATACACGTGGTGGTAATGCCACACGTGGGAGAGGGGGTCGTGGTATCCCCAGCCGTAATGGTGGCTCAATGGGTCGTGGTGGTGGCACCAACCCTCCTAGGGAACGCCCGCAACGTGCACAACGTGCACCTCAATTAAAGGGAGGCAACCGCAATGATGAGTGTCATCGATGTGGATCAATTGAGCATTGGTTCAAGCAATGCAAGGCAAGCGAGGAACTAGCTGCAAGCTACAGGGCATATAGGGACCTGAGAGAGCAAGAAGTGTACCTTGCAGAAGAAGAAGAAGATGGTGGAGATGTCAATCTCACCATAGAGGACTTCAAAGCTGAAGATGAATGCACATGGATGCAACAACTTTGATTAGATTAGTCCTTTTTATTTTTCCAAGAACTTTTGTAATGGCAATTTGCCTTAGTCAATAAATGACAATTGTCTTAAACTCTTTCTTATGTGGCGGACCCAATAAAATGTGATGTCTAGGAAAGTCATTGAGATTATTGGTACTTAAGAGAGCCTTGCTCCACCAACATCTCTCTCTACTTTCCTGGTCATATTTGATTGGAGTTACCAAATGGATAGAGTGACTACAATGTGTCTTATTTTGATTTTATTTTGGATTAGACTTTGGAAACTTTGATGTAATCATTGGCTATTAATAAAGTGTCAATTCTTTTACTTAATGTCTTGGACATACCTTAATTCGAACTTTATAGAGCCAATGGTTTTCATGTGGAAACACATTATGAGAATGGACAGAGTTCCTTTGCATCACCTCTAATGACTACGGACATAAACGAGTATTAGAGAAACTTATGTGTCGCTCTAGTGGGTTGTATGCAACCACTATTTGAGTTATTGAATCCAACTATGTCATGAGAGACGACTTATGGGATTTTGACACATATAGGCTTTGACATGATGATCCGTGTATTAAAGACTTTACACGGACATCCATTTTCAGAACGAAGAAAAGTAAGAACCAAGAATTGGTTCGAGGAGCTGTACATGCGCCTCATGGCGCCATGATTGTGCAAAGACAGGCCATACATGGCCAGTGCCGCCTACCCCCTGCGGCAAATACATGGCATTGACGCCATAAACTCCTCTCTCTACTTCTCAAGTCTATTGTGACACTATGGCTTCACCAAAACCTTTATTGGTTGATTATAAAGCCCATGTTTCGTTCTGTAAAGCCTGTTATTTAGGATTGAGACCATCCTATGCAAAGGAGATTGAGGAAATAATTCCATTCTCACAAAGAATCTAAGGGAATTCTATGGATTTGATCAACCAACTTGCGGACCATATAGATGTTTTATGGTGTTGGTTGATACGCAAACACGCTGGTCATGTGTTGTGCCATTATCCACTCGTAATGCTGCTTATACTACACTCCTAGCACATAACATATGGCTACGGGCTCACTACCCAGATCATCCCATTCAGTCAATTTGACTTGATAATGCTAGAGAGTTTACATCGACAGTTTTCGATGACTATTGCATATCATTGGGTATTGATATCAAGTATCATATTCCCATGTACACACCCAATTGGTCTCGTGGAAAAGCCACCATTAAACGACTACAATGGTAGCCCTGACATTGGTAATGCACACCAATATTTCCGCTTGGGTTATGCAATAACGCATGCAGCTATGCTAATTCATCTACGACTCATAGCCGCCACTCAACTTTTATTTGCGTTACAGCTAGTGACTGGGTTCGAGTTTAATATCTCGTATTTATGCATATTTGAGTGTGCGATTCATGTGCCAATTGCGTCGCCACAGCGCATCAACATGAGTCATTGCAACGAATGCATATATATATTTGTTGGACATGAGTCTCCAACTATAAGTCCGCTATGTAGAACCCTTGACAGGCGATCTCTATTTCGCTGGATTTGCGAATTGTCACTTTGATGAGACAGTCTTCCCGTCGTTAGGGGGAGATTAGAACGTCAATGTTCAACAGGAACGACAGGAATTGTCGTGGTCTGTCCCCACTATGTCTCATCTTGATCCCCTAAAAGTGACGAGATCACATATACCTGCTGCAAACATGCCTGCAAGGATTGATGTCCCCACAAGAGGACATGGTGCCACCCAGAGAAGATGGGTACTGCACCACTACCATGGATGGTAGTATGGTGACGCCACAAAGTGGCATAATGGCGTCATAGGCCATGGGTTCCGCTAGAGAGAGTAGGAGACCCATAGGTTCGATGGATTCTCGCCCTAAGAAGAGAGCGAGTTTGGCACAACTTGATCCATTGATCATTGATACTCATAATCCGTCTCATGAGAATATTTTGGATTGTGGTTATGTCCAAGAGACATCGTTGGGGACGCCTCAATGTTAGAACCAATTCCTAAGAATATAGAGATCTCTACGAACTACACTAGTGTACATGAGGACGTGGAATTATTGAGACCAATGACATCGAACCTTACTCCGTTGAAGAATGCCAACGTAGAGAAACTTGGCCTAAATGGAAAGATGCGATCCAGGTTGAATTGGATTCACTAACGAAGAGGAAGGATTCGGGCCTGAGATGCCAACACCTCCTAACATAAAACCTATTGACATTAATAGGTCTTCGTTAGATAGCGTGATGAGAAAAAGATATGGTAATCTCGCCTTATGGCGCAAGGTTTCTCACAACGCCCTGGAATCGACTACGAGAAGACATATTCTCTCGTAATGGATGTCATTGCACTCCACTACCTTATCAGTTTGGCAGTTTCCAAATAACTGAACATGCAGCTAACGAATGTGGTCACTACGTATCTCTATGGGGATCTAGATACATAATATAATGAAGGTTCTTGTGGACTTTATTTACCCAAGTCAAGTGGCTCTAGACCACGGAGCGCATTTGCAATGAGGTTGAAATGCTCACTAAAATGACTACTTGATTGGGACGGGATATGATGAACTATGCCCACGCGTTTCCATGACAAGTTCCGGATTTGCAATGGTCGCTGTTTATGTTGATAAACATAATTGGAACCCTTGAGAGTTAAGGGAAACCGCTGAACACCTGAAATCCGAGTTTGAGAGGAAGGACCTTGGGAGAACACGGTTTTGTCTAGATTCAGAACTTGTATACCGTGTCAATAGACATTTTTGATAAAGTCAAAGATGCACCATGGTCGTCCGTAGTCTTGGCCCTAAAAGGGATCCGTTTCGTCCCAGGGATGATGACGAAGACGTGTTAATAGCAGAAGTGCTTATTTATGTACAATAGGCGCATTATTGTACTTGGCACAATACAAGACCGGAAACCTCAATTATTATGAACTTGTTGGCTAGACATAGCCCCGCGCCAACGCAACTCCATTAGATTGGTATAAAGACAATCTTCCGATATTTGAGAGGTACGATTGATATGGGCTTATTCTATCCCTACAGAGAAAAGAGATGACGGAAGTGTGGGATCGGACCCCACAAGGCAAAATGCCACCTTCCGTGCTCCTCCTCCCCTCCATCGAAATGACAACAAGCATTTCTAAATATTGAAATGAACCAAATCCGATCAGAGGATAATGTAGTGGACTTATTTACTAAGTCGTTACCAAAATCCACCTTCGAGAAACATGTGAAGAGCATCGGATTGAGAAAGTTATCCGAACTCCCATGATTGTAGCAATCAAGGGAGATATTGACATCAGGGGGAGGCATGATGTCTACATGTTCGATATTGAAGAGTGAAGGACGTGTTGTGCTCTTTTTGTCCTTTGACCAGGGTTATTTTTGTCCCACAGGGTTTTTGTTACCTGGCAAGGTTTTTAACGAGGCAACAATCAAAGCGTCATCACCCAGTTTGAGCGGCACAAGGGGGAGTGTTGAAGGATATCGACATAATGTGTGCCTCTACAAACTAGGGTTTAGAGTTGTAATAGGAATGTGTTTTAGGTATTCAATTGTAATCGGATTCTATTACCTTTTGGGTACCTTGTAACTCCCTATTTAAAGGGCTCCTATTATCAATGATAATACACAATTCTATTCTCCTACAACACAATAGATAATAACAAGTGTCTATGATAATGTCGGATCACTTCTAGACCTTGATTGCCCCATCTCTACTGCTTGATATTAAGAGTCCTTGATTCAACTTAACAGAGGCCAATGAAAGGATTGAAACACGATGGCAGCCAGTAGTATCAGTGGCAGCAGCTGCAAGAACTGCCTTGGCTGTCAACTTTGTTGTTAGAGGCCGTCTCTGTCTCCTACATTGTAAGCAACAGCTGTGCAAAAGTAACAATAAACTATATATCTTTTTAATAGAAACAAGACTTCATTGCTAACATAAAAAAAGTGAGTACACAAAGCTTCAAACATTAAAAATAAAATAAAATAAAAATAAAACCTAAAAAAGGAGACCAAGTAGAGCAAGAATAGCGTAAATCATTGAGTCCTAGACGTATTACTGATATTAGTGTGCTGCCTTCTAGTCCATAATAAAGCCTAGAAAGAGAAAACCCTGACCACAGAAGTTACCACAGCCCAAGGAAAGTCCAAAATTAACTCTCCCATATCAACTCTCACCATGCTCAACTTGTCGTAAAAAAATTCTCTGATTTCTTTCAAAATCCACATGAACTTGATGAGAGCAAAGCACCAAGCATCCCCATAAAATCCTTCTTCCCAAAAAGCATTGTTAGAACAAAGTAAGAACTTTCTACACTAAATGGTCCGTAAAAAATGAAAACCTGTGATTGAACTTTGACCAGCTTAAATGAATATAACAAAAGCAAACATAAATCTTTTGCCCCACTACAGACATATTACTTGAAACTACCAAGTGATTGATCTCTGGTTTTTAGGAGCAAAACAAAAATAGAACAGAAATTTTCCACCCAAACCAAATCTTCTGCATGTATACACTACATTTTGTGGACATGACCATACCCTCCAAGGAAGGTATTAACCCGCCTAACTTTAAAGTTTCTAGAAATGATACCTGCACAACTTGCACGCCAAAGCTAGACCGCGTTTCATAGAAAATCATCATTTCCAGCACCCTTCAAGTTTGGCCCACAAATACAGTAACTTCGATCAGGGCTGCAGTACATGAATAGAGACAATTAAATCAGTGTCTTTAGTAAACCAAGGAAATAATAATGAATATGCAATAAACCTGTAATGATCCCATCGATGTATCTTCAAGTCGGTTTCCCCAGTTAACAAATCACCCCCAGTTAAGGGAAGCAATGAACGGATGCCAGGAATGCGAGGAGGTGGTTCATTCAGTTCATCAACTCTGTAATGAGGATTGACATTCCGTCTCATATCCACTTTGGAATTTTTAGTTGATGATCTTGCCAAGGCCCAAGGCATCTCAGACATTTCAGTATCACTTTCATAACTAGCAACCCTCAACACCTGAAAAACCAAAAGTTGAATGTTCAAAATGAATTGGGTAAAGTCAAATATGACAGCATCAACAATTGAATTCATGCAGAGATGTAAGAATACAAAAAGATAAACCAAGAGGCTCCATCCCACATATACATGAGCTCCTATAATGAAACATTAATGGACAACCTACAGGCCTGTTACATTATGGTAAACCATATACTGAGAGAAGAAAGACGTGGCTTGCCTAAAAATAGCAGACGCCCAAAGTAACAATTTATATACAGTACAGTAAACCCTCTAGTAGACAAAACCTCACGGATTAGGATAAGACTACACTAGAAACACAATATCACTACAGAACTGAAAACCAAATATGAAACTAAAAAAGACCACTACATAAGCCCAAAGTGGTGGTGATAGTATATCTGGTACAACTTGACTGTTGATCAGAAAAAGGAATTTTCCACAATCAAATGTAACCATCTTGTATATCACTTTAATATATAAGAAAAAGTGACATAGTTGTAACAAATAATCAAAGTAGCAAGGGTGTCATTCTGGTACTCATCATGGGTCAGTAAATATGAATTATTAGAAATTTGAGTCCTTTTTGAACTATTCAGCTATTCTGAAGAAAAGTTCAACAAGATACTGGTTTTTCACAGAATTAAACTCAAGGCCAATTTCCATCAACAATAAAATGCGTGGGAAAAAAAATATAATCAAACACACACACTCTGCCTTTTGACCTGTCAATTCATAATTTTTTTACCAAAAGTCATTCTGCCCCATTATAATGAAATTTGATCTTTGCTTCCAGTTTTCTTTATTACTTTTATAGAGAGCAAGCAGGGAAGTTTAATCTATGCATATATCTCAAAGCTGTATAGGTGGTAATTTCTCTGTACACAAACTAATAAAATATTCCAGTGTACCTGGTGGCAGGTGCCATTTTCTGCATTCCAAAGAGAAACTTCATTGCAACCTGCAGCAACATAAACAACAGCAGCAGATACAGAAGCATTTGGTGGAGGAAGGAAAAGACACATTTTCTCTATGGGGCAAACAGCAGAATACTGCCATGAATTCACAGGAATAAGGAACCTCATATCCCACAGAGTGACCACACCCCTTGAAGATCCTGACACAAACCAATTTTCACAAGGGCCTGTTACTAGGGAAGACACATAGCCCTCCTCCGGAGTTGCTTTCAATGTCCAAGAATCTGAATTCGTTCTCATATCCCAAAGATGGATCCCACAATTTTGGGTGCTGTACATAACCATCTGATTTGCATAGTTGCAGCAGAGAAATTCAGAAGGCTAAGTATTGCCCCTTCTTTAATGTTGTTCTTCTTAATATCAGCAACACCTGAATATTTCTCAACTACATTACCGAGACCTCTGGAAATGTAATTCAACAGAAAACATATGTATCATGCCATCACATGCTCCAACTACAACTTGAGCGCAGCCCTGGAGCATTGCAGAACATAGTGCACGGCTTCCCTTCAGATGATAAGTCAATCTTGACCTAAATGAGATGTCCTTTTCCAACTTTCTCGAATCCCATACCTTGATCTGTGGAATCATCAAATGCACTCACAAAGAAGCTATGATCAGTTGATATGGCTATGTCATTTACAGCGGAAGGTGCTCTTGCAAGTGTGCGACGAAAACCCAACGAGGCCTCCAACCAGAATCTGGAATTGATGAAGCTCTTGTAGAAGAGGGCAATCCTGTTAGATCCCTTGTAGAGGATGTATCTTCCACAGTAATAGAACTTGCTTTTGTAGCACTAGATAACCCCATATCTTGAAACTTGCTATTGACAAAGGTTGTTTGGTCATAATCCGTACCATCCGGTTCATGTACTACTCTGTAGAATTGTTTAGAACCACTGCTGATGTTGAATGATCCTGACACGAGCTTGGGTGCTGGAACAGAACCAGCTAAACTAAAAGATTTATTTACTGGATCCATCCATGGTCTCAATCTAAACAATGGGAAAGTGTGGATGATGCACCAACTCCTACAGAACTCACTTGTAATGAAGAATCAGATGGAGCAGGAGGAACTCTCACTGCTCGCCTGTCCATGCTAAATGAGTACGAAGGTATCCCTACTGATGATTTATCACACATGAAGCTATTCACAGTACGTCCCTGTGGCCACATAAAGCTCGAGTGCTTTCCCATTGTTTAGATTGAGGCCAACAATTGTACCATATCTTTCTCTGTCTTTCCAACATGTCTGTACTCCTTGCATTTTCTAGAACTAGGTAAAATACTTGTCTTGAGACAGGAGGCTTCAAACATGAAAGGAGAGCCTTCTCAGAAGCTAGAGATGCTGGCTGTCTACAAGAAGGGGACGAATAACAGGAGCAAGGAATACATAGGAATCTACTGCACCCAAGCAATCACTGCTGGCTGCAATAAAACTGACAGCCGACCTTCTTACCAATGACTAGGATAGCATGACAATGGAAATGCACGCTCAATCATTTCCAGGAGTATCCTCTTGCGCAAGTAACTACTTTTGCACAAAATGGCCAAACAGTCCAATGCATTGACAATAGCAGCCTCTGTAGCATCACTTACAGCCTGCTCAATATAAGGTAAAAGATATTCTTCCACACTTCTTTGACCTACAAAGAAGCATACATGCACAATTTGCCTGTAGAATACTGGTCTTAGCTGCTCATCTCGATCATTCAGAAAAGCATGGAGAATGGGTAACAAAATTACTCTGCCTCTGGCCAAAGAAGCAGCATAGATTGCTGATATCCTCAAGGAGTGCTCTCCTGATATTGGGAGTTTGCTTGGGACCCATAACAAGCTCTTGAATGACTGCAGCTATGGACTTCCTCAACTGGGCAAGCTGTGCATCATTATTTACCTTGTGGAGCTGACTAGATGTCTCACTAGATGATGATAGTAGCTTCTTTGGAGAACTTAATTCATCAAGCACACCAGCCTCACTCAAGGTTATTGAGTGAACTAAGAAATCATAAGCAGTTAGTGCCAGCTTAGCTATAGTACTGGCATAACATATCTTCACACTTTCCTCTGTGTCATCAGGAAGCATGGAAAGCCAATATACTCCGGAATTTTTTTTGCATCACTAGGAGGAAAATCTCGAACTAAAGGGAGAATGTCACATAATATCTCCAAGGCTGCACAATGCACAATTGCAGCTTGATCTGAAAGCATTGCAACAACATATGGAATTACACGCTGCAACCGGTTTTCATCATCAATATACAATGCAGATGACTTCAGCAAAAGTATCGCCCTCCTCCTTAAATGAGGCAATTTGACATTGCGTAGGCAGGAACATAGCAAAGAGGTAATCAGAACAATGCCCTCACATCTCAAACTGTCTTCAGGTAATGGTAAAAAAGGCATACCAAAGGTATCTGACTGGCTGTCATACTTGGATATCAATGAATTCAAATCGTTCATTGTAATCTTTTTTAGAAAAGGATGATCATTTCTCCTAAACGCATTGGAGATAGTCTGACGTAATTCACCAGGAGATTGCATGCCATAGTTTCCAAGATTTTGGGAAAATGCAGACTTGGTGTTGTCCTTCACCACTGGCTTCGTATTAGAATAATGATTACTTTGTTTAACATCCCTAAGAAGGGTATTGATATCACCGAGAAATTCAAATTGATCACGTTTGAAACCTTTATCCATCTCTACTTTCTTTCCCAGTGAGCCCTTTGTCAAATTCATGTTCTGCATTGCAATCATGTCCTGAGAAGATTTACCTCTAACAGCATGGATGTTTGAAGGAGTTCCATGACCAGTGCTAGTGTCCTGAGTTGACCTATTGCTCATCATTTGTTTCAGTATCTCAGGAAAAACACTCTGGCAAAGTGCAACCTGCACACAGTAATTACATGGTGAATTACGTACTATAACATAACTACGTGAATCAAAAAATAGAAATGGCATCTCATATACGTAACAAGATTGTCTAGCTTCATATCAGAATGAAACGGATTCCAGAAACAATGAAAATTATGCAGAAACGGAGAGAAAGAAGTAACTCGGAAACACAATCGTTGTATACTCCTGAAGGTAGCTATCAGCAGAAAGTCGCAGCTCCGGTTCTAACTGAATCATATGAAGTATCATTTTGCGGATTCCACAATCTGGTATCTGCGTACAGAGCATAAAATAGGACAAGGTACGACAATAAGCATGAAGAATGTAAAAGATAACTACCATTAAACATGGTAGTCATAACATAATCATGTAAAACCAGTAAACAGTTATGTAGAACAAAAGTCACGTGCAATATAATGCTCAAGATTAAGAGGCAACATGATCAAGAGGACACAGTAGAGAGAGAGAGAGAGAGAGAGAGAGAGAGGGCCTTTTCAAGAAGTTGACTAGGACCGTATTGCCCTCTACGATAAGTGAGAAGTTGAGAGAGTTCAAATAGTGGCCGACTCTCAAGAAAAAGCTCAGCAATCACACTCCTAAAAAATTGTCAAGAATGAATGATAAAAATTCCAAGGAACAACTTGATACATCTACTGGTTTTTGAGATAAACTTTGCAGTGCCACATGAAAATATGAAGTATGAATATATAAATGGTTTATATGTTAATTTGCAGGTTAACAAACTGACATGCAACTAACTTTCTTCCAAGAAATGTCCAAAAGCCGTTTCGACCATCTAGTGTTATATCTGAGATTTCAATTTCAAAATTGACATAAAAATGAAATGGTAATGCTTTTAAAAAAAGAGATGCTAGTGCCACGAAACCTCACCCTACAGCAAAGATATCCATAGATGGTCTTAATGGTGCATCTTGTGCAACTTGCATCTCACCTCCATGCTCACAAAATCTCTGAAAGTTGTGAAGAGATTAAAAGTACATATGGTGTCGACTGGTAAGTATCAGAAGCATAAAAAATAGATAAATAAATAAATTCTTAACTTTAATGGTGATTGGTGAAAGATTCATTAGCTAACTTCTAAATAAGAGGACCAAATACATAAGCAAAATTGTAAAGAAGGCTCGAAGTGTTGTATACAAGAATATGCTAAAGTCTTGTAGCTTCTAAAACTGCTTAAGTTTTTGTTCCAGCATTCCAGGACTAAAGCCATTGTATGAAGTCCACAAACAAGATATATTACGATGACAACCATACCCTAACACTTCAAAACCTACATATATGAATCAGAAATTCTTACGGCTTTCCAAACAAGGCAAAAAATCACAAATAGTCACTGAGTTATGACTCACTCGATACTTAACTCATTATATATTCAACAATATCACTTAACTCACTCACTTTTACATCTGTCTTTTGTTAAACAGCGACAAGCGTGGCCCGTGGCCTACCATTGTACCGATACTGTCCCAACTTAATCACCCGATAGGTGTTGGGTTTTAATCACAAAAGGCCTCGGTACAATTGGGTGAGATCCACCCACTTATAAGTTATATTTTATTTGTCACTTTTCCAATGTAGGATCTTTCCTCTCCAACACGCCCCCTCACGTGCAACCTAACTTTAGGTCTGCACGTGAAATTAATTAACAATCCAATTACCACATTGGAAATTGGGACACAAGTCACATATTGGAGACTTGGCCAATATAACAATCCAAGGCCCACATCGGACACTTGATAACAATCCAATCGGAATTTTCCGATGGCAATATAAGGAACCCAAATTCGGGCCCATGACAATTGGAGACGCAATTGGAGAGAGACCCGCTCTGATACCATGTTAAACAGCGACAAGCGTGGCCCGTGGCCTACCATTGTACCGATACTGTCCCAACTTAATCACCCGATAGGTGTTGGGTTTTAATCACAAAAGGCCTCGGTACAATTGGGTGAGATCCACCCACTTATAAGTTATATTTTATTTGTCACTTTTCCAATGTAGGATCTTTCCTCTCCAACATCTTTCACTTAACTCACTGCCGTTAATTCTACCGTTAGAAGCTGTTAAAATTGAGGGTATTTTTGTCAAAACGCTTAAAAAGCATTTTTAACTTAAACAAAAATTCTATTAGATTTTTTTCAATTTCTGAAATTTCTAATAAAACAGATTTTATTTTAATTTAAATATAATTTGAAAAATAAATTGTCTTTTTTTAAAAAAAAAAAGTTAGAAATGCATTTTTTTTTGTGTTTAGACAAATATACCCTTAATTTTAATGGTTTTTAACAGTAGAATTAACAACAGTGAATTAAGTGAAAGACGAATGTAAAAGTGAGTGAGTTAAGTGATTTGTGTTTGATTTGTGTTTTTGGTTTACAGTTTTGATTTGGGTTTTTGCTGCGGTTGGTTTTGAATTGAATTGGGTTTCGATTTTGTAGGGGTATTGTTCGGTTTTGCTGTGAGGAGGAAGAGGACCTGCGTTTTGGATAACTCTGCGTTTTGAGCCAAGCAAAAGATGATGGATTTGGGTATAGGGTTGTGATCGATACTTAGTTTTTGGGGGTAAGTTCAGGTGATTTCGATTTTGATTGAAATATTGAATTCTGGTTTTGATTCAGAGTGTATTGATTGCACTTTCTTGAAAAGAAAGGAAAATGGCGTATATAAGTGTTTAGAGCAGGCGAAACACAACAAAGAATATCAGGAGAGCCATAAGAAAAAGCTTGCTATAACGACTAAATTTATTTTAGTTTCCCACCCAGCTAATGCTTCTTGGTATATCTTAATATATTAAGATTAGTTGCTCTTGATTTCTCATTCTTTCGTTTGATCTTGGACTGCAGCTATGGTTCTTGCATCAGTGAGAACTTGGTGAGCTTTCAGCTAAGTAAGATCAACGTCAATATCATTGTTATCCATCTGTTGCTCATATACCCAAAGGGATTTCGTTTAACTTTAGCTATATTATTATCTTCTTGACAGCGATTGATCCCAAATTCATTTTCTTCATTTTCCAGGGTTTGTAAAAGTCCAAGCACTGAGATACAGAAGACAACAGGACAAATCAATCTTTGTTTGTTTTGGAAAAGGTAGATATTACGATTTTGATTGATAACATTGATTACAACAAATTGAATGTCTTTGCCTTGATAGAACTTAATTTCTGAGCTTTTACTATGTCTAAAAACAAAAGCTTCTGTTGTCTCTTTCTTTTCTTAATTAAACGTTTAGGGTAAGGACAAAATCGAATCAAATACAGGAGGGGAGTCAATTATCATATTATTCAATTGTTTATATATGAAATTTACTCTGATTTTGTAGCCTTTGGTCTACTTTTTGAATAGTTTGAACAACCAAACTCTTTTGGTACTCTTGGATACAAAAAGCGAACTAAAGGAAATAAAAAAAAGATCTGGTTTTTAATCTAATTTATGTTTGTTATCATTTAGCAAGGGATGATTTTTTTTTTCTAATGCAGGATCTGTTTTGTGTCTTGGACTGTTTGGTTTTGGTGAAAGCAGGTTTGGTTTAAGCAAATTATAATTTGAAAACAGGTAAGAGCATTGCTCGATATGTGATTTTTCTAGATCAATTCTGGTTTGTAATTTTCAATTGAATTAATGGTTAACTAATTTTGGATGCGATTTTGATGTTTTTCTAATTTTTTTTTTATTTCTTTTGATTGATTGATAGCATTATGTAGGAGCATGATTTGCAAGGTCTTCAAAATCTGTTAGCACAAATTGATATTTAGCTTTCTGTCAGTTTTTCAGTTCAAGTTAGAATTTTTAACTATATGATATAATGCTTTGGGTTTCATAACGAAATTGTTTTAGTTGTCTTTATTGAATTTTGCCCTTTGATAATTCAGATGTTTGAGGCTAGGTTTGAGCCAATTTTTGCTGTTATTGTCTGGTAGAAAGAAGGTGACAAAATCATTTTAGTAAAACCTGTAGTTGGGTACCTAACAAAATTTATCAAAAACTGAGATAATGTTTTAGAGCATTGTTCTGCATATGCTTAATTTGTGTTTTGGCTGCTGTACTTATTTGACTTCTCTGGATACAATTTGTTTTTTGAGTTTAATCTTTTTGTTCATTTTTTTTTAGTTTAATCTTTCTGTTCATTTTTTTTTACTTGTTGCATGTATTTGTTTTGTTTTGTTTTCAAATTATCTATAAGCTATTTGTGACCTCTAATCTAAAGTTTTATGTCTGCAGTCTTTGATTTGATTCAAAATTTTAAATTTTCATCATAAAGTTCACTAAAATTCAAACCTCATATTGTTTCAGTAAGTTCTTCAGTTTGACAGGTTAACTAATTATATGTAATAATCTATAGCTTCATTAACTAACTATCCTGCTGAATTGAATAGTTTTTGTTGGTTCCTACTAAATACACTATATGCCGTGAATTTTAGTTTTGATGAGTTTAGGAATCACCGGAGTTAGATTCATATATGACTTTGTTGAAATTGTGATACGAGTTTTAAACAAATTTAAAACTTTTGTGTATCTTTTCTTAAAACAAAGCAATTGAAAACCAATGATCAAAAGACTATTACAGAGACACTAACTTGGTGCAATAAGATTCATATTGGGGACAAATTTGGCATCGTAAATCTTAGTCATACAAACTTTTTAGTTTTCATTAGTGAATTGCTAAATTTAAAGGAATCTAAACTGTAAGTGAATGTGAGACTAGATCAGCAATGAAATTTATTTAATATAATAACTTCTCTCTCTCCTTTTTTTTTCTCCCTCTTCTTTTCAGTATTACTGTAACAATTTGATTCAATTGATAATCTGTTTCCACTATTGGACTTCATCACTTCAGTATAACTAAAATCTCCCCTTCTCACCATAAGTCCCAGTCCTATAATGATTTAAAGGTCTAATGCAAGTATGAACATCCCTGTTACAATGTTTCTGTAATCAGAGTTTGGTTCTGATTTTATAATGGAACTGTTTAGATTCTATTTATGGAATTTTGTAGTTTGATAATGGAGTGAGAATGGAGAAAAAATCATAGGAGAGGAAGCTTGATGAAATTAGTATCGATCTCTCAAATGCTTTTATTCTTTGTGTGAATAATCGTTTGTTGTTCTTTGTGGAGTTTAAATTCATTAAGTATACCTTATTTCAAAATGACAAAAGATTCTGCTCCATAAAATGGTTTTAGGTTCTATGGGTTTGTTTTGTTTAGATGCTATTAGGAACCCTAAAAAATCTGAGTTGTTGTTTTTTGTGTAGTGGGACTTGAAAGTTGCATATATTGAAGAAGTTGGGAAGACCAAGTTTTTTAAACTCCTAGAGGCAGTGGTTTGGGAGTTTAAGGATTTTGCTAACCAACTCCAGCATCTTCCGTAGCTGCAACTGAAACAATCACCTTTTGAACAACCGGAGCACTTACTATTTTGAACAACTTCCAGCAGCAACTTTTGCTAGATTAACTTATAATCTTTTTGTTGAGCTAGCATTTTTGCACCAGCTCCAGTTGAATGGACTCCAACTAAAAGGTAAAATGTGTAAAAACTCTTCACTATTTCAATAATATGTAATAATTTCCCTTTTGTATTTCATTGTTCTAATTCATTGATAAAAACATATTCCGCAGCAAAGCGCGGGTAAGTTTTCTAGTCCAATCTAAAGATAAAATGTCACTTTTAACCTTAAAACCTAATTTTGCAATTTTGCTTAACATTTTTGTTTATTTATATACATTTATTATGTTTTCCATATCATGCTAGAAAATGATGGAGAAACTTGGAAATGCCCTAAAAAGTCAACTTTAGCACATTTTCCTACTCCGGCTATGAGAATCTGAGCTAAGCAAGGATGGAGGAGCGGAAGCCTAACCAAATGAACTCCAAATTAGTTGAAATTTTACAGAGACATTAGAAACATCCTAAGGATTATTTCTTGTAAAGAGTACAAGAGCTGGTTCGGAGTGGAAAGCCTTCAAAAGATCGGTGCAATTTTCTGGACTTGAAGACGAAAACTGCAAAACCAGACCTGTAAGGATTCCGCCAGCATTTCCGGCCACACCACGGCGATCTAAGCTCTGTAATTTTACCAGGATGATCTGCACTCATGGAGGAACATTTAGTGTAAAGAAGTCAAAGGCCACTTCCAAAGTCTTGGTGGCGATTCAATTGAAGGAAAAAAGGTGAAGAAAGTGTACAAACGGACTAAAAATGGGTCAAGGGAGGTCAACGCCTGATTCCGACCATTTCCGGCCAAGTTGGCGCCAAGAAAATGTGTGGAGGACAAGAAAGAGCTGTTGACTAGGGTTAGAGACTTTAGTTGTAGGTTATTTTGAAATTCAAAATTTGAAAGATGACAAGTGGTCCCCTCTTATATCTTACACCATTGTATTCTATTTATTGCCTTGTTCCCTTGCACAATGACCCTTCTACCCATACTTTATCTCCTCCACCAAAATATCTATAGGTTTTCTAAGTCATTTTCATGTAGAGTTAAAGACTATATCCACATTTTGTGCTTACACATTTGTCCACCACATCCAACCCTTCATTTTCTTTGATCTCCACCATCCATTCATCACTTTTGGCCTACATATAGACCCTCCCCTCACTTTGAAAATTTTCCATGTCTTCCTTCATCCATTTCATCTCCTTTCTCTCTCCATTTTCCTTAGGTCTCGTTTGGTTCACGGAAGGGAAATCAATTCCCTTGTTTTTCCCATGGGGAAAGGAAACTATATCAATTCATGTTTAGTTTCCTTTCCTCTATTTGGTAAAGCAAGGAAAGTATTCAGGAAATGGCATTTGATTTCCCTTCCAGTGTTTGGTTGGTGCAGGAAAGGAAAGTAAAAATATATCAATGTTTCAATAATACCCTTATATTTTAAAGGACTAAATACTGTTTAGTCCTTGAACTTTTGACCAAAAAACACTTCAGTCCCTGGCTTTCTGATTTCACATGTTTAGTCCTTATACTTTCAGAATTTGGACCAATAGGTCCACTCCGTTACTCTCCGTAAAAAAACACCGTTATGTTGCTGACGTGGCAATTCGTCTGCATCAAAAAGTCTATTATACCCTTACATTCCTTTTTTCTCCCTTAATTTCTTTTTTCGTTTTTTTTCTCTTTTTTTTTTAATAATTTTTTTCTTTCACTTATCGAGACTTCTCTCTCTCAACCCCTCAAATCTCTCCACCCTCAAATATCGCCCCCCAAACTGATCGATCTCACCTCCCCTCGAAGCCCAAGGAACCCGCCTAGCTTCGACCTTATCTCCATTGATCCGACCTCCTTCAAGCTCAACCTCTGTATCCTCAACGCCGACAGCTTCTAATTGGTGAGACGAAGAACATGGATGCAAGGAAAGGACAGAGAAGTAGAAAAATTACCAGGAGATTGCCAGATTTTACAAATTTGTAGACTTGGTGTTTTTGCAGAAGCACTTGAAGATCGAGACCCATATCAATCTTCTTGATCAAAAACCCAAATTGAAACGCAGCCGGCTGGGACTTGATGGCTTTCACTCAAATCAATTCTGGAAATACGGTGGCGTTTTGCTTCTCGATTTGTAGAAACATCTCCGGCGAGTTCTTCAAGGCCGGCTCCTCGATTCTCCGACGAGTTCTTGTGTAATATGTGATTTGGTTTTGTTGTTTGATTGGGATTTGAGTGGTCAAGTTTTGATCTTGGTTAGAAGTTGGATTGCCGCCACCGCGTTTGAGGAGGAGGAGAGAGTGGATGCTGAAGTGGGTGAGCTCAGGCTTCTTCTCACGTGAAGAACAGAGGTGGGTTCGTTGCTGACGAAGCTGCTGTTGATGAAAAGCTCCTCGTCTTTCTCTCTTCGATTTCTGGGTTCAACTTTCTTCAAGCTTGGTTCTAATTGCCTTTGTTTTGCCTTGTATATGAGATGAAATCTGTTTTGCATTTGTCTCATAGCTTTCTGCAATACTTTTTCAGTTATTTGTCTTGTATTAATTGGAATTTTTGATTGATAGTGGAGATGACTCTGCTCATGAACATCATCTGGGTAGGAGATGATGAGGAAGAGGTAGATGTAGATTGGGGAAGAGATGCTGAATTGAGTTTGAAGTTGCGAAACTTGACAGCAGAGATTTCATGGAGCTTGAAGAAGGAAGAAGAAGAGATAAAAAAAAAAAAAAAAAAAACAGAAAAAAGAGAAAAAAAAATAATAAAAAAAAAGAATTGAGGGCATAATAGACATTTTGATGTTAAAAAATTGCCACGTCAACTACTTAACTGAGGTTTAGACGGAAAGGACCTATTGGTCCGAAATTTTGAAGTATAAGGACTAAACATGTGAAATTAGAAGGCCAGGGACTGAAGTATTTTTTGATCAAAAGTTCAAGGACTAAACAGTATTTAGTCCTATTTTAAAATAAAAACAACATCATAAAAATTCAAAAGTACACCAATTTTTTATGTAAGAGAGTGTATTGTTCTCCAAAACTTTTGTAATAAATGCTAAGAAATGGGAAAGGAAAATCAATCCCATGGGGTCTGAGTGGAATGATTTTCCCCCTATTTTCCCCTCTGTCAGGAAAGTATTTCCGGAGTTTGTGGTTACCAAACAAGGGAAAGTAATGACTTTCCTTTCCTGAGTCCTCAATTATGTGAACCAAACGAGGCCTTAGTTCTTCATCTTGTAGTTCATAGTTCTTAGCTTTTGTGTAGAGAAAAGTGTATAGGTTCTTGGGTTTTGTTCTAAAACTGAAGAGTCTATACATCTTTGATCAATCACACTCTAGTTTCCATATATACAAGCCTTGTTTCTTCATAGCTTCTAAGAGTTTTGTGGATTTGTATGGCAATTTGAGTTTGAGAAAACCAAAATTTCCATACTTTGAAACATCTCTCACTAGTTTTGCATCAAGGGGAGCTAGTTTGGTAACCAACCACTTTCTCGGCTCTTCCTCTCTTTTGCTTGATATGGGTTTGATGTATGTAACTATGTGATAAAAGAATGTGATCTCATGTTTTTGATGAATATGCATGTTTTGGATCCTTTAGCTACTTTACTTTAATGCTTTCTTACATGTGTTTTTAGATTTGTCACTGTAGATACCTCCATTAGTATGGAGAAATAACTATGTCACCAAGCATATGTAACACCCTCTTTGGGGGCCCCACAAGCTATGGTGGGACCCAACCGCGATATGCATCCCGTAACTCGATGTCCAAGCTACGCCGTGGTAGTCGGAAGTGCTCAAGAGCTTGCTAGGAGGCCAACTTCCCAACCATGCCAATATGCCTTCACAACATGCTTTGAAGACTAGAAGAATGACTTCTTGTCCCACATTGAATAAAATGTAAAGGAGAGTGGCTCCCTTCCTTATAAAAGAGATCACTCCTTGACAGGACCCGCACCAGATTTCACCCTGAAATCTGAGGTGGCCCTGCGGGGCCCACCGTAGAGATTACTCTACCGAGAACTGGCCGAGTCACCCCTACAGTGGATTACCCAAAACACTAAATGCACAATAGATCAGAGCCAAACGAAGAAGTGCAGAAGCTATTCTTCAACTATGCCTCGAACCATGTACGCCCGACCTCAACTAATAACGCCTACAAACTGGGCATTAGAAACTGAAAGGTCCAAGGGAAAGTAGACGAAAAACGTTAGCGCGAGTGGACAAAAATAAACAATTTAAAAGAAAAAGGATTTTATACTTTCCCACATTTATTCTCTTAAAAATCTGATGCATGCAACAATAAGAAAACACATTTAGCTTTAAATCCAAGGATTTCAAAACGATAAACCGACTAGCCTCGCTAGTCACAACATTCGAAAAAAATATATATCGTAAAACCGAAATCTCGTTTCTCAAGAAGATAAGACAAGCCCCGCTGGCTACAGTGAAAATCGGACTAGCCCCGCTAGTCAAGCAATGATAAGATATGGGGAAGAAGTATCACCATATGAAAGAAGGGAGCCTCCCAGGCTTGGGTCAGAGTGTCCTGATAGGAGTATAAAATGCGACGTTAGTAATGTTTAAACCCTATATTTTGCGAAGTTATTTCCTTTAACTTGATCAATTTAACTTAGTTAGTGTTTTTCAGGTAAAATGGAGTCTCAAGGTCCAAAGATGGCTAAGGAAGGCAAAAGGGCGCATAAATGGAAAGAAATGAAGAAATGGAAGTTCTCCCAGTTTGACTAGGAAAAGGAATCCTAGTTGAAGTAGGAATCAGAAGCTGACTTGGATTCAAACTCTTAAGTCGCGGAAATTAGAAGTTCTACTTGGACAGGGAAACCCAATTCTACTCAGAAAAGGAATCCTAGTGTGACAAGGAGTCCCTGTTGGATAAGGATTACTCAAGAAGGTTCCGGAAGAGTGTAGAAGAATCGCAGAAAAGAAGTTTGTATTCAACTAGGAAACCTACTTGCATATGGAGTTCTACTCATACTAGGACACCTGTGGAAGCTAGGAGAAGTCTATGGAACGTCCATGAAGGATCTAGAAGTCTCAAGAAGGTCATATGCCGTGCACATGGAAGAGGAAGCAACAAGAGATTCGAATTACAAAGCAATATGGAATTTGGACTTCTTGTTGAGTAAGGATTGAATTGCCGTGAGATTCTTGAAGGTTCTAGGGAGTTCTTGACGTTTCTACTTCAGAATAGGCGTGGAAGACATGTGAGAGGCATGTGATGCAAAGGAAAACCGAATTGGACTCAACTTATGCTTTAAAAGTCAAATCCATTACAGATTCGGAAATCTGCCTGTGCAGATCAGTCAACTTCAACGGAGTGTCAAAAATCGTTCAGAGCTCAGAAAATTATGATCTTTATATGGTTGGAAATCTACGGATGTCTAGTTTCCAGATATTTTTACAGCTCATCAATAGATATTTTCTAGAGGAAGTTATAGCCGTTTTAGTGGACTGAGGTCAATCCTGCCGGAAATCTGTTTTGACCCAAAGAAGTCCTAAATCAACACGAACTAAGAGAAACCAAGTAGAAAAGAATTGGGAGTGCCTTGAGACGTTATAATATATATACCTTGTGTATTAGACGTCCAGGGGTTACACTTTATTCTCCACAATTTCGTTTCTCACCGGTTTGCTCTTGAGTTTCAGGTTTTCGCATATTGGAAGTTCTAGCCGTGCCATCCTCCATCTTTGCCGTGATCTTCACCTTGTGCCACCACCTTGGAGCTGCTTTGGAGCGTTGGGACGTGTCTAAGGGTTGTTCTTACCATCCTCATCATGAATTCCTTACGGTTTTGTAACTTGTTAGATATAAATTCTGTTTTTGTTTTTCTTTGTGTAAAACCGAAACCATGAGTTAACTTTCTGATTTTTGGATGTGATTTGGATGAATTGTTCAATGATTGATGTGTTTATGTGTGTTTGATCTTGATTAATTGCCGAAATATGGAATGATAATCTGGTTTTGTTTTATAGATAACTTTTGCGTGTTATTGTTCTTTGGTTGCAAACTTAGGATGATTGCATGTAATTGGAGCTAGTAATTAGGTTAACGCTTCGTGACCCTAATTCGATATAGTAGTAAAGGCTTTGGACAAAGGTCGAGATCAGATTATGCATGTAATGAAAATATTCGCTTCGAGTACTTGAATTTGCATGTTTATTGACTAAACTTTCACTTGCTCTTAATGATTTGAACGCATGAGATTATGAGTCGCTTCGATTGTGTGATACTTGCGTTTGGAATATGTTGGTTTGGCGCTTCGTCGATCAATTGTGTAAAGGGAAGTCATATAAGGGACATTGGGCGCTTGTAACTTTGTTTCTTGGGTTGATATCTTTCCATGGTAATTAACAAGATTAAGGGATGCATGAATATGTTGTTCTTGAATTGTTCTTGATGAATTGTTTTCCAAAAGTTTTTCTTTTCCCACCTTTGTATAGAAAACGTTTTTATTCTTTTATTTATTTTTTGAAAATTTATACTTTGATCTTTAAAACCCCCCCTATTTTCTATCTTTTGTGTTTTTGTAAATTTGAAAATATATAAAATTAATTTTAGGATTTTTAGATAGCATGTAAACGTAAATAATTTGTTAATAATCTGAAAATATAATTTAATTCCGTGAATAGTGTTTTCGTGAATAGTAATATGTGTTTGTGTTATACATGGATTTGTGTAGTTAGAGTTTAATTGTGATTTGTTGTTTGTATTTGTGTTGTATATGGATTTCCAATTTAATTTTAACTTAACCTGTACATGATCTAATAATTTCGTGTAAAACTTGTATATTCTTTTCTTTAATTTGTTTCTCACATGTTAGCACCCTCAATCCCCGGCTTGAACGATCCCTGCTTATTCTATACCAACGATGATATTTTTCAGGGTTTAAATTGGCGATTGCTTTTTCACGTATCATGTCCCACACTCTGGAGCATCCCATGCTCTGCTCTACTCACCCACGAACACATAGTAAGCAGGAAGGAGTATTCCGAAATCACTTTATAATCTGAAAATCAAAATCACTATCGATAGCAAATCATCACATACTCAAAATATAGTATGATAAATAACTAGAGAATTACTTTAAGAAATAAATGCATGCATCAATATTCAAAATCAAACGTTCACTCACAGTACTGGTTGGCGACCATGCAAACGAGTTCCTTCGTCAAGCGTAGCTCGATATATCGTCTTGTACACATGTACACTTCCATAAACGACAATTCAAATAAATAATTACGAACCTAAACGAAACCCGAAAATCCCTATCTCCATTACTTCTTAAATTCAACCCAAATCACACCCATAACACCAATTCCTCGATTTACATATTCCACAATGAAAATGAGGGAAATCCGACGGCGGGATTTCTCACAATTCAATCACAAAACTCCGAACTTCGGAAAATCACAAACAATTCCAAACTCCTCCAAAATTCACCAAACTTCACATATTCAACCTCTATAGGATTTAATAGGCTAAAAATTGAAATTAGAAAGCTGCCCTACGCGCCTCCACGAGATACCAACAGTGGCGGCGCGTGGGGCCCACGCACCGGCTGCCACCACCTCCTATGGCCACCAAGTTTTGGCAGCAACAACAACACAATAGACCCAACAATTTCCTCAACTACAAAACATTCCAATTTTACCTTAAAGCACTCGAAATTGGCCGGTGAAGAAAACCCAGAAAAAACCTCCGAACCCTAGAATTTGAAATCGTCGATTCGACCTCCACACTGCAAATTGAAGTGAATGACCTTAGGGGATATGATCACTGGCTTGAGGCGCCTCTACGGTCACAATTTGGTGGTCGGAAACGGCCGGAAATGGCTGAATCGCCGGAAAAGTTCAAATTGCCCCTGTGAGGTTCCTTGCTTCTATTCGGGGTTTTCCGGCCAAATCGCCGAAACCCAGGGGCACTAGCGTCAAGAGGAGGAAGAGGCGATCACAAGGTGGCCGGTTGCCCACCGGTTAATGGCTGGACGGCTGCGAATCGAAGGGGAGAAGGAATCACCTGAAGAGGAAAGGGGAGAGATCGGGGGAGAGGAGAGAGAAGAAGAAATGAAAACTTACCGGCCACAGTAACTTTTTCAAATTTATACTATCTATCATGAACAGTAACTTCAATATTTCGCTTATTACTTTCGTATACGAGCTCCGATTTTTACGTACGCATATGCACGCGCTCGGTTTAACGTCCTCTACAACTTTCATGAAGAACATTTTCTCAAATTTTGACCCGAACAAAAAGTCAACTTTTAGGGCCACTAAAAGTATCGAAACAAAGTAAAAAGTGAAAGTGTCGTTTACCGTCTGAATGATTAGTAAATGGGTAAATTGAGATATGGGACGTTACACTCCTGCCACTTAGAATTATCCCATTACATCCTCCACATGTTGCAATCAACTTGGGCCGCAAGGCCCAACACATAGTAAAAGCTTCAAGTGGATGTAGTCTCCCCCAAAGTGGGAGATGAACCACACTATATGTCTTGTGTCTTTTACTCTTTCTTCTCTAACGTTAATCTCGTAGATTCAATCAACGTTAACATTGGCGCCGTCTGTGAGAAACCAACACAAAGGCTTCGTCACTTCTTCACACACTTGAGCTAGGTCAACGCCAAATCAAAATCAGTCAACGCCAACATTTTTCTCTGGCAATTGTGCTCCATCAACTTTGCATGCTGCTCTAGTATCAACAACATTCCATCCTTAGCGGTAAAACGCACACAAAAGGTTCTTGGTGGTAACACAAAGAAAAAAAGAATTTTTGGGTGCCTATTTACTTTGGACACCCAGGAATATACTCTTCGTGTCCAGCTTCCTTTATCTCCTTCATCAATATGGTACTGACGACCGCCAAGCTTGTTAGGTCCATAATTACCTAGTAATTATTCTCCTAATCTTGCTCTTTTGCTTAACCTTTGTGTTTATATATACACACATATATATATATATATATATATTATGTTTTCCTTATCATACTAGGAAATGATGGAGAAGCTTGGAAATGTACTAAAAAGTCAACTTTAGCACATTTTCCTACTTTGGCTAGGAGAAACCGAGCTAGGCAAGGAAGGAGGAGCGGCAGGCTGACCAAATGAACTCCAAATTAGTTGAAAATTTCCAGATCCATTCTGGACATCCTAAGGATAATTTCATATGAAGAGTGAAAGACCTAGTTTAGAGTGGAAGACCTTCTAAAGATCGGCCCAAATTTCTGACTAAAAGACGAAAACTGTAAAACCGGACCTGCACGGATTCCGGCATCATTTCCATCCAAACCACGGTGAACTAAGCTCTGAAATTTTACCAGGATGATCTACACTCATGGAGGAACATTTAATATGCAGAAGTAAAAGGCCAATTCTGAACTCTCGGTGGAGATTCAATTGAAGGAAGAAAGGAGAAGAAAGTGCACAAATGGACAAAAAATGGGTCAATGGTGGTCAACGACGGATTCCGGACATTTCGGGCCAAGTTGGCCGGCTGAGAACATGTGTTGAGGACAAGAAAGAGCTGACTAGGGTTAGAGACTTTAGGTCTAGGTTATTTTGAAATTCAAATTTGAAAGATAATAAGTGGTCCCATTTTTACACCTTACACCTTTGTCTCCCATTTATTACCTTGTTCCTCTACACAATCACCCTTCTACCCTTACTTTTTCTCCTCCACCAAAATATTTATGGGCTTTCTAAGTTATTTCTATATAGAGTCAAAGACTAGATCCATAATTTGTGCTTACACATTTGTCAATCACATCTAGCCCTTCATTCCTTTTGATCTCCACCCTTGATTTGGATTGCCTTGGCCTTTAAATAGCCCTTCCTCTTTCCCAAAATGAGAGAAAACTGTGGACCCCCTTGGCTCTCTCATTTTGGAGCATCAAAATATCTCTTTTCTTTAGTTTTAGGTTAGTTTTTCGTACTTTGTACATAGTTCTTTGAGTTTGTGTGAGAAATAGGTGTGCAGGCACTTGGGTTTCACCAAAACTAAAGTTACTACACACTCTAAATCAAGCACAACACTTGTTTTCACACATCCAAGCCTTTTTTTTCTTTGTTCTTGAGTTTTGTGGATGTGTATGGTGTTTTGGATTGTAAAACCGAAAATCCCATACCTTGAAACAATTCTCTCATCATTTGACATCTTTGAGAGCTAGGTAGAAGGTTGGGTAGTTCTTCTATTTTCTTTCCTTCTCTCTTTAATTTGATGTTCATGGCTTGTATTTGTAATAACATGTGTTGTGAATAGTTGGATTTGAGCCATAGGCAACTTATGTACAAATAATGTAAATTTCCATGTGTTTTAATGTTTATGCATGTTTTGAATCTTTTGGCTACTATACTTTCATGTATCCTAAGTGTGTTTATAGATTTATCATCTAGAAGTATGCTTTAGGAAATTAATGAATCGGAAACATGAACTTGATAAACTCTTGATTCCGTGAGCATGTGTAGCTAAATAGGTGGTGGCTTAGCCTATTCCTACGGGAAGAACTAAGTTGCTTGAATTTCTTACCTTGAAATTAAAGCATGATGCTGTGAGTTTAGGTTCTGGAAGAATTTAGGCTCATGGCACCATAGGCTATTTAGGATCCGAAAGATTTGAATGGTATAAAGGTTCTGTAATTTAGCTTTGCTTTGGAAGAGATTGTTAAATTGCATGACTAGTTGGTTTCTTGGTAGCTTCATCAAAGCACTAAGGAAAATTTATCAAAGCATGTTGTTACATTAATTTTGGGTTACATTTTGTGCATGAGTAAGGTTAGGTGCGATGCCTAAGTCTCTATTCTTCTCATTGATTTAGTCTCTACATTTTTATTTGTTAATTTTATTTTATGCATTTATTTGTCTTTATCCAAATTAAAATCAACCAAATCGTTCACTACCACAATTGTAAATACCATCCTCATGATTTTTAGCTTCCAAAGGGCTGAGGTTGTGAATTTGTAAAAAGATAGACCTTGTATGTGTTTTCTAAGTTTATTTTCTTGGTAATCTAGCTTAGGGTAGAATTACTCAATCTCTTGGGTACGATACTCTTACTTTTCCCCTTTACTAAATCTTGACCTCCTAATCTTGGGAGTAAGAGACACCATACACCAAATTTGCACTTATTTTATACTCAATGACGTCCCCAACAAAGCTCCAACATCTAGTTTGGTCAGCGTCAAGTCCCCGATGTTAGTCATTCTCAAACTTATCGGACTATGCTTATGGGACCAAGGGCATCCGCCAACAGCCAAGCAAGACTCTGCCACAACTCAAAGGTTATCACTAGGTGTCAGCGCCAAGGAGTTCCTCAAGCACAAACTCCAACTGTTTCACCGCTACGTTGGCACTCCAATTAAGCTCCGCCACAATGTAATACCCCGTACCTTAAAGTTTTTACTAATTACTTTTTACCGTTATTGATAGAAGAGTGACTTTTTCTTTAGCCCGGTAAATTAGGAATCTCCTTGTGAATGTCGTAGGTTACGAAAAATCGAGTTCGTGGACACATAGTTTGTCTAGATCGGAGTTATTCCGGGGAAGTTGTGATTTAATGATTGAAGTTACTATTCATTTATTAAAAAAAAATTATTTACTGTTTTCTAAAAGAGGAAAGGGGGTAAATAAGAGGGGAGAGAGAGTGAAGAATCGGGACAGAGCCCGACCTCCAGCCCTCCCCCTTTTCTTTTCTCTTATCCTCGGATCGGACCCAAATTTCGGCAAAATAACCACAGCCGGACCTTGTTGGACTCGTTGCCGGCCATCGAAGCTTCCTCTCTTCATCCTCTTTCATCTCAGCTTGATTTGGCCGGAGGAAGTGGGATTGATGATGAACAGTAGCACGTCGGTTTGCTTGGTTTCGGGTTAATTTTCCAGCCAAACCGTGTGGATTTGTTTGTTATTGCAGGACATACTGACCCTCGAGTGAGGAGGACACGGGCAAGCAGCGGGATTAGCTGCAAGACTCACCTGTGAGTGGACTTTTATTTTATTTAAATAATGCATGCATCATGGTATTAAGTTTTTAATGGGATATTATTTGAGTAAATGTGGTATCATGAAAGAAATGGATTTAAAGAATAGAGTTGGCAAGGAGGCTATCTTTAGCGCTTGCATATATTACCTAGTTGGCAATCCCTTCTAGGTAATAGTTTGGTTGGCAGTCCCTTCCAGACTACATCCCGGTTGGTAGTCCCTTCCGATGCGTCATCGATCTGGTAGGCAGTCCCTTCCAGATGACATGAGGTAGTGAGTTGGCAGTCCCTTCTAACTACCTGTGGCTAATTGGCGGTCCCTTCTACCCACCACCTCCTATTCCGGTTGGCAGTCCCTACCGATGTGTCATCTGGGTGGCAGTCCCTTCCAGATGGCATGAGATGATTAGATAGTAGTCCTTTCTTATCATCAAATGAGTTTTCTTGAAAAGGATTGAGTTGGAATTATTGTGGAATCTCGCTACATGTTGGTTTTGTTAACAAATGAAATGGGGAAGCATTCAATTATTCATTTCATAACTTAGTTCAGTTTTGTCCACTCACTCTAACGGATTTTAAATGTTTTCCCCTGGGCCCTTCGTTCTTTTCAGATGCCCAGATTTCAAATTTGCCGAGATCACATCCAGGAACTTAAGGCATAGGAATCAGCGCTTCCGTTTTTGACTGTAGGTATTATATCGGCTTAGTTAACCTACCTTGTATGATATCGGCTTAGTTATGTAGCACTTCTCTGACAACCTTTTATTTTGGAGAATGTTAATGCTTGAGAATCTGTTATCGTATTGAAGTTAAGGTGGAGTTCGTAGAGTGTAACTTTTACACATGGAATGTAAATATTGGATTGTGCATTTGAGTAGGAGTTTATTATTAACTATGTCCAAGTTTTGTGAAAATTTGGGTTGCCTATTTTAGGGGAGGTTCTGCCGATTTTTCGGTAGAATTTCACCTGAAGTGGGCCCACAGGCTCGTATGTTTCAGGGCGAAACTTGATTCGGGCACGTCACACAAGCTCCGTCAATACAACTTGACCGATAACTCTCTTCATCTAGGGTGTTGTCGTATAAAGCTCCGCCAAGCTTCAATCTCCTTAACGGAGCTTCAATAGTCTTAATGTCATTTTCAGCCTCAGTCAAGATAACGGAGTCAGAGTCATTCTCAATCTCATTAACTCAGGAACATTGCGTTCAACACACAACCTCATAACGCACTTAACATCTTTGACGCAACCTCAACTTTCTTGACGGAACCTCATAAAACACCCTCTCCCTTCTTTGTCAGATTGTGATTACTCTCTCGACACCCATAAATTTAGTCTAGGCATGCATCATGACGAGACAAGCTCTTCATACTGCCAAAAGCTTTGACGCACTGCTAAGTGTTGCACCGCCAAGTTACGCCAAGCCTCAAAAACTCCGCCAAGCCCCGCAAACTTCGTTAAGACTTGATGGAAGCCAAGCTTCGTCTACTTCGTCAATACTCGACGCCATCCGCCAAACAAAGTTAACACACCGCCAAGACAATCTTCTTATCACCAAATCTCCAAGATAATCACGTACAGCCAAAGGCTGGCAAGGAAGCTCAGTCAATATGGGGACTCCGACTATTTAATCATCAAGGCGTCATAGCGTCAAGCCAGCCTGGTGGCAGGGCCAACCCAAGCATGGCGGCCCGTCAAGTTTCAATCAACGTTGCAGTCAGTCTTGATTTAAGGATTTGATCAGCATCATCCCATCTTCGCCAATTCATCACCGTCAACCACGGTGATTGCATATTTGCTCAAGCTGCCCAATTGCAGCAATCATCAATGCAAGTTGCACACAGCGCTAGGCACCAAGCACAACACCAACACCTCTAGCACCATGAATAGCGCACAACGCTAGTCCACAGTGCCAAGCGCAAGCCCTAATCTTCTGGCCATAACTAGCAATCTGCTTTCCATCTTCAATGACGGGCATCTTTGGTTAAGCCACCAGCCATGAACCATCGAGCCTTAGCCTTACAATATTGGAAAACACTTCAAAGCTTTCAGTTGGTTTTAGTAAGCGAGATGAGTTTTCAATCCTTACATTGATTGTCTAAAGTCAAAGCATGCCTTATATGCCCGTATTGCTCACTAGCTATCATAACTTGCAAAATTATATAGCTACTATACTTTTGTGCAGACGCACTTATCATGCTTCAAATACGTACATGGTTTGCTGTACTCTTATGTAGTGCCACGTATATGCAATGTTATACACTTGTCGACTGCTACACTCTTGCCTCTTTGTTTACACTGTGTGACTAGATATGTGCATAAGCGTGTCAGCATGAAATCGCTCCTTGAATTTAGCTGACCTTACTTCATTTTGGAAGTGCATGATAACATATATATAGATACATTTTGAGACTAATTTCTATTACATTTTTAGTACCTTTCTCTCTACATTTTGCTCAGTTATCTCCTTAACAATGTCATTTCTAACTTGTTTTGTGTTTTTAGGTAGTTTTGAGCCAAAAAAATGAAGGCAAGGAGTAATATGCGCAGAAATGGAGAAATGAAGTTTTCCCAGTTCTACTAGGAAAAGGAATCCCAGTCGAAGTAGGAATCCTAATTCAACTAGGAAGGAGCTCGGAAAAATGATGTTCGGAAATGAAGAAATGACAGAGTCCTAGTTGGACTAGGAAACCTGATGATACTAGGAGTCCTGATGCTGTTAGGAGACCTGGTGAGACTAGGAGATGCTATGTCTTGAAGATGACTCAAGATCGTTGAAGAATGTTCTAGAATAATGGAGAATTTCAGCAATCATAGAGATGAGCTTTTGAATTGGATTTTGAGAAGCCTGGCCCGAAGATTGAAGCATGTGACTTGCACATGAGTAGATATTCAAGGCCATCTTCGCCAATCCATGACCCATTATTATTGCTTTTTGCCGTGACATATAGAGGAGATATTCAAGGAATTTCGGCAAATCCATTTTGGGACAGTTTTGGATTTCTATGGAATTTTGGAGAAAAAAATAAAGGAATAAATATTGAATTCGGATTTCTGATTCCATTCTACATACTTGGATGCCGAAATATAGTCTAGGTACAAGGGAAAATGCAATTACAAGGTGACTTGCTCTCTAATTCTCAAGGAATATTTTCATTGGCTGGATGATGTCACAAGTAGATTTCAACCTTGATACCTTAGCTGATAGGAGTATTTTAATGCGACGTTTTAAATGTTATTTCCTCATATAAGAAAGTTTCTATTTTTAGTAATTTTAATAAAAGTTTCTATTTTTAGGAACCATGGAGCAGAAATGAGCTTAAAGAAGAAAGAGAAGCAAGAAAACGTTGGAAATAGCTAAGGCAAGGCACAAGGGCTGCAAAATTGAGCTGAAACGAAGAAATGAAGTTTTACTGGTCCGACCAGAAAATCCTGATCCAACCAGGAAATCCTGTTCAGAATAGGAAACTTTGGCAAATTAAGACTCCTGAGTCAACTAAGAAGCATGATCGGAAAAATAAAGGAAAATGGCAAAAAATGAGGAGTCCTGATTACACTAGGATACCTGGGTGGACTAGGAGAGCCCAAGAACAAGCTCAAAAAGTCCTCTACAAAGGTGATATGGATTGGGAGTCATTTTTGACAAGAAAAGATGGTTAAAAATCAAATTTGGAGTCTGTATTAGACATATACTGATTTTGGCCGAATTTAAAGAATATATCTGGATAATGACATCTCAATTAAATCCTAAATGCATCTAGACATCATCATGGCCAAAGGGAGACTTCTACAAATAATGAAGGAGAATTTCAAGGGATTGCAACAAGAAACTGTCCAAAACAAGTCCAGATTTATTGTCTAGGTTCATTCCTATTTCTTTAGCCGAAAATGAAGAGAAAAATTAGATAAATCCTTGGAAAATTTGGCAATAATATATTTGAAGGATTATGGACTTTATTTTGGAGGCTTTTGCTTGGTTGGATGATACAACATGGCTTATGTGGCATCATTTGATTGGTTGAAGCTGCGTGGAGCAACCAGATAATTCCTAGGAAATTAAAAGAAGATTCATGAAGCCTTGGCCATTCCCTATATATAGCACCACCCCCTTGGACGTTTTACACACCACTTCACCAACCACTTCTCCCATAATTCTACACACCAAAAAATTATCTCCATTCTTTAGTCTTCAGAAGCTCTGCTTCTCAACCAAGGAGGAGAAAAGGTCATGAAATACATCAAGATCCTAGTCGCCATCCACCCTTGTGTCGCCCCTAGAAGATTGCTTGCTTTCAAGGATCTTCCAGTTCTTCGTCTCAAGGATTTGTCATTCATCTTTCACGTTGTATTTCATACTTTCTTTTGTTTTCCTTTGTTTGATTCATAGAGTTATGAATTCTAGTTAATATGACATTAAGGGCAAAGTTTAAAGCCCGTCTCTATGTTTTGAAATAAAATTGTGATTTTTATATGTTGATTTCTATGTTGCTTAATTATGTGAGATTGTTTGATTGATTTTGGATTATAGAAAACTTTTGCATGTTTGTGTTCTTTGGTGGCCAACTTAGGATATATGCATGTGATTAGAGCTATATATAGGTAAACAATTCACCTATAGTTTTGTGACCCTAAATCACAAGTAGTAAATGCTTTGGACAAAAGTCGAAATCAGTTAAGGAGGATTGCAAATAGATGAGCTTTCTCATACTAGGTTGTGCACTTTGGTTGACATCCTTTCTTTGTTCTTCATGCATTGAATGTGTTCTTGAGTAGCTAGCTTTCTAGACTATGATTATGCTCAATAGGATTAATTTAGGTGCTTTCACTTAGATTAATTATTGAAGGAAAGTAAAAAATGGGAAATCGCTTGCTTTTTAACATTTCACATGGTCAACTGCTTTTTCATGACATATAAAATCAACTATAGGAATTGTAATTGGATTTCATTCATATGAATATGGTTCTGATCTTTGTTCCTTGTGTGGACCCTTGTATATGTATTTTTACATTTTTTTTATTTTAATTTTTAATTTTAATTCTAAATCCCCCATTTTCAATTACTAGTTTCTTTTGTATGTAATTTTGTAAATATAATACTTTATACTCATATTAATTCTTTATTTGTTTATGCATTTACAGGTGTACCCTCAATCCCCGGCTTGAACGATTCATACTTATTCTATACTGACAACTACATCTTGCAGGGTTAAATTGCGCGCTTGTCCTTAGCGTACCAATTTTTGGCGCCATTGCCGGGGATTGAAAAATCACTTGTTTTTGTTTATAATTGTTGTATATAAACTGTTTGAAACTTAGTGTAAAATAACTAGGATGTTATTTATGTTGTTGATTACGAGTTTTAATTGTAAGTTGTAAATTGAATGGAATATGTGAAGTCTATTTTGTTAATATTGGCCTAAACCCTTTATTGGTACCTAGTTTAGGTCCCTTAAGGTTGAGGGCGGCCTTTATTAACACTTTTTGAACTGTCTTCACACTTATAACCTTTTTCATCTTAGTAAGTATAGCTTATGTGGAATGATGTCTAGGAATGGGACAATGTTCATGGCGGGTTTTTGAATCCAGAAGTGCTTGCAAATGGGCCTAAACCACTATGTGGGAGTAGTTCATGCCAAAATGGATTTTGTCTCTCGTGTTCGCCCTCCCCCACCTGGCCATTTCAGTAAGGTTGCCCAAAGGATTTGAAAGCGAATTTGTGTCTAGGTGACTATACTTTGGCCGCATGTCCACCTTGATTTACCGCTTGGAATTAGATTCGATATCAACAATATCTATAACAAAAGAAAATGTTGTGATACACTAAGGTATATTGGATAAAACATAGTCTTGAAAAAGGGTAACTGTTTAAGTCCCATTGCACATCGAGACTCCCTGTTCCCATAACTAAGTGTTGGAAATAAATTGAACTCTTATATATATAACACTTGTAAAAATATTTTTCATGTTTTATACTCACTTGTGTACTTAACTTGTGTCTTGTGTGAGAAATTATGTACAATATACTTGTTAATTATACTTGTATTTAGTAATTCATGGTTACTTGTTTTATACTTTGTATTTCTTTTTTAATTATAGTCACTAACTTTATTTAATGTAGGTAATGTCTGGCTCAAAGACGTTAAACTCAAGTGCTGCTTGGGAGATAACCCAATTTAGAAGTAGTTGTGAAGGAGTCTACAAACACAGATTTTCTTTCTCTTTCCCTATTTGTTTTTATTTTTCAATTTTTCTCTTTTGTTTTTATTTTAGTATTTATTTTCGTAAATTCCATCCCTATATGCTTATTTGTTCCATTGCATGCTTATGATTGATTACATTGAGGACAATGCAATATTGAAGTGTAAGGGAAGGGATTTATATTTTTGTCATGAGTCATATATATTGGAAAAAAAAAATTGAAAAAATGTCCCTAGTCCTTGCCGTTCACTATATATAGTGAAGTCATTCTACACACCACAAAATTATGAATCAAAAGCCACAAACACTTCCCCTTCTCTTCCAAGTTTCGGCAATTTCAAGAAAATCCAAGTTCCAGGCCGTGAGCAATCCTCCTCTCCATTCAAGCATCCTTGCCGTGATCCTCATCCATTCCATCACCTTTTGAAGCTTGTTGCGTCCTTGAAGATCAAAAAGCTTCTTACGTCCTTGAAGATGAAAAAGTGTAACCATGAACATCTTTATTTGTTTTTGGTTTTGGATTGTAAACTATTTCGGGTTTATATAAAAATGCGATTTGGTTTTATAATTGCATGCGATTTCTTATGATGATGAAGTGTTGATTTTAGATATGTGATTTTCGAATACGGGAAGCATGTTTTAGGTTTTAAGTTTTTAAATTGAAAAATTGCGTTTTCATTATATGTTTGCATGATTGTTAATTTCGAGCATCAATCCCATCTTTTATGTGTTAATTGATCTTTGGATGCACACTTAATTACTTAGGTATTAAGTGGAAAACCTAATTAATATGGTGCTAGCACCTTAATATGGGATTAATTACTTAGGTGTTAATTATAGGTATTAAGGTGCTAGCGTTCTAGGCTTTGATAATTTAAGTGGAAAACCTATAATTACTTAGGTAAATTAACAATGAGTCTTGCATGCTTGATTAGAGTTCTAACTTGTGTTCATGGCTTGAATTGATCAAACTTCCGATATATTTAATGCATTCAAAGTGTTTTTGTTAGTGATTAGCTACCAATAGTAGTTGCATGATTAATAGGGTTAACTATAGTGCGTTCATCTAGTTAATTTAATTAAGTGAAGTAAAAAGAACTTTGTATGCGTTCATCTTTGTTCTTGATTGATTCTATGCTTTGACATATTTTGATTCATGATTTGATGTTTGAAACCTTGCCAATGTGTTAATAGTAGTTAATTCTATCTAATTTCGTTCCATCCATATAATTCTACTTGATTCTGTGTTTTGATATGTCACATGTATATAATTACTTGTTAAATTAGAAAATAAAAATCCTAAATCCCCTCTACGTGTAATTTTCTTAAATAATGTGTATATTATATAGTTTAGTTTTTCTAACGTTTTATTTTTCAGGAATTAATAAGTCCCTAATCCCCGGTTGAGAACGATCCCTACTTGTTCTTACTACATTGATAAGGTTTTAAATTAAGCACTAACTTTGTGCAGGTCAATACATTGTCAGAAAGCGCATACAGATGCTACACCCATATATAGACGAAGTCTCTAATCCCAAAAGCATGTATAAACTCCATGGTATATATGCTTCCGTCATCCATTAATCCTAAACATTAGCACACTTTTTGAGTAATGGTCATGTGGCAATACCTTTTGAATTCTAGTGTTCTAGAAATATGCATGCCTACACCTCACTTCAATTGGACCACCTAGCTACGTTAGCCAATCACATGTACATATATTGCTCGCTGCACATTTCCATGTACATATTTGATAAGTCATTAGCTTATTTGCCTTTGTCATTATCAAAATTGACATTTATCATTGCCATGCCTTTACTTTTCAGTAAGCCTTAAGTCTGTTTCACAAACAACTTAGGCCAATCAATATCCGCTAATATGCGAATCAAAATATATTAATTTACCATTAATATAAATTACATTACACCCCTGCAATTCACTGCCATTGCTATCCAGTAAATACATTTTACAAGCATTTAACACCAAGGTTCTAAAAATCTCGGTTCCATTCGGATTTTGGCCTAGTCTAATGAGCTAGGCGCTGGATGAAAAACAGCTGCCTAGTCTGCTAGGCGGATCTTGGCCGGGTCTCCCTGGGCGACTAGGCGCTGCTGCAATGTTTTTTTTTTTTTTAAATTCAGATGGGACTATATCAACCATCGAAGCGACGAAGTCGAAGTTCTCCACCTTCTCAAAACCTAAACTCACTCTCACCGAGTCATTGTCGCCGTCCCTCTCTCTCTGCGCGCGGGCTCCGGCACGGCAGCACAGCCTCTCTCCCTCTCTTCGGCACGGCCGCATGACATCTCTCCTTGACTGACTCACTCTCATGAATTTCTGGGTTGAATTGGTAAGTTGAATTTCTGCCTTTCTAGGTTCAATTTTTTCAATCGATCTGTCTGGGTTTTCAGTTGTCTTTCTGGTTTTTCACTTTCAGTTGAAGTCTCGAGCTCTCACTTAACCGGTCTTGCTCTTGCCTCTTGGTTCGATACTTCGATTCATAAATCTTCAAGCCCTGCTAGGTTTTCAGTTGAGTTGTATATTGGATGGGAAGTTGCAATTGAATTTGAATCTGTTTTGGATAATTGGATGGGAAAGAGAGAAAGAGAGAGATATCTTATTCCACTTCCATCAACATGATATCATCTTCATCTTTATATCTAATCCAATCATCTGGCTCTTAGTCCCTCTTACTCTGTACGTGTTGCACGCGAAAGAGAAAGAATAGTTATTAACATTATTCTCAGTTATTAAATAAGTTTCATCAAGATCGAGATAAGCTTTCTTAAGTATTAGAATGATAATTAATGTGTTTTTTTTTTTCTTTTTATGTTTTCACCTTTGATTTATTAAATGGCTACAAGATATATTTTATTTATATAATTATATGTTATAAAAATAAAAATAAAAATAAAAAAACCGCCTAGTCCCCGCCTAGACGCTAGTCCTCGGGCTTCCGCCCGACTAGCGTCTAGTGTTTTTTAGAACCTTGTTTAACACTATTACAAAATTTTCTTGTTAAGGAGGCAAACTGAACACTGTTGTGATCAGTGAAGCATTGGCCATCTATTTCAGTACACTTGCCGAAAGCAATGGAGCGTCATGTTTGGACAACTCCAACATGATTCGGGTACTTATACCAATTCCAACTTTAACCCACTCCAAATCGGCATAAGATAAGTAAAATACTATATCTCAATCCACGCTCTTGCAATTAGAGTCTTTGCCATGCCTTTACATGCTTTTACTACTTTTAAGCATGCCTATAATATATCACACTTGATATTCATTTACATGCTTTTAATAATTTTTAAAGTATGCTTACAATATGTATCAATTATAGTAGCTCACCCACTATGCTTACATACTATTTCCATGCCTTAACATATCTCCATGACCCTTAAGCATGCCTACATGATAGGAGCATTTTAATGCGACGTTTTAATTGTATTTCCCTACATTTTTCTGCGCCATTTCCTTTAAAAATCCTTGTTTTGGAAAGTTTCCATTCTTTGATTGGGAAATTTCCTTATTGTAGAAAGTTTCCATTTTTGTAGTTTTCATTTCTCATTTCTGGCAAGTTGCCATTTTCAGTTTAGGAAAGTTTCTATTTTTCATTTTTAGTAAGTTTCTATTTTCATTTTTAGAAAGTTTCTATTTTAAGTATAGTTTCTATTTTCAGGACCTCCGAGCTAAAAAGTGGAAATGAACACATGAATGGAAAGAGGAGCTTGCGAACATCAAGACGAACGAATATGAGAGAAAACGGCCCACACATTTGAGCAGAAATGAAGAAACAAGCTTTCCTAATCCAATTAGGAAACCCTGCGAAATGGAGGAAGGCTTCCCTAGCAAGTTTCCAACGCAACCATGAAAAAGAAATGGAAAAATAATGTGTTTTGCATTGGAAGATGAGAAAGCTTGAAAATGAAGCAACGAGGCCCAAGAACTCTTTGGATTTTCGGCAAAATGGATCAAGGGCCATCAAAGCCCATGACATTAGGGTTTGTGACGCAAAACCCTAAACCCTAGGGTTGTTTTGCCGTGAAAACCAAAGGAGAGAAGAGAAGGTGGCGTGAAATATCAAGAGAAAATAAAAGATTACGCAAGAGATTTTCTAGGGTGAAGTTTATGGAAAGAAAAGCACCAAATGGCGTCTAGATGCATTCCTAGAAACCCTAAGTATATTTTGGACGAAAATACAAGAAGAAAATCAGAAATTATTCAAGGTATTTCGGCAAGAATATATTAGGGAATCTTCTTGGAGTTTTGTGATTGGTTGGATGACACACTAGGGCTTATTTGGCAATTTCTCATTGGTGGAAGGCATGTGGAATTATTAATTTAATTCCTTGAGAAAATAAACAGAAAATCACGGCTTGGAGGCCAAGCATAGCCGTCCCCTATATATATGCACCACCCTAGACGTCTCAAGCATGATCTCACCACTCCATAATTCAGAAAATTCTCTCTACGCGAAAGCTCTCTCCATCCTCTAGTGCATTCAACGTTTCAAGCAAGGAAGAAGAAGAAGAAGAAGGAGCCGTGAGCATCATCATCCATTCATCACCTTGAAGCTTGCTTTCGAGATTCAAGACTCTATACGTTTTATCCTTCATCCCCATCTTCATCTCACGGTGTAATTCAACCTCTTTCTTTGTAACCTTGTTTGATTTCGTTGGAATTGTTCTAGTTGACATTGATGTTTGAACAAAGTTTTATAATCTAAAATTTTATGATTGATTAAGGATTTTCGATTTCTATATTGTGATTCCAAAGTTGCTTATGTGTGATTGTTCGATTGAATTTGCTTTATAGATAACTTTTGTATTTTAATCTTATGTGGTTGCAAACACTTAGGGTTTTGATATAATTGGTGCTAGGTTTAAGAACATGAAATCGACTTTTCGTTTTGTGTAAACTTGAATCAAAGCAGTAAAGGTTTTGGACAAAAATCGAATTCAATTGAAGAGGATTGCAATTAGGTGAACTTATTCATACTAAGTTGTACACTTGAGTTGATAGCCTTTCCTTGAACTTCTTGCGTTGAACATGTATGATTGACTAGCTTTCTAGGGTTTGATTACATGTTTGATAGGATTAATCTATGTGCTTTCATTTAGATTAATTAGCGTTGAAAAGTAAAATATGGGAAATCGTTTGCTTTCGAATGTTTCACATGATCAACTCCTTTCACATGACTTGGAAGAACAATATGAAGTTAATTCGAATTCAATCATGAACTTGGTTTTAATCTTTGTTTCTTACATATCATTCTTGTATTTGTGTTTTTGTTTATACTTAGTTTCAATTCTTTTTAATTTTCGAAAAACCAAAAACCAAAAACCCCCCCTAATTTCGTGAATAGTGTTTATATGTGTAAATATTATACTTTGTTTTATTTTAATTGTTTATATTGTCTTACATTGACAGGTGTACCCTCAATCCCCGGAATAGAACGATCCCTACTTGCTTATACTACTAATGATAATTGAAGGGTTAAATTATATGCTTGCTTTGAGCGTATCACTACAAAAATACAAAAATGTTATTAGCAACTTTACTATAAGTACATGCTATACACATACCATACTTAAGTCAATTTAATGTGACACTCACTTAAGAAAACTATGCCTTGCTTAGAAGTTTGTGACACTTATGACTTAACTAAAATTTGCTCGGATTATGACTTGCTTGGGTTACGACTCGCTTGGGTATCGAGTATGGCCACGACTTGTTTGGGCCAAGCCCTGCATGCTCGAACAGCGCCAACCCACTCAACTACACCCAACTTGCTTGAACACAACCCAACTCGCTCGTATATATCCAGCATGCTTTAGTTAAGTCCTAATAGTTCACTATGGTTCATACTATTGATGGGGCATTTACCCTCAAATTTTATATGGACACCCATTGCAGTTGCAACTATCTAATATGCATGTTACATGGTCGTAAGATCCAAATAATATTACTTGCTATACTTATTTTTCATTGTTCATACAATTAGCAAACTTTACATGTACTCTATATGTAAGCATAATTTGTCATGCCTCCGGGCACCATACTTTGTCAAACTCTCCCTACAGGAAAAAGACCTAAATAGGTCTAGATGGTCCACGACCAGCCACCATGCGGTAAGACACCACCTCATAATGACAATGACCTCTATGCGGCATTTCAGTCAAGCTTTTCTCCTCCGGGAAAGAGTAAAGGGATTGGTTAACGCAGCCCACAATAGCCATTGATCCGATAGTTAACCCCCAACGTTTGGATATCAAAGATTAGGTTCGCTACCTAACACCCACTGCTTTAATGAAGCTCCCCTCATCAAACAATTTTCCGACCATAAGGAGGTCTATAGCCAGGAGGCGGGAACTAATTGGAAGGCCTAGCAGGGGCCCACCTAAAAGGGCATAAAGCGTTCGCTCAGACAAAATTCTAGATGGACAACGTACTGCACTAATTATGCTCGTTATACGGTACAAAGCCACTCTTTAGTATCAACCCCGCAAGAATATCCTTCTTGACTGGGGACTTCAGGGACTTGTACATACAACCCAGCATAATTAGCAACGGTTGTGCTCATGCCTCAGGGCATCACCTTCAAAATACCCTTTAATGCCTCATGTCATCCTAGAGGTTTAACACTCTTGCCTTCCCGGCAACCCCTAGATTTAATGCTCTTGCCTTTTCGGCAACCCCGAGCTTTAATGCTCTTGCCTTCCCGGCATCATCGAGCCTCATGCTTTTTCCTTCCTGGAAACCCCGAGCTTTACACTCATGTCTCCTCGGCATAATAACATTGAATTCTTGTACCATTTTGGTATCCAACAATCGAATTCTTTTCATGTTCCATTAATACGAGCGAAAACCAAACTAACACATGCAACAACAACCATGAGTCACAAACTCTTGCCTTCACGACACTCATGCAACAACACCTCACGGGCGTAACCTCGTCAACTCGACCTTGTTCGTTTTCATCTGCAATCCATATGCTCATTCTTGGTATACGCACACCACCTTGTGCATTTTTGAAATCATAAACCTACCATCGGTGCCATTCACATATATACATCATCATGTATCATACACCTCAGACATTCATACATTCATACATGCTAACGCATATCGATGCAACTCTCATACGTTGCCCAATATAGCAAGAATTCTACATGCATGTGCTTCTATCTTTGTTTTGCAAGTTAAAGAGTTTCTTCTTGCTTATAGAGTTCGGGACTTGTAGAGGCTGTGCGTCGCCCGAACATCACTTATGCTTGATGACATCATGTTTATAACTCCCCAACTAAGAAGCTTCTCTTACTTAGGGACTTCGGGGACTTGTAGATACCTCTATTAGTATGGAGAAATAACTATGTCACCAAGCATATGTAACCCTGTGGGGGGCCCACAAGCTATGGTGGGAGCCAAACGCGATATGCATCATATAGCCTGATGTCCAAGCTATGCCGTGGTAGTCAGAAGTGCTCAAGAGTTTGCCAGGAAGCCAACTTCCCAACCATGCCAATATGCCTTCACAACATGCTTTGAAGACTAGAAGAAGGACTTCTTGTCCCATATTGAAGAAAATGTAAAGGAGAGTGGCTCCCTTTCTTATAAAAGGGACCACTCTTCCCACTTAGAATCATCCCATTACATCCTCCACATGTTGTACTCAACTTGGGCTGCAAGGCCCAACACATAGTAAAAGATTCAAGTGGATGTAGTCTCTCCCAAAGTGGGAGATGAACCACTATATGTTTTGTGTCTTTTACTCTTTCTCTCTCACTCTTTCTTCTCTAACGTTAACTGGACTCCCGTAGATTCTAACGTTAACAGTCACCTAGAAGCATGTTGTAGGAATTAATGAAATCGGCAACTCAAGCTTGACAATCTTTTGTAACCGAGAAGCATGTGTAGCTAAATAGGGTGGTAGTCTCTAGCTTATTCTTATGGGCAGAACTAGATTGCTTGTGTTTCTTAGCTAGAAATTAAAGCATGATGTTGTGGGTTCAGGTTCTAGAATAATTTAGGCTCATCACACCATAGGCTATTTAGGATCCGGAAGATTTAAATGGTATAAAGGTTGTGTAATTTAGCTTTGCTTTGGAAGAGATTGTTAAATTGTATGACTAGTTGGTTTCTTGGTAGCTTCATCAAAGCAGTAATGAGAAATTTATCAAAGATTGTTGTTATTTGAAAATGGATTACATTATATGCATGAGCAAGGCTAGGTATGAGACCTATGATCCTATTTATTTTATTGATCAAAGTCTCTATTATATTTTAATTTGCTTACTTTATTTTGTGCATTTTAATTTTATTTGCGTAAAAATTAAAATCAACCAGGGCGTTCACTACCACAATTGTTAATACCATCCTCATGATCTTTAGCTTCCAAAGAGCTAAGATTGTGAACTTTGTAAAAAGGTTGACTTTACATGTGTTTTCTAGGTTTCTTTTTTTGTGGTAATGGTAACCTAGCTAGAGTAGAGTTACTCAATCCATTGGATACGATACTCTCACTTTCCCTTTACTAAAACTTAACCTCCTATACTTTGAAGTTGGTAACATCATACAAATTTGCACATATTTTTCATAATCGTGATGCACCCAACACTGACCTGTAAGCAAAAGCAGTCTTGGCAGTGATGATGACTGATACGCTCTGAGGAAGCGCATAATTTAACCTTATAAATATCATTAGTAGCATAAGAAAGTAGGGATCGATCTAATCCGGGGATTGAGGGTACATCTGTCAATGTAGGACAATTAAACAATTAATAAAGACACAAAGTATTTTATTTACAAAAATAAAATAAAGTATATACATAATTACGAAATTAAGGGGGGATTTAGGTTTTGGTTTTTGGAAATAAACTAAGTAAAGAAAACAAAGAAAACTAAAAACATAATTACACGAATGGAATGAGAGAACAAAGATCAAAACCGAAACTATGATCAAATTCGATTAAACCCTAATATTGTTCATCTAAGTCATGAAAAAGGAGTTGATCATGTGAAATATTCGAAAGCAAATAATTTCCCATTTTTTACTTTTCAATGCTAATTAACCTAAGTGAAAGCACAAAGATTAATCCTATCAAACATGTAATCAAGCCCTAGAAAGCTAGTCAATCATGACATGTTTAACGCATGAAACACATACAAAGGCTATCAACTCAAGTGTGCAACTTAGTATGAAAAAGTCCACCTAATTGCAATCCTCTTTAATTAAATTCGGTTTTTGTCCAAAACCTTTCTACTTCGATTCAAGTTACACAAAACAAAAAGTTGATTTCATGTTCTTAAATCTAGCACCATTCATATCAAAACCCTAAGTGTTTCGAACCACATAAGATTAAAATACAAAAGATATCTATAAAGCAAATTTAATTAAGCAAACTCACATAAGCAACTCTTGAATTACAATAATAGAATCTGAAAATTTCATTCAATCATATAAAATTTCAATTAGTACATAACCAACGAATTCAAAACAAGGTTTACAAAGGAGAGGTCGAATTACACCGTGGATGGAAGATGAAGATGGATGATTAACGTTGTGGTCTCTTGAAACTCGAAAGCAAGCTTCAAGGATGGGGATGGATGGTGGTGCTCACGGCTTCTTCTTCTTCCTTTGGCCTTGCTTGAACCCGTGGAGATGACTAGAGGATGGAGAGAGGAAGAGAAAAGCTCACGGCTATGCTAGGTATTTTCTGAATTTTTCTAAAGTGTAAAACGTAAAGGAGAGGACCCCTCAACGTCTAGAATGACATGTATATATAGGAGCACGGCTAGGGTTCACAAAGCAATCAGAAATTTCCACATAGCTTCCACCAATAGGAATTTGGCAAGTAAGCTTTGTGATGTGGTCCAACCAATCATAGAATGACAAGTAAGCCTTGTGATGTGTTCCAACCAATCACAAAATTCCAAATTAATTCCCTAATATATGGTTGCCGAAATTCCTTGAAATTATTCTGATTTTTCTCTTTTATTTCGGCCAAACTTCCTTTAGGGAATGTAGGAATGAACCTAGACACCTTTTTAGCTTTTCTTGGTCTCCACCTTTTTCTTTTTCCTTTTATTTCTCCCTTGAATCTCTCTTGGCGTCATCTTCTTAGGGTTTCTTTGATTTTCACGTTGATTCCCCTTTTTCTCTCTCCATTTACACGGCAATTTCCCAATTAAATCCTCCAAGAATATCTCCAAGACATATCCTTCCTTGTATGGCGTCAATCACCTTTATCTTGATTGATTTTGACGCCAACTTTCTCTCTTCCTCGTAGGTTTTCACGGCAACATGGCTTAGGTCTCCAAAAATATCTCACATGCATCACAAAACCCTAATTCCTTGGGCTTTTATCCATTTGCCGAAAATCCAAGTCATTCTTGAGAGTTCTTGGGCCTCCATGCGCCAGCTTCATGCCATGTCATCATCAAATGTCTTCAATAACCTTATCTCATGCCATGACACATCATTTTGCCGATTTCCTTTCTTGGTTGGCTCAAGAGTCTTGTTTTGGCAGGGTTTCCTCTTCTGAGTGGAGTTTCCTGGTTGAAACAGGAAAGCTTCTTTTCTTCATTTCAGCTCATTTATGCAGCCCTTAGTGGCTTGTCTTTACTCCCTCCAACGTTGGCTAGCTCCTCTTTCCATTTATGAGCTCGTTTCAGCTCATTTATTCCACAGTCCTGAAAATAGAAACTGTTACCAAAAATAGAAACTTTCCTAAAATGAAAAACGGAAACTTTCCTAAACTAAAATGGGAAACTTTCTACAAATGAGAAATAGAAACTACAACACGGAAACTTTCTACAATTAGGAACTTTCCCAATCAAAGAATGAAAACTTTCTTAAACAGGGTTTTAATAAGGAAATAACGCAAGAAATGTAGGGAAAAGCAAGCAAAACGTCGCATTAAAATGCTCCTATCAATGACGACGACGACGACGACGACGATGTGAGAAGTGAGTCGGTGTGGTCCAGGGTGATCTGGATCTTGGCCGGGCCCTACTTGGGGAACCTAACGGCTACAAAGACATGTTAAGGTGATTGAGGTTAAGGTCGGCGTTGGTGCGGTGGAGGAAGAAGCCGCGATGGATGTGGTGGTTCTGAGGTGGAGATTTTTCCAGGAAGTTGCTGAGTCCCAACTCCTGAAGAATAAAACTAAGATGCTAATGCAGCTTCTGGGCTTCTCAAGAATGCGAACATGTGAAGGTTGAGGAGAAAAAGACCAGAATTGAAAAGAAAGATGAGAAAGCGGCACCTGTATTAGCCAAGAAGGAGAAGGACACTAAGAGTGATAAAGTTGGAGAATCTTCTGACTCAACTTGAATATAGGTGTTTTGTGATATCCATATTTGGTGACGGTCATTGTTTATGGGTTCAATGCTGTGTGTCTTTTTAGAGTTTGGTTTTTTTTTTCTTGGTCGGTTAGAGTTTGGTTTGTTGTCAAGAGTCTTTTTTTTTTCATTGAATAAGAAATTTCATAAAGCTCAAGAGCAGGAAACGTACAACTGGAGCAACTAAGATACAAATGACAAAAGGGAAGAATTGTTGTCAAGAGTCTCTCCCTAGAGTTTTTCATATTAGGAGTAAGTTGCAGGTTAGCGAACATTACTTGTTATTTAATAATATTTTTATTGCGCAACAGAGAAAATAGTCTTGACAGCATCCTATATCTCTTTAGCTGTCTCTAGTCCTTCATAATTTTCACATACATCTCTGTGCATAGAATTGAGTAGCCAAGCTTGAACAATACTATCTTCTTATACCCAGGTCTCATAGCCGTCTTCATCTTCTTCCTCTGAAGGTGCCTTTTTCTTGCCAGTGAGATAACCAGGTTTACCTCTACCAGTGATGTTCAATTTGGCATGTTTAGACCAAGAAAATTGGTGCTATCCAATTTTTCAGGAGCAATGGGACCATTATCATTGGATGATAATAGTCCCATAACCTTAGGTGACTTCTCAGATGCCTTCTTGGATGCCTCATTGTCGAGAACCATAATTGCTGTTTTTTTTATCTCTCTCTCTTTTTTATTTTATTTTTTTTCCTCTCTCCTTTTTTTCTTCTAAAGCAGAAGTGGGTCATGCTTTAAAAAACTTAAATCAAGTGGACTCATCAATCACTATGTATTAGTTTAATAATACAATTAAGCAAAGGAACCTAAATGATACCACCAGGCCGAGTTGATACCGTGTACGACACTGATGCTCTCAATTTCAGGAGAACTGATGCAGGCGGGTTGTTGACGTCGAAAGGTCTGGAGGAGAAGCTGTCTTAGTCCTATCTTGAAGCGGTGTAGATTCTCGTTCGGCGTCTAGATTGAGGTTTGGGAAGTTGGGGCGATCTTGATTGTAGTGGTCTAGAGACAGCTACTCCTTGATTGGATTTGAGCAAGCGTACCCAAGGTTGGTTGAGACACTTCTTGGTATTAGTACGAGTACTAGTATGGTCTGGGTAATTTGTATGAGTATGAGTTCTGGGTATTTGGTATGGGTATAATCTGTGTATTGGTATGGGTATAGTCTGGGTACTTGACACGCTAAAAGTAAGCGCGCAATTTAATCCTACAAATTGTAGTTGTTAGTATATAATAAATAGGGATCGTTCTAGCCGGGGATTGAGGGTACACATGTAATTGCATAAACAAATAACGAATTAATAAAAAGTATGAATTATTATTTACAAAAATAAAACAAAGAAAATAAATATATACAAGTAAACATAAATAAGGGGGTTTTAAGATTATAAAATTGAAAATTAAAATAAAGAAATGGGCTAAATACTGGTTACTACCCTGTGGTTTAGGTCCAAAATCAATTCAGTCCCTAGATTTCTAATTTCATCAAAAACACCCTTGTACTTTCAATTTTGATATAATAGATCCAATTCGTTAATATTTGCTATGGGTTCAACTTATAGTTGCATTATTTGATGAAAAACTTTTTATTTGATAGATTTCTAGTAGTGAGACCCACTCCTAAATTGACTATGCATGCCACCTCAACACCACATCATAAAACATAGGCCTTATATGAGTCACGTCAACAAGTTAAATGACTCAATTATCAGAAGACTAACAGATTGGACCTATTAGATCAAAATTGAAACTGTATGGGTGTTTTTGATAAAATTAGAAGTTCAGGGACTGAATTGATTTTCGACCTAAACCACAGGGTAGTACGTAACCTGTATTTAGCCCTAAAGAAAATGTAAAAACACATATACAAGGGTGGAATGCAAGGAACAAAGATCAAAACCACATCCATATCAATGAAATGCAATTACAATTTCTATAGCTGATTTTCTATGTCATGAGAAAGAAGTTGACCATGTGAAACGTTAGTAAGCAAACGATTTCCCATTTTTTACTTTCCTTGAATATTTAATCTAAGTGAAAGCACCTAAATTAAACCTATTGAACATGCAATCATAGTCTAGAAAGCTAGCTCCTCAAGAACACATTCAATGCATGAAGAACAAAGAAAGGATATCAACCAAAGTGCACAACCTAGTATAAAAAAGTTCATCTATTTGCAATCATCCTTAATTGATTTCGACTTTTGTCCAAAGTCTTCACTACTTATGATTTAGGTTCACAAAACTATTAGGTGAATTGTCTACCTAAATCTAGCACCAATTACATGCATATATCCTAAGTTGGCCACCAAAGAACATAAACATACCAAAGTTTTCTGTAATCCAAAATCAATCAAGCAATCTCACATAAGCAACATAGAAATCAACATATAGAATTCGTAACTTTATTTCAAAATATATAAACGGGCTTTAAACTTTTCCCTTAACGTCATGTTAACTAGAATTGATAACTCTATGAATCAAACGAGGGAAAAGAAAAGAAAGTTTGAAATACACCATGAACGATGAATGATAAAGCCTTGAGACGAAGAACTTGAAGATCCTTGAAAGCAAGCAATCTTCTAGGGACGACACAAGGGTGGATGGCGGCTAGGATCTTGATGTATTGCATGACTTCTTCTCCTCCTTGGTTGAGACGTAGAGCTTCTGAAGACTAAAGAATGGAAAGAATTTTTAGTGTTTAGAAAAGAATGGGAGAAGTGGTGTGTAGTGGTGGTGTCAATGATGCTCCTATTTATAGGAGGATGTCCAAGCCTTCTGGATCCTTCTTTTAATTTCTAGGAATTATCTGCTTTCTTCACATAGCTCCAACCAATCAGATAAATCCATGTCAGCATTCTTGTGTCATCCAACTAATGAGAAACCTCCAAAATAACACCTTGATTTAAGGGACATTATTTTTGCATTAATTACATGATTATTTTCTGTTTTATCTCCTCAATTTCAGCTAGGAATGAATGTGGACATCAAGGAATGTATCTGGACCTGTTTTCAACCTTTCTGCTTATTGTAATCCCTTGAAATTCTCTTTCCTTATCTGTCGAAGTCTCCCTTTGGCCATAATCATGTCTAGATCCATTTAGGATTTAATTTTTTTTTTTAGGGCAACGGAAGACTAATCCATTGATAATAAATCATACGACCTCACTCGGTCAAGCATGAAGCGTACAGAACACCCCTCATATTACAATCCAAGCTCATGAAGTGTACTAAATCCAAAAGAAATCCAAAGAAACCTAAAATCCGTACTCCAAGAAGACTAAAATCCTAAAGGAACTGCAGAAAATAAAATACAGAATTTGGAAACAAACTCTCTAACCCTACACTGCCCTAACATGGATCTACTATCTTGAGTATCTTGACTCCTAAGACCCTCATGGTGTACGTCGCAACAAATAACACAGCCACAGCAACACGCTAGAAGCAAAAGTAGGACTAAGAGCAGGACAAACCACCTCCCAAAAGGCCCAAACCAAACTCAACCCAAGTGAGAGAGAAAAGGGGAACTGGACAATCAAGGCCCAGTTCACCGGATTGCAGCCGCAGCCCATAAAGACAAGGGCCCAAAGCCCACTACCGAAACCCTCCGGCCTCATCGCCCAGATTGACCTGGTTTGATCCTTGAGGGAAGCAACCCCCACCCATCACTGCTCCGGCGGCTGACCCCGGCTCTTCACCATCAAAAGAAGTTGGAAGAGACCTCACATTGGGTCTAACCTGGAAGACAACCACACTTGTTGTCGGAGGAACCCGAAAAACCTAACCAGCACCGCCTGCAAGCACCTCCTCCGACCACCCGATCAAAACCTTGCCGCTAAGACAAAAGCCACACACCCCCAGCGCCGAGTCCTTGATCCCACGACCCTTGTTCTGACCAAAACGATCAAAGATCACTGCTTACCAATCTACACCAGAGATTCAAACTAGAAACCTTGACCCTTCGGTTCCAAAGCCATACCACCAAAGCAAAAGCGACCCAAGTAGCAGGTTACCACCCACCCTGCACAACTAGTGAGCACCGATCATAGTTGTCGCCGTCGCCTGCTACGCAACACCAGGATTTGCAGAGAGAAACCCTAGGGAGCGGCTATAGATGCTTAAGTTCAAGAATATGAATTTAGATGTTGGGAAGATGGTTTTCAGTTAAATGTATTGTCAGTTTTCAACTTTGACCAGTTTGGTGCTGACCACGCTCATGGCTTTTATGCATTTAGGATTTAATTGAGATGTCATTATCCAGATATATTCTTGAAATTCGGCCAAAATCAGTTTGTGTCTAATACGAACCCAAAATCTAATTTTTAACCATCTTTTCTTGCCAAAAATGACTCCCAATACATATCACCTTTGTAGAGGACTTTTTGAGCTTGTTCTTGGGCTCTCCTAGTCCACCCAGGTATCCTATTGTCATCAGGACTAGTCCAACGAGGACTTTTCACATGAAATGTTCTTGAACCTTTCGGAATCTTCTTTTGCTTTCCTAGTTCAACTAGGACTCCTTGTGTCATTAGGATTTCTTTTCCTGGCAGGAGTAGGTTTCCTAGTCGGATCAGGAAAATTTCATTTCTTCATTTCAGCTCATTTCTGCAGCCCTCGTGCCTTTCCTCCATCATTTCCAATGTTCCCTTGCTTCTCATGTGCCTTTAAGCTCATTTCTTCTCCATTTTCTCCAAAGTACCTAGAAAATAGAAACTAAATTAAAAATGATTAAGTAAAGGAAATAACTAAGCAAAATATGGGGAGTTAAATATTAAAACGTCGCATTAAAATGCTTCTATCAGTACTTAGTATGGATAGGGATAGCATTGTTTGGGATATTTGTTCTTACTTTAAGAACTTGTTTGGTACCAGTACTGTTTCTAGGCAGCTGAATTTAGGTATGGGTTAGGTCTCAAGAGCGTATTGCTCTGATACCATGATAGATATTGGGTAAACTTGTGCGTTTCTATTCATCTTACACTCAGGTTTATATAGGATTACAGATTGTATACAAAAGGAAAACACTTAACACCTACACTAATCAACCCTATGATTGCAACAGCTCAGCAATAGATTTGCCATGAGATGATCATCTTGTGTTCCTCTCATATTTATAGTTTTTGTTGCTTATTCCATGTATTTCAACCCAATAATGGCTTTTGTACTCATTTTCTTCTTGACACAATAATGAATAAATTGTCTATTCTTCCTCTGAAAGTGTTCCATCTGTCTGGAGATGTGGGGGGATAGTAGTAGGGAGTACATTACTAGACTGCAGTTCTCACTCTGCACTGTTTGTAGGAATAAATGATGGATACTAATACACAAGATTTTTGTGCTTTTAGATCTTATCAAAAGTTTTATATTAACGAACCTCTTATACCTAGCAAAACTATCAAATTTATGAATTTATACAATGTGTTCTTACATAACAACTGAGAATACATAATAATTAATTGTCCGTGAGTCAAATTAAAGACAGACTGTCTGCTTACACACTTCTACTACAAGACCAGACTAGGTATAGGGTTTTTGTCCATTTACCCAATTTCTAGGGATTTTTTTCCCACTTACCCCATTAAGTTTTTTTAATTCTCTCTTACCCAAAACACTCTAAGGGGGTCTTCCCTAATACCCCATTAAGATTCTTTTTTTAATACCATTTTACCCTCACTCCTTTGTTCCTTAGAGAGAGAGAGAGAGAGAGAGAGAGAATGCAAGAGAGAGAAACTATAGGAGACTTCGCTAGAGTCGGTCACCGGTTGCCAGATTCCGGCCAAATTTCGCTGCATTCAGAACACCGGCCGCTGCCTATTGGATTTTTCTAAAAACCTCACCGGAGATCCCCAAAGAGGTCGTCGGAGATTTCATAAGTCACCGGAAAGGTTTATTGCCCCAATAAATGTCTATTGCTCCCCATTGCCCCCCAATAGCGTCTATTGCCCACAATAGACGTCTATTGCCCCATGATAGATGTCTATTGGGGGCAATAGACCTCTATTGGCCCCCAATAGAGGGGCAATAAACTTCTATTAGGGGTCTATTGGCCCCCAATAGAGGGGCAATAAACCTCTATTGCCCCCTAATAAAAGTTTATTGCCCTCCAATAGAACTTTCGGTAGTTGGAATGAGAACTAATTTTCCTAAAATTAAACAAATAAAACTTTGATTAAAGAAACAAATGAAGAGAATATATCAATTTAAAAACGTCTATTGCCCTCCAATAGATGTCTATTGCTTCCAAAAAATGATCTGGGCACCCATGTCCTCTTCTCCCATTTTTTCGGCTACAGAACCAGGACCGGAAGTGGTCTTCAAGCGAGGCAGGGGTGTAGATCAACGCGGAGGAGAGAGAGGAGAGAGAGAGGGCACGGGGGCGAGGTAGCTCCGACCGGTGAGAGAGAGTGCAGATGCCGGCGACGTTGGGGGGAGAGAGGGGAGAGAGAGAGAGAGTGTATATCGGCAAGGAGGAGAGAGAGAGAGATGGCGCGGAGGTGAGGTAGCTCAGACCGATGAGAGAGAGAGTACAAATGCCGACGACTTTGGGGAGAGAGAGAGGGCACAGGGGCGAGGTAGCTCCTACTGGTGAGAGAGAGAGTACAGATGCCGGCGACGTTGGGGAGAGAGAGACCGATCGATCTGTCTAGAAAGAGGATAGTCATTTTACTTTAGATTGGGTCAGTGAGAATAAAAATCTGTTTATGGAGTAAGTAAGATAATTTTTGTTCATTTTGGTGCTTTGAGTCAACAACCCCTAGGTAAATACATTCCTTCATGACTCCCAAATTTTTCGAACAGGGTCTCGAACATTATCACTGATTCAAGAGATTTTATACTATAAACTTATCCCCAAGTACGTTGACAGTAAACGAGATACATATCCCTTGTTTCACCATTCGGTGCACTTTATTTATAAAATCACACTCCCTCTATTTTAAACAATATTAACCAAATATTGGTTTTTGATTCTGTTCCGTTTCAAAAACAATTCAAAATTCTGAATGAAGGAAGCATGATTAGAAGAAGAGATGTCATGTATTAAGAATAGGCTACTTCTCCCCAGTCAGCATTGCCTTTAACATAGCTTCATTTATACCATCATCATATGCAAAGAAGTGCCCAGCACCTGGTAACTCATGGTAGTCAATCCATGGAAGCTTTCCCACAATAAAGCGTTGAAGTTCAAGTGGAACAAGCCTATCGTCATCACCATGCCACAGATGGACGGACCCTTCATTGTTGGGAAATGGGTTCTCGATTTCCATAGGGTCAAACTCCCAACTCCCAAATCCAATCATCAGGTCACGATGGATCGACTCGTATACCCCTTGCTGCTTTCCGTGTGACTGCAGCAAAAACAAATTAATAATATCGTCACAATTTGGTTGCAAGAGACCTACTCTTTCACTATAATTTAGTGCAGCAAAGAACATGATACGGATAACATGAGTGAAGTCCTGCATCCATTTAGATAACTTGATACAAATGGATGAATATGTATGTATAGATAAATTTTTCGGTAAAACATTCTTTGTCAGATTGACAGATTAATCAACATGAAGATATACTTGCATGTATCAAACATCGAAGCAGAGGACTTTCAAGATAAGGCATTAATCTTAACAATCTAAACTTACAAGTTATTTTTACCTACCATATTGCTACTAGATTAATGCGCCAAGAAGATTAACTTTTCAATGTACCCAGCTACTACATGTTATTATGTGTTACGCATTATGTAAATACCTACAGAAACCCCATATAACCTCTTGATTTAAAGCAAGCAAGTCAGGAAGAACAATTTGAGCATTCATTTGAGTTGTCGACTCTGTTCTCTTCCATGCGAATGTAAGTTAAAGTTATATCACTATAACTCGGCAAATGCAATTAGATTATGCCTACAAATTAGTAGTATTAGAACAGCTGACGTGAGTACTTCCTCAATATCCGTACAGCTTTAACTAGTAGAGCTCTCCCAGCTAGGATAGCAAGTGCTAATACAAACCCTTGTATGCTCAGGGGCTTCAAACTGCGGTACAATAGTTACAAACATATGCACTTATAAATTGTCAATGGAAACTGCATGGTATTGTAGATAAGTGCAGTAGTGTCTTACAATTCTAAAGATGCTTCAGGTTGTGTTATTCTTATTACGTGCTAATAAAAATCTGAAACATATACCAAATAATAAAACGTACCCTGTTAGTTTGTATGCCAGAAGCCTGCATCTTCCTAAGTATTTCCAAGTCCTGACTGGAGAAAATCTCTGGTCTACTAACTATAGCGCTTGATGAAGGAAATAATTTCTGAGTGTTCCACCAGTATGTTAGCCATGGTATATGGTGAGCAACTCGAAGTGCCCATTGATCCCCGGGGGGTTGTTTATAGTAGGCATCCGTAGACAAGTTGGCAGGAAAGCCTGGCCACCAGTAGTTGACAACAGGAGCATACAGTGTAGCTCCAGCTAGCCTATCAGGGTCGCAAACATCCAACTTTAGACAAATTCAATATTCAAGTAACATCTTGGGTCGTCTTGGGTACCTTGATGTATGTCATACCCTTATTTTTTTTTTTTTTTTTTTACTTTTAGTAAATTAATATAGTGGAAACCTACTAAACTGGTCAACAGGTTACCCAATTAAATATCGACATGTGTCATTTTTAAAAATAAAATTTACCATATTAACAACACACACTTTCTTGATATGTAATATTGTTAAAAATCATGTAACAAGTATTGTCAAAATAATAAATTACACATAGTTGAACTACAATTACGGCTTATGACAACAGTTGTTGTGGTTCTTGTAATTGAGTGGTCAAAAATGTAAATATCATATTTGGACAACTTTTATCAAATTTAGAACCTTGATTATCAAGTGGAGAAGCTCCTTACAATACTAAGTTTTTACATATCTTTTGGTCTAATTTTAATTTTACCATGTTCACAACACAAATGTTGTCGGAATTGTAAAATGGTTGGTATTCTTGTAAATGGTATAGTTTTTGAAGTAATTACTACAATCAGAACAAAAGTTACCGCTTTTACACCAATAGTTGCGAGTTATGGTCAAATATGTAGTCATTGAGTAATTATTCCATTAATGATAAAAATATAACGATTTACCCCTTTGACAACAAATTTGTTGTTGCACTTATTAAATTGTCCATAAATTAGTACATTAGTTTAGGTTGAGTAATTACTATAAATAGGACAAAAGTTACCGCTTTTACATCAATTTTTGTGATTGGGGTAAAATGTATAGCTATTGTAGTAATCATTTCATTAATGATAAAAACATAAAGATTTACCACTCTGACAACAAATTTGTTGTCATACTTGTTAAATTGTCCATAAATTAGTACATTAGTTTAGGTGGAGTAATTACTATAATTAGAACAAAACTTTTCATTTTTTTGTCAATTGTTGGAATTTGTGGTAAATTACGTCGATTAAGAGTAATTACTAATTCGATGATGGACATTACGCAAGGGAGAACTTTATTACACAAATGAGGACGGGTAAAGCTGTGGACATTAACATTTCTCATACATGTTCTATTTTATATAATATTTACTACTCTGAGGACTCATGTAACCACTTTGAGGACACATGTGGTAATTAGAAAAAAAAAATCCTCATTAAAGTAAATAAGGTCTTCGTTAGAGTAAAGTTGGTTCTCATTTGAGTAATTAAGTCCTAAAAGTGGTAATTGTAATAGGTTCTCATTAGGGTAAAGTAGATTCTCATTTGAGTAAATAAGTCCTAAAGTAGGTTCTCATTTGACTACATTTAAAACAAATATTATTTTTTTTTTCACTAATTGTTGTGGTTGTCATAAAATGCATGTAAAAAGAATTATATTTGGTTAAGGAAAGTACTAATGATATAATTAATTGGTAATCAAGACTAGTACTTAACTAATACTAATTTTGCAAACTTAGGTTAGAAGTTTTGTTTTTAATAAGGAAAAAACATAATTTTCAATTGTGTAATTGTCGATTAATAACAAGCATTAATCAAACATTAATTCACTAATAATAAAATTAATTAGTAATATAGACTATTTAACTAATAGTAATTCGGTGAACTTAGGATAGAAGGTTCTTTTAATTTTTTTTGAAAAAGGAAAAATCATAATTGTCAATTGTCAATTGATAATTAAATATTAATTGGCTTTATTGTTTTCAATTCAATTAGTAGTTTGTGTTAACATTTTTGCTTATTGGAAATGAGTAGCATAATTAGAAAGGCTAAGGGCTAAACAAGTTACCAATTTGTTAAATATTTTGAACCATTGGATATATTACTAATCCAATTGTCTAAAATATTTAACAAAATGAGGGTATGGCAAACACCAAGGTACCCAAGAATTCTCCAACATCTTGTATCCAACTTTAAATAACAAACAACATCAAACACCTACTCTAAATGAAAGTCTAATTCTGGGAAAAGTAGTTCATGCATTGCGCAGCCTTCTAGCAAGCATTATTATTTTCAAACTTTCTCTTGAAGGGTTCCATACTAATACGTCTAACCAGCATTCTAATAGGTCCAACTAGAATTCCTGGAGATGACAGGTATGTTTGAAAGATTAGACTGCGAGCATCATGCAGCACGATAGTTGTAATTTCTGGATTTTCTTTTCTTTTTTTCTCTCCTCTTTTCTTCTTAATCACATACTATTTCTCTAAAGATTTCCATTTCATTCAAAGTATCTTGAGTTCTAGACATATTGCAAAGGAAAAAGCCCGTCAATCTGTAATCCCATATATAATTTTTATCTTGATATGTATGAGGCATGTACTGAAAGGTTACCTATGAGGGATGTACTGAAGACAGCTCCAGATAACCTGTCCACCCATAGAATTTCCAACTACATAAAATTTGGATCCGAATCTGAGCTGGTCAGCAAGCTCTTCTATATCTAAAGCCAAACTCTTCACTGTTCGCTTAGGATCTGGATCACTTTCACCATAGCCTGGTCTGTCAAAAGACACAATGTGTACCCCTAACTCTTCGATAACTTCCTGAAAGAGATATCAAATATGAAGTCAAAATAAACCAATGTAACAACCTTTGGAACAAATTTTAAACTCAAATGGAGACTAGGAAATTAAGAAACAATCAAGTACGGGTGTGGTTTTGGTTGCAATCACTGCATCATGTCTGGAAGAACCAAAGCCATGAACAAAGATAATCTTATATCTGGCCACTTGTTTTGACACACCATGCTCCTTGTAGGCCAAATATCTTCCATCTCTTAGCTTTATTCTAGGAGCTGTGATGGGTGGGCCGCCGGGGGATCCGCAGATCTTCGGAGGGGGCGGTTGGGTGGCCTGATAAGCCCATGCCAGCAATCCAACCAACAACAAAAATGCGACTCTCCTAAACATCCTGATTCCTTACCCCTGACAAGCCATGCATATGTATTATCATCAAGTTATTGTTGAGATATACTACTCGACATTCAAAATTTCCAGAATTACCAGAAAACAGGACATTCCAAACAGTGAAGTAAGGGATATAACACAGCAAAACCACTTGCAAATTAGAGAATGTTTTGGTTTCTCCAGCAGATAACAAATGTACGTAAAATTACTGAATAGTGAGCATCATCGAATAATAATTTCTATACCTTAGCAAATGAAGATTCTAACAGGAATTTTGTACGGATTAAATTAATTTATAGGCTCTCTATGTAAACAATCAAATACAAGATAGATCAACAAATTCCTCCTACATTCTGTGTTCAGTTTTGCAACGAAATTAATGGTAGCAATACATGATTGCATTCATGACGAGTCCAAGAAATCAGTCACTATGCAGAAGCAAGCGTCGACCAATAATCATTTATAAGACAAAGCACGATGTTTAGCTTAGTAAGCCACAGGTTTCATGATTGCCACAGAGAGAGAGAGAGAGAGAGAGAGAGAGAGAGAGAATACCGCCAAAGCTCACAAGCTGATGTTTTGTTTTCGTGATGACTCTTGTGCTGCTCACATTCTCATTTATATGATTTTAGTTTTCATTGCAGCAGAAGTAGCGATAAGTAACGATTCTGGTACAGGGATTATTCTGCCCACGCGGTGGCCTCCCTTGCCAATCGGGGGGGGGGGGGGGGGGGGGGGGGGGGGGGGGGGGGGGCGGGTCCTCAGCGATGGGACGATAGGCCACCACCTGATGGTCCATCATGTTCTCACATGTGATGGTCTCCCTTGCCCACCGTAGTTGCATGAATGAGCTCTGCGCTCTTTTTGGTTTCTGAGTTCGATGCTTTCTTTGTGTAGAGAGCAGAATGAAGGAATGTTTAGTTTTTATTTGATTTGGGCTGGGCAGCGCTAATTTTATATTGACTAAAAATTAAAAATATAGCTATAGTTAGTTGTTCTGCTCCGGTAAAAGTAAAATTTCTAGATAAATTAATTTGAACGATGGAAGATTTGAGTTTTAATTAAATTCTCTTTTTTTTTTTCTAGCTAAATATAACTAGAGAATTTAGCAAAATTTAAATTTTATTTACGTATTTTGTTGGAGTACAATTTCACCCTAAAATTAGTTGTTTTTTTTTTTTGATAGTAAATTACGTCAGTCTTTATTGAAATTGAAAGATTACAACGATACCGTGCCAAAAGGCATAAATACATAAATGAACTAAACAATGCGAAAAGAAATGCTGCAAAAATAGCATCTGAAATACAAAGAATTAAAAATGCAAGAGCAGTAGTGTCGAAACGCAGCGCTGATTTTACACTACGGATTGCAGCCGTGTAGTAAATAGAGTAGTTGGTGGTTTGACTACCCATGAAACTCTAACGCACAGATTGACCAAAACCAATTTGGCGCTGGAATGAAGGCACTCTCCCACCTAAAAATTGAAGCCGGTCAAGGGTGTCAGAACATGGCCATGTTGGCAGACGATCTTTCACGAACAAATACCATAAACCTAAGTCCCAATAAATCCAATACTAGTAACGAGCAGGCCCCAGTCCATTCCGAATGTTGAACAACATCCAAACAAACGAAGTGGGTCGGAAACCAAGCCCAACAACAAAATTGGGCCAAAAGCCAAACCCAACATTGAGTTGGGTTGAAGTCTAATTCCATGACCCACCCAGATCCCAAATCCGAATTTCTTGCCCGGTCCCAAACCAGATACTTGTGGTGCACCACCGAGTTTCACTGCCGGCAAGACAAATCCGGCACCACCGCTGCCTCATTCGCATCTTCATCACAACCACTACGCTACAACCAAAGCACAACTAGGCAGTTGAGATCCAAAAGAAGGACCGCGTTCAGAGCCTTCCAAAACCACAGATACGGTGCCCCCGAAGAACGTCTGATAGGACCCGCCCCGAATTTCACCCAGAAATCTGAAGTGGCCCTGCGGGGCCCACCTTAGAAGAAATTCTACCAAAAAATTTAGCGGAACTTCCCCTAAAATGGACTACCCAAAACCTGTAGAAAGCATATTCACACTTCTAAATCACCCATCCTTATTCTCCTGGAGCCACCCTGCTCCCCAAAACAACATCATCCAAAATCACAAAACACAAAACTCAACTTAATAACATTAATTCCACAGGTAATCAGAGCAATTATAATAGAAGGGTAAATGAGGAAAACCTAATTCAAAGACAAACGCGAAAGCCATGTTGTTGACTATGCCTCAACTCCATGTACGCCCGACCCCAACTAATTCGCCTGCAAATTGGGCATTTGAAACTTAAGGGCGTAGGGGAAAGTATTGAAAACACGTTAGTGTGACTGGACAAAAATAAACAATTTTAAACAAAAGGGGTTTTATACTTTCCCACATTTATTTCTCTAAGAAAAACTCCCGATGCATGCTATGTTTAAGGAAAACAAAACAAAAGAAGTTCTGTACAAGAAAAACCGACTAGCCCCGCTAGTCACAAACTAGATGAAAAGGTTGAAACTCCGGTATTCAAGAAAATAAGACCAGCCCCGCTGGTTAAACGGAAAACGAACTAGCCCCGCTAGTCAAAAGTAGTAAAGTGAGTAGGTGAAGACGATAGCCATACCAGTGAGCCTCCCAGGCTCGGGTGATAGCCTCCCAGGCTAAAATACTCCCATTACTCCCGTAATATATCCATACGCCACTAAGTGTAGCGATAGGATACCGGGCTACATAATTACTGTCACAGAGACAGTAACCTGCACTACAAAGGCGGAGGGCTACGGTGATCCCATCACCGCGCCACAAAGGCGGAAGATCAATGCTAGCAATGATAATAGTCACCCAAAGTATGGCAACAGAAAATCCGAAAACTAAGTAAATCTATAAATACATAAGGCTTCCCCATCTCTCGTAAAAGAATTTCCAATGACGTGTTCCACACGCCAAGATAAACTCAAATTCAAAAGTGAATAAAAGAAAATAAGCATAGTCCAATGACGTGACCCCGCACGCCATAAAATCTTCAAATAATCAAATATCCAAAACCATTCCTGAAATTAACCATATGCTCGGGAAATTAATACGATAAACAAATTATAACCTCGGAACCAATTAAATAAAAGCATGCATCATTCTTTGAAAAATAAAAGTCCACTCACAGTACTATTCCGACGATCACGTATACGAGTTCCTTCATCGAGCAATAGCTCGATACGTCGTCCTGTATACAATTATATTCCGTGAATAATTCTTCAACAATTTAATACGATTCCTAAAATCAATTCCTCATAATTACATCTCCCATTCTCCTCGGATTCAGCCCAAATTATACCACTAATATCAATTCGTCAATTAAAAGGTTCCAAGGTAGAACCAAGAGATATCCTATGGTCGGATTCTCGTAATTCGATAATCGAAACCCTAAACTTCAAAATTCATAATTAATTCCAAGCTTCTCCAAAAATTACCAAACTTCACATACAAGCTCCACACAATTTATAGGATTTAATGGGATAAAAACCGGAATTAAAACGCTGCCCTACACGCCTCCACGCGCCACCACCGTGGGTGGCGCGTGGGGCTCATGCGCCGATGGCCACCACCTCCAATGGTCACCAAATTTCAACCACAGCTTCGCCTTATCATTCTAAGAATTTTTCATAACTACGACTAAGCTCGATTCCAAGCTTAAGGGGTCGAAATTAGCTCGCAACCGTATGGGGTTCCTCGTCGTCGTTCCGTCGTAATCCGGCACAATCGTCGATACCCACTGTCATGGGTCGAACCAGCATGAAGAGGACATCACGAATTGGGTGGTAGAACGGCCGGAAATGGCCGGAAAACGAGAACGCCAGAAATGGCTAAACCCGTTCTTCTCGCCACCTTGCTGCACCTCCCACGGCCCAAAATAGTGCCACCAAGCTGCCACCAACATGAAGAGGATGAAGAGACGAGTTCATAGCCACAGACGGCACCCCAATCGGTCGCCGGACGAGGGAGAAACCGTCGGCCAAAGACGACGGGTCGAAGAGGAAAAGAGAGAACCTGAGAGGAGAGAGAGAGTCGGTTTGGGGGGGGGGGGGTAGATTTCTGAAAACCTACCATGGTAACTTCTCATATATATAGGAAGTTACCGTGAACAGTAAAATTACCTTTTCGTTTATAACTTTTGCATACGAACTCCGATTTTAGCGTACCACATATGCACGCGCTCGGTTTAACGTCCTCTACAACTTACATGAAGGAAGTTTTCTCAAATTTTGGCCCGATCAAAAAGTCAACTTTTAGGGCCACTAGAATACCGAATTAAGGTAAAAAGTGAGAGTAGTTATCGTTTACCGTCCCAATGACTAGTAAACGGGTAAGTGAAGATACGGGATGTTACAACGTCGCCACCGTAAATCGCAGCACCATCACTGTCAGCCTAGTGTCGACGCCAGTAGCCGACAGATATCAGTCCGTCCACTATAGCAGAACCTTCATCAGAACTTGTCCACACTAACAACGGGCACAACAAATCAACAGCCCCAGTAAGAGGAAACAGAAAGAAGAAAAGCAGGCCAAGACCTAATAAAACCTGCAGAGTTATTAAATTTAACTTTCATTAATTTGGACATGTTGTTAGAGGGGTAAATTGTCTCAAGATCAATTAAATTTCAAAATTAATTTTAAATAACTACTCTGTTAAAGATGCTTTAAATAAACTATCAATTCATTGACACATTCGCCAACGCACTTTTTTCTTTTAGCTTTTTTGTTTTTCAATTGAAAATAAGAGAAGTAGCTAAGTGGTGGGGATATTATACACTTCTATTTATATTTTGTTGTGAAATATAAAATTGGGAGAAAGTGTTTGGAGGCACAGAGAATTTTTTTTTTTTCATTCATTATATAGAGGTATGTTTAAGAATGGAGGATTCGAGAGAGATTGATGAGAGAATTGTGTGTTTCATTATTGAGAATAGGAGCCCTATATATAGGGATTACAAAGTATATGTTCTAATAGTACAAGGAAAACTATTCCAAATAGGACTAGGAATTCTAGAACATTCTCTCCTATTACAATCATGGAACTAATCCTAGTTTGATTAGGCACACATAAGTCGATTTTCTTCAACACTCCCCCTTGTACCACTCAAACTTGGTGGTGACACTTCATCCGTTGCCTCTCTAAAAACCTTGCTTGAGTGAAAAACCCTATGGGACAAACACAAGCTCGAGGAGGAGAAAACGAGTATAACATATCCTTCACTTTTCAAGATTGAACATGTAGACATCATAACTCCCCCTGATGTCGATATCTCCCCCTGATTGCTATAATCTTGGGAGTTCGGATAACTTTGTCAATCCGATGCTCTTCACATGTTTCTCGAAGGTGGATTTAGGTAACGACTTAGTGAATAAGTCCGCTACATTATCCTCTGATTGGATTTGATTCACTTCAATTTTTAGAAGTGATTGTTGTTGCTGATTATAAAAGAACTTAGGCTATATATGCTTGGTGTTGTCGCCTTTGATGAAACCTAACTTCATTTGCTCAATCCAGGCTACATTATCCTCATAAATGCATGTAGGTTTATCCGTGGTAGACTTCAAACCACAACTTCCTTGAATATGTCTAATTATAGACCTTAGCCATATACATTCACGCACAGCTTTATGTAGAGCAATAATCTCTGCATGATTTGAGGAAGCAGCAACAAGGGGCTGTTTTGTAGACCTCCAAGATATCGCAGTGCTTCCCATGGTAAAGACATAACCCGTTTGGGAGCGACCTTTGTGAGGGCCAGAGAGGTACCTTGCATTAGCAAAACCCATCAAAACATCATTGTCATTTGATGGAGGGGAGGAGGAGGCGCTGGCTACCATGGACACCGGCTTGGCCGGTGGCTACTCCATTAACGGCGACAACTTGACATATGGGGTCCGATCCCAATTTTCTGTCATTCCTTTTCTCTCTGTAGGGATAAAATAGGCTCATATCAATCGTACCTCTTGAGTATCGAAAGATTGTCTTTACACCAATCCAATAGCAGCGTGTTGGCGCAGAACTATGTCGAGCTAACAAGTTTACTGCGAATGAGATGTCCGATCTTGTACATTGAGCTAAGTACATTAATGCGCCTATTATACTTAAAAAAGGCACTTTAGCCTCTAATACTCTTCGTCCTCATCCTTTGGACGAAATGGATCTTTTCCGGGCTCAAGAGTACGGCCAATCATGGGAGTACTCACAAGCTTTGTTTTATCTTCATTAAAGCGGCTTAGAATTTTATGAGTATATGCAGACTAATGGATCAAAATCCCATCACTACGGTGCTTGAGTTCTAAACCGAGACAAAACCGTGTTTTTCCAAGATCTTTCATCTCAAATTCGGATTTCAAGTACTTAGCAATTTCCTTCAAGGATAAAATATTGTTTACTCCCTATACTTATAGGGTTTCATCGTTTTAGTCCCTGACCTTCGAATTTCACGTAAAAAGTCCTTGAACTTTCAATGTCCTCCCAATTGGTCTCTGCCATCAAAATTTTCTGTTAAAGTTGCCGAAAATGTCTATTATGCCTTCACTTACTTTAAAAAAAAAAAAAAAAATTTCTCTCACTCTTTTATTTCTTTTTTTCATTTCACCTCTTGAAGGTCTGTGGATTGGAACCATCTTGATGAGGAGATGAACAGAAGGAGGCGAGAGAGCCAAAAGAAGAAAAGATAAAAAGAAAAAAAAAGAAAAAAAAGGGAGGAAGAGAAATATATATATATTAAGTAAATGAGGGTATAATAGACTGTTTAGGGGAAGATAACGGAGTTTTTGACGGATGCTTGACGGCAGGGACCAATTGGGAGAAAATTGGGAGTTCAGGGACTTTTTAGGTGAAATTCGAAGGTCAGGGACTGAAACGATGAAACCCTATAAGTATAGGGAGTAAACAGTATTTAACCCTTCCTTCAACTCATCTAGAGTTCCAATTAGGTTCATATCATCGACATAAACTGCTACAATTGCGAATCTGGAACTTGTTCTTTTAATGAACACGCACTTGCATATTTCATTATTAATATATCCCTTCCCAATCAAGTAGTCACTTAGACGGTTATACCACATCTGTCTGGATTGTTTTAATCCATATAATGAGCGTTTTAATCTTATTGAAAACGTGCTCCATGGTTTAGAGCCACTTGATTTGGGTAATTGAAGTCCATCTGGGACCTTCATATATATCTGAATCTAGATCCCCATAGAGATATGTTGTAACCACATCCATAAGCTGCATGTCAAGTTTTTCGGAAACTATCAAACTGACAAGGTAGTGGAATGTTATAATGTCCATTACGGGAGAGTATGTCTCCTCGTAGTCGATTCCAGGGTGTTGCGAGAAACCATGCACCACGAGGCGGGCTTTATATCTAACCACCTCATTTTTCTCATTACGCTTTCTAACAAAGACCCATTTATGGCCAACATATTTTACATCTGGGGGTGTCTGCGTTATAGGCCCAAATACCTGTCTCTTTGCTAGTAAATCTAATTCAGCCTGAATCGCATCTTTCTATTTAGGCCAATCCACTCTTCGTTGACATTCCTCGGCAGAGCGAGGTTCTATCATCATATTCTATAATTCCTTTTGAAACATGACATGCAAATGCCTCATCAATTGCAATAGAATTTCTATCCATCATCTCATGTACACTAGTGTAATTCATGGAGATCTCCCTATACTCTGGAATTGGTTCTGACCTTGGAGCGTCCCCCAATGATGTCTCTTGGACATAACCATAATCCGGAATGTTCTCATGAGATAGATTATTCACATAGATGATTAATGGATTATTTTGTGCCAAACTCGTTTTTTTTCTTGGGCGAGAATCCCCCAAACCTATGGGCCTCCCGAGCTTCCTGGCAGGAGCCTTGGGCCAACCACAACATCACCATGAGAGGGGACGTTGGCGCCATGCTTAGGTGCCCTTGAGATGGCGTCATATCCTCTAAGTTTAGGGACATCAATCCTTGCAAGCACGTTTGCAGTAGGTATATGTGATCTCGTCACTTTAGCGATATTGGAAAAAGCATCAGGCATCGATTCTGCTACGTTATGAAGATCGAGAATTCTCCACACTTCAATTTCGGACTGTGTGGTTCGGGGATCAAGATGAGACAGAGTGGGGACAGACCACGACAATTCCTGTCGTTCCTGTTGAACATTTATGTTCTTATCTCTCCCTAACAACGGGAAGACTGTCTCATCAAAGTGACAATCCGCAAATCTAGCGGTAAAGAGATCGCCTGTCAAGGGTTCTAAGTAGTGGACAATAGTTGGAGAGTCATATCCAACATAAATGCCTAATGATTGTTGAGGACCCATTTTGGTGCACTGTGGCGGCGCAATTGGCACATAAACTGCACACCCAAATATGTGTAAGTGTGAGACATCAGGCTCATACCCAGTCACCATCTGGGACTCAGAAAAGGGTTGAGTGGCTGTGAGCCTCAAACGAATAAGCACAGCTGCATGCAATATTGCATAGCCCAAGCAGAAATAGGGAGATTGGCGCGCATAACCAATGCTCTAGCAACCATTTGTAGTCGTTTAATGGCAACTTTTGTGAGACCATTTTGAGTGTGAACATGAGGAACTGGATGTTCAACTTCAATCCCAATGGACATGCAATAATCATCAAAAGTTTTTAATGTAAACTTTCCAGCATTGTCTAGTCTTATAGACTTAATAGGATGATCAGGGTGGTGAGCCCTTAACTTAATAATTTCGGCTAGGAGTTTAGCAAATGCAGCGTTTTTTGTGGACAATAGCATGACATGTGACCATCGTGTCGATGCATCAACCAACACCATAAAATATCTAAATGGTCCACAAGGTGGTTGAATAGGTCCACAAATATCACCTTGGATTCATTGCAAGAATGGTATATTTTCTTTAGTGTCCATTGCATAGGATGATGTCGATCCTAATTTTGCTAAAGAGCAGGCTTTGTAGAACGAATGATGGGCTTTAGAAACAACTAATGAGGATTTTGGTTGAGCCATGAAGTCACAATGGACTTTAGAAGGAGGAATTGCAGTCAAAGGAGCATAGGTGGCGTCAAAGCCACCCTTGGGCCACAGGGGGACAACGGCGCCAACCTTGGATGGCTGGTTTTGTAGGGGAACGGCTCCTTGAGGCACAGTGGCTCCTCCTTGGTCCAAATTCTAATTTTTACTTCTTTTCGTTCTAAATAATGGATGTCCGTGTGAAGTCTTTAATATAAGAATCATCATATCACGACCTAGATCTCCCAAATTGTCATGCCAAAGCCTATATGTGTCGGAATCCCATAAATCATCTCTCATAACATGATTGGATTCAATTATTCGAATAGTGGTTGGATACAACCCACTAGATCGACACATAAGTTTCTCTAAGACTCTTTTATGTCCGTAGTCATTAGAGGTGATGCAAAGGAACTCCTGTCCATTCTCACAATGTGTTTCCACATGAAAACCATTAGCTCTTATATCTTTGAAGCTCAATAGGGTTCTTCCAGCCCTAGGAGCATAAAGAGTTTCGATGACATTTATATTTGTGCCATTTGGCAACATAAACTGGGCTGGTCCTCTACCATGAATCAATTGAGATGATCCAGCCATTGTAGTCACAGAAGATCGAGTAGGCGTCATCCATAGGAAAAGTTGCCTATTTCGAAGAATAGTATGTGTGGTTGCACTATCCACGAGACATTCTAGCTCTCCGGGGAACATACTGAAAAATAATAAAGTTCAAAATTAAAATATGTCCAAGACATTGAATAAAATAAATCGAGACTTTATTTAAAAATAGCCAATGATTACATCAAACTTTCTTGACCAAAATCTAATTCAAAATAAAAATCAAATTTTAAATAAATCGTAGTCACTCAATCCGTTCAGTAACTCCAATTTGGTTGTGACCAGGTAAGGTAAGGTGAGATTTTGGTGGAGCATTGCTCACTTTTAAAACCGTTCTCTCAGTTCAAACCTGTTTTAGACATCACAATTACTCTTGGATGAGCCTAGTGAGAAAGAGTTAATACAATAAGCCATTTTATTGATTTAAGGCATAATTGCCATTACATAATTCTTGGAAAATAAAAGACTATTCTAGATAAAAAAATCTGCAGCATTTTGTCTACATCACCAAATTTAAAGTCTTTTTGAACTCGATGTCTTGATCACCATGATGCGGCTACCTTCTTAGGTACATTGCAAATTCAGGTCCATTGATCAGACGTTCCATATCAGAAATAGACACCATAAAGAGGATTCTCCCTTGATTGAGGCGCATTGGCGCAATGTACATGGTCCCTAGGACCTGTGGCATTGGAGAATGATAACCATGGCCAACGTTGGCTCCATGGCTTCCAACCCTTTGTTCCTCAAAGTCACGCCTCCTATGGTCATGTGATTGTCGCCTTGGGCGATTACCTTGAGCATTTTGATCGTAAGGATTACGACGTTGATGGCGACTTTCTCTAGCCATAGGACGATGCTCTTGATGGCTATCTTGAAGCCTATCAATTTCTCCTTTCACAAGTTCGTTGCCATGTCTTTCAGCAGTGGCCATAGCTTCCATAAACTGTTGAAAAATTGTGATCCGTCTTGCATTCACATGAGTCCAGAATAAATCAGAGGACCTCATAGCATAGATGGGGAAGGTATTGAGGGTTTTCTCAATCAATTAGTCTTCTGTGATCATCTTCCCACAGAGATGCATCATTGCTCTGATGCGGAGAGCTTCCAAATAAAATTGCATGACTGTGTCAAATTGAGAGAAGCAAAGATCATTCCATTCTACTTCTATATTCAGAAGGATGGAGTCATGAATATTGCCATAACGTTCACGAAGCACTTGCCAAAGCTTTATAGCGCTATCCTCATTTATGAACTCAAACGGAGGTCATTATCCATGTGACGTTTCATGAACGTGAGTGCCCTGGAATTATAGGTCTCAGTTTGACAGTCTGGAGCTGTTTTTGTAGGACAAAGCTCTTAGATTGTATGCAATAAATCACGGGCAATAAGGTGGATCTCGACATCAACGACCCATATTAAGTACCTTTTGCATAATCCAATGGAACAAAATCGAGTTTGTTCGTGTTTAACATCCTGAAAGATGAAACAAGAACAAGTTAGTTTTCGAATCAATGCTTCCACAAAAACTAATAATAAGATTTACGAGCTATGCTACCAAGAAATCGATTTCCAAGAATTTTTTTATTAGACCGAAATAATGATGTTTAGAAGGTCATAAATTGATGCTTACGGACGCTCTTAGTCCGAAGCTTACGAACACTCTTAGTCCATAATATTTCGATGCTCACAAACACTCTTAGTTCGTTTACGAACACTCTTAGTTCGTATAGCGTGAATCCCCATGATTCCGCTTTTTAAAGAATCGAACCCACGTTATAAGAGAGGTGGGATGTAGAAGAAGGGAGGTTGCAAGTCTCTGAGAAAAAGAAGAAGGAATTTTAATTTAAAACTTATATGTTGATTTGGAGCTTGAAATCTTGAAACTTGAATCCTTGAAGTTTTGGAAACGATGTAGGTTGGGTTGATGGGGAACCTTAGATGGCTCGGTGATGCTTGATTTGGAGGAACTGTGTGGTGGTGGAGTGTGGCCAAGAGGATATCCGACAGGGATGGCCGGCTGGGCTAGCAACTTTGCTGGTGTCGGAAGAGAGGTGTTGCAGGGGCAACGGACTGCTATGTGGAGCTGCAGGGGGCAACGGACGCATGGTATGTGAGGTGGACTAGGTGCAAGCAAAGTTCACGGTGGAGGATTTGGTTGTTGTAGTTAGGGCTCGTGCTGATAATGTATTTAAGAATAGAGGATTCGAGAGAGATTGATGAGAGAATTGTGTGTTTCATTATTGACAATATGTGCCCCATATATAGGGATTACAAAGTATATGTTCTAATAGTACAAGGAAAATTATTCCAAATAGGACTAGGAATTCTAGAACATTCTCTTCTATTACAATCATGGAACTATCCTAGTTTGCGTAGGCACACATAAGTCGATTTCCTTCAACAAGGTACGCTTTACTGTAGATAAACCATCTTTCTACAGATTTTGGGTCTTATAATTATAAGTATGCCCTTATAACTATTTACTAGGGTAGCCAAATTAATAAAAGTATTTACAACATTCTCCTTAGATATTCAATGTGAATAATGTTGCCTCTACTATGCACTTCTAAGTTGCCTCGTTGAAAAATTTTGCCAAGTAATAAAAACCTTGTGATAACAAAAACAATTAGGATCGAAGGAGAAAAGAACAGCAACTGCATGAGTGTGGAGTAGTCGCATCAAAACCTCAGAGGTAGGTGAAGTTGTCCAATCTAGATCAGAAGTAGATAGTATGTGTACTGGAGATTGATGCATTAGAGTTGCTACACAAAACCTTAACAGCTAAAGCTAATGGGACAAACTCATGGTCGAAGGGATAGATAAGCAAATGCATATAGGTCGCATCAAAGAATCTTCAAGATCGATGTAGTAGAATAGAGTGACTATGCCAAAGATATGCCTCATTAAAACCTTGCCACATAACAAATCCAGTGGGACAAAATAAACCTGGACGAAGGACAAATGAGTACGCCATGGTCAACTGATCATGCTTCAGGATACTCCCTCTGATATCGTCGACTCCTTTTGAAAAATACATACTAGGTAACTTAGACAATCTAAGTAAACTAATAACTTGAACATGCTTCTTGAATGTAGACTTTGGCAGTGACTTGTTGAAGGGTTGTGCAAAATTGTTTTTAGATCAGATATGCTTAACTTCAATCTTATGTTGCTCTTGTTGCTGTTGATTGGAGAATTTTGGTGTAATATGTTTGTTGATGTTTCCTTTGATGAAACCTATCTTCATTTGCTTGACGCAAGCGACATTATCCTTGTAGATAATTGTCGGTTCCTTAGTGGTGGAAGCAGTCCGCACGTGCTTCGAACATGCTTTGTAACGACTCTCAACTATATACATCCGTGAACTGCTTCGTGAAGAGCTCAACATGATTCAAAGTGGTAGTAACAATGGTTTGTATCATACACCTCCAAGATATTAATGTATTCCTAATCATAGACAAAATCAGTTATAGAATGTGCCTTATTTGAGTTTGATTATAACCTATATCACATCCAATAAAGCAAGCATCATCTAGAGGATGAAGAGGCTTTGATTGCTTTGATCCATTCCTTGATGCGTAAGGATAAACCTAAATCCGTCATACCTGTAAGGTAGCGAAAAATGTCTTTATGCCATTCAATAGCAACATGTTGGTGCATATATAGCTATATCTAGCTAACAAGTTTACAACAAGTGAGATGTCTGGTCTAGTGCATTGAGTCAAGTACAACAATGCACCTATTACACTTAGATATGAGACTTCTGACACTAATATATCTTTGTTATCATCTGTAGAATGAAACATGTCATTCTTAGGATCTAGACTACAAACAATCAGGGGTGTGCTTGAAGGCTTCGCTTTATCCTCTTTATAGTGCCTTAACAACTTCTGGATATTATTCTATTTATTGACCAAAATTTCATCTGCAAGGGGCTTTAGCTCCAGGCCGAGACAGCATTTTGTTCTCCCAAGATCTTTCATGTCAAATTCGAACCTCAGGTGCTTGATGGTTTCTTTAATCTCTTTAGGAACGCCAATCAGATTCATGTCATCGAGATAAACTACCACAATAACAAACCCAAAACTTGTTTTCTTAATAAGTACACATGGACATAATTCATTATTCACGTAAATATTCACTTAGACGGTTATACCACATTTATCTAGATTGTTTCAATCTATATAGTGAACAACTCAAATAGTCCATCAAAAAATAACTCTGATCAAGATCCTCATAGATAAGTTATAGCCACACCCATAAGCTGCATATTCAGATTTTTAGACACTACCAAACTAATAAGGCAGCGGAATGTTATAACGTCCATTATGGGAGCATATGTCTTTTCGTAACCTACCCCAGGGCGTTGAAGAATATCCTTGCATCATTAGATGAGCCTTGTATCTCACAATTTCATTCTTCATATTAAACTTCTTTAAAGTTACCCATTTAGATCCTAGAAGTTTAAAGCTGTGAGCTTCTTAAAAATCTCTCTTTAATAAATGATCATTAGGAACACATAATCTAGTACCCAAAGCTAAAGTTCCATGATCTCTTACTATATATTTCCTAAACCCTCACACCATTACTTACATGCATCCGTCCTCAATTGCACTAGTGAAGGATCATGCTTACCCAATGACAAGACACGGCCCGAATTTCACCTTGAAATCCGATGTGGCCATGTGGGTCCCATCTTAGGAATAACTCTATCAAAAATTTGATAGAGTCACCCTTAAAATGGACTACCCAAAACCTGTAGAAATACATTCACACTTTTAATAAACATCCTTATTCTTCTGGAGCCATGCTGCTCCCCAAATAACAACAACTCTACAATTAACCACTGAAATCCGAACAACACAACATAATCCAAAAACACAAATGTAACTCCCAAACTTTACATCATTTGTCCCACAGGTTATTATAGCAATCTAAAAGAGAAAAAGAATTCAAAATACAAGTAAGTTTAGAGATTAACCTACAATATGAAAACAACAGCAGCAAATGCTATGCCCCGAATCCTACTATGCCGAACCAGCTACTCTGCAGACTGGGCAAATGAAATCGAAGGGCTCAGGGGAAAGTACATAAGATTGAAACTCCGATACTCAACAACCAAGTAAAAAGATTGAAACTCCGATACTCAACAAAATAAGAGCAGCCCCGCTGGTTAAACAAGATCGATCTAGTCCAACTAGTCAAGTAACAGAAGGATATGGGGAAGAAAATATCACCATGCAATGAAGGTAGCCTCCTAGGCTCGGGTCAGAGCCTCCCAGGCTCTATGCTCAACTCACCCACAAACACATAGTAAGCAGGGAGGAGTACTAATAATGCTCGACTACACCCACGTGAGGAGGAGAACTAAATAAATCGACCCATGGTGAAGAAAACAATAGAAAACCGACAACAAGTAAAGCTTCCCCAAAATCTCGTAAATGAACACACGAGTACGATTCTCAATTGTACTCGGAAAATCTCAAGATAAACAAATAAATCACGACGTGTCCCATACGCCAAAGGAATACTCACAAATCCATCAACAAAACATAAGTCGAAAATAATAATTATAAATCGGAGATAAATCATCGGAACTCAAAATCACACAAAATAGTAATACAAAATTCACTTCCGAAAATGTAACCGAAATGAATCATAATCAATCTCCGAAAATTATCATTGAAAGTGAAAATCACGAGATAACCTGAAGTCAATTTATTCCAAACTCAATATATGCTCAAGTTATAATAGAATGGCAAATACTTAAATCAATAATTAGGGAAAAATAACCGCATGCATCACTTAAAATCAAAAGTCCACTCACAGTATACTGCTAACATGGTATCCAAGCGTAAGGACTCTCATCGAACAATGAGTCGGTACCTCGTCCTATACACAATTATATTCGGTAAACAACAATTCAACAAATAAATACGATTCTAAAACGAAACCCAAAAACCCCTCGTAAACCAATATCTCCATTTCTTTCCGAATTCAACCCAAACTTTACAACTAATATCAATCCGTCGATTAGAGTATTCCATAGCGGAAACAAGGGAAATCCTAAGGTCGGATTCCCGTAAATCAACATTCGAAACTCCAAACTTCGGAAATTCACAATTGATATCAAACTTCTCCAAATTTCACCAAAATCACATATTCAAGATCTACAACAATTATAGGATTTAACTAGCTAAAAATCAAAGCCAGAAACCTACCTTTCGCGCCACCGGCCACCACCTCAATAGGCCACCAAATTTCATGTACAACATCATCTCAACATTTCCAATAACTTTTTCAACTGTGACAAAGCCAGAAAATACCTTGAAGTGGCCGGAAATCAAGTAAACCCGAAAAGCTCCGATTTGCACAGTGAAATCTTCCAGCCGTGATTTCTCCCTCCGCACTTCAATTCATTCCAAGAGATTTGAGGAGCATGAAGGTTGGTTCAAGGCACTTCCAAAAAACCTAGTTTGGTCGCCTGTGGTGGCCGGAATTGAGAGAAACCGGCATTGGCCTCAAAATTACTACAATCGGGTTTTTGAGTTTATTGGGTGGTTTTCCGACCAAATCGCCACCAGCCACCTCAGCAAGCTTCAAGGGGAGGAGGAGACGAAGCCACCCACGCCCATGGCACTCTATCAGGTAGCCTGGAGGCAGAGATACGCCAGAGAGAAAGAGAGAGAGAGTTGTAGAGGAGAGAGAGAGAGAGTGAGAGAGAGAGAGAGAGAGAGAGAGAGAGAGCGTGCGTGCGGGAGAGAGGGGAGAGAGAGAGAGAGAAATAGGAGTTACCGAGCTTTTACTGTTTAAATTTATTCCATTTACCCCAAACAGTCACTTTACTATTTCGCTTTTAACTTCCACATACGAACTCTGATTTTTATGTACCACATATGCATGCACTCGGTTTAACGTCCTCTACGACTTTCATGAATAAAAATTTCTCAAAAACTGATCCGAACAAAAAGTCAACTTTTAGAGCCACTAAATTTAATTATCGAAACAAAGTAAAAATTGAAAGTAATTGTCGTTTACAGTCTAGATGACTAGTACTAAACTGCTAAATTTAGGTTCGGGACGTAACAACCAATCAATCAACATGCGTCCTACATGAAAACTGGCTAGTAATGCAGTACACAAGAGTGGTAAACGTTTTCAACTCAAGTAACAATAGCGTTTTCAACTCAAGTAACAATAGCAAGTGATGCATGTGGATAACTGCTAGATAACTAAGACTATCTACAACCACATTAGGTTTTCCAGAATTATAACCAATGGTGGAATCATAGTCCATAATCAACGGTTCATTTCTTCCTAGACAGCTGGACCCATACAAATAATGCGTAATCTTAAGTACAAAGACAAATACAGCAAATTCCACGTTGCGACAAAGCTGCATCAATCCACAATGCGACATTGTAGAGAAATATCTTGTAATGGTTCTTTAATTCTTGAATTCACAACAATTGGTTGGAAAGGTCAAGACTGGAGCAGGGGTTAAATGGTTCTTTAATTCTTGAAAACTTGTTCACACTATTTAGATCACTCCGATTTAACAGAGAATCACTCCGATTTAACACATTCTCTGTTAAGTGAGATTCAGAAGACTCATCCATATGAGTCAGGCCAGAGAAACTCCTAACCTCCATGATACATTTAGGTCTCTCCCATCTAACAACTGCTACCAACTTTTACAAGTTCAACATAAATTTCATTAATTTAAATCACATGTCCCCAACAATGGCAGAACCAACTTGAGACCTGGTGGGTCACATGCCATACCTCATTTTATATTTTCTTCTCTCTAAAACATCTAAGAATCTTGTCTAGTGTTATGTAGTTGGCCATAGAGGCATAGATTTGATTGAAGCTCGCAACATTTGTGGTTTTCTTTTATTTTTTGGACATTCATTCATTTGATAACAATGATTGTACGACATCCTATTTATTCCTCTGACAAGAAAGTTTTTTTATTTTTTTATTTTTTTTAATGCGAAAAGACTATAAGTTAACATAGAGGGAAGCCTTGGGGGCATCCACTATTTACAGAGTCAAAGAGTAGAGCTCTAGAAACCTCGGCCGGATACCTATCTATCCAAGTGGTGCCATCATAGTTGTATTACTAATTTCTCCCAAGTATTTTGACTAATTGCCACACCAGATATAGTAATGTTATTGTTCTGGCTTGCTTATTTTGGCTTAACGAATTTATAAGACATCATTTAGGTTATTTTTAATTTTTTTTTTTGGAAGTTTTGGTATTTCAGCTTGTGAAGGCCCCCTGTGAGATTGAATTCTCTACCACTGTGCGTCACTTTGTCCAACAAGACTAAATTAGCAAGAAATTTTCTTGCTTGTCCCCCAAATAAGTATGTAGCTCACTTTTTGGGGTGTTTTGCATGCGCACGCTCACTTTGTGACCAGCAAGTCACCAATAGAAACAATTTGTTATTGTTTGCAGACCCCTAACTAGAGTTTTAAGAGAGATTGAACCGCAAATCTATGTTTATTATATAACTGTCTTTTCACACTGATTAGTATATGGGGAAGAGTCGCCAGGTGGTTTAGACTTCTATTCATACCTCCCAAATTAGCATTTGGACCTCTTTCAATTTCAATTCCTATAATACCATTTGAAAGAAACAAGAAAAATAGCCAGAATCCTACCCAACCACAACCTCATCTCCAGGTCTATTTCTCCCTCAATCTCTTTGTTTCTCTTTCTCTCTTCTTGCATATAATTAAATTGCCAGAGTAACCGAGTACACCATTAATATTATATCCATTCATGATCAAATTCTTTCATGATAAACAATCAATAAAGTTTTATTATAAATATGGTTCAATTGATTGCTTAGAATCAATCAGTTACAAGAGAAAAAAGGAGAAAAAAAAAACCAACAACAATCTTTACGTGAGTAATAGTACCGGTGAGATAGGAAAGAGAATTAAGTGAGATAGGAAAGAGAATTAAAATTATGTCTTTAGATAAAGGATGGAAGGAGACTAGTGGGATGATTAGAACTGTGATGATGAAGATGAAGGTGGGAGAATGAGAGTACAGTGAACTTGTGAAGGTTAAGAAGAAAGCATAGAAGCTAGTATACGGCTGGGGTTTTTTTTTTTTTCCCCCTTCTTCCTATTTTTTTTCAGAGGGCATTACAGGAATAAAAATTGTTCAAAAATTGTGGGAGGTCTAGATGCAAATTTGAGAGATATGAATAGAAGCATTCAATACGAAAGGGAAAAGAAGAAAAATACTGCGGGCCAAATTAAATTGCACTTACTCTTCTAGAAGATTATTACAGCTCTCATTCAACAAACAAGACGCCGTGGTTGGCTGACCTCATAAATTAGCCAATACTGGTAGTTGGAGTACCGACTGCAAGAATCTATCTTAATCATATGAATACTAGTTGAAATGTTGGTATACTGGTCTTAAATGTGTCGAAACGTGACACAAGAAAATGACGATGTTGGGTTGGCAGAAAGGTTTCATGGTTGCTTCATTTGATGATTCTTGTAAACTTTTCTCTTGTTAAAAAGGTACGAGATGCCGAGTATTCTCATACTTTGGAGAAGCACACTGTTTTTGATCTAGTAGTTCAATTGAGTCAATTAGTGGCAGTTCAAACATTTCCCAACTATATTCCCAACACTCCCCATAGATGACTGCTGATTGGATGATATAGCACAAAGGCTTTGATGGATACAATAATATGCAACAAGATCTCCTTTTTTATGGATACAATATATGCAACAAAACATGAATACAACATATCAAACTGAACTATTCTTATAACTAATAAAGCTAATTATGTACTTGCAACCCTAATGCGCAATCGTGAGCCACATTCCCAATATTCATGATACCTTGGCATTGTTGGTTGGGAGATCTTTGCGAAGCCAGTAATTTACAAGAATAGAGTCCAGAATAATCTGTAACAATAATTTTGTCAGTTAGAAAGTAAGAAATAAGAAAACAAGACACAGATGAATGGATGTAAGAAATACCTGATTTAAATGTGCTGCAACGCAAGGAAGAACAAGTAAACCAGATTCATCACCAAGTGCACCACCTAGTTGGTCCACCACAGCCACCATTACAGGCAGTGTTTTCTGTTAAAACCATGCCAATGCGTTATGCCGTTATACCCAAGTAATTTATCTAAGAAAAGCCCTACTGTTGTAAATATTAATGTGGCTATTCATGTAATAGCAATTAGTGTTGCGTGATATACGCCAATTAAGATTGATTGGTGATTAACAAAATATAATTAGAGATTGATTGATTATAATCAGACGAATGATTGATGTAATCGTTAAATAGTTACCTTTCGTAAACCTGAGGTACTCCTATATAAACCTCATTGTGAGATGAATAAAATCACTCCATTTCTCATACTTCATTCTTGGTGTCTAAACTCTCCCTCTCTCAAATTCTTTTACTATCATTTTACAACACGTTATCAGCACGAAGCTCTAACCCAAGCCATAGCCAGAGAAAAAAAAACCCCCTGCTGTAGCCTGTTTGCACACCCCGAAACCTCTTGATCGGGACCTCAGATCAAAATATTTCCTTCATGAAAGTTGTTCATCTCTGCCTCTTCTATCTGCCCTCCAAATTTCAGCCTTATTGGAGTCGTTTTGAGACCTGTACACCATTCGAAGTGGGAGCTGTCCAGAAAAGGCGAATAGCTCTTGGATTGGCTGAGAAGACAACCTTCTCAGTTCTGCACATATAAACTGAAGATTCATCAGCTCTTCATCAAGTAATGTTTCCAAATTCTAATTTTAATTCATGTTTTCAAACTTGATTATATGAACAATCACCATGATGCATGAACCCCCAAATTTACTTTATTAATTTATTTGGTTGATACATATATATCTGTCATATATATTTGTTCATGTTTTTGGATTTGATTGACATATACCATGACACATTGACATGTAGGATTCCTATTTAATATTACTATAATGCCAGAAGCGTTTATTCAAATCATTAATTGCCATAATAATGTGCATCATTTCCTGTTAATGCCGTATATTACGCTCATCACCATTATGATTTCATTATTGACTTTATGATATTTATTTACTTCATTACAATTTCTTAATGTTGTACATTAAGTTTATTGTCATAATGATTATGTAATATTTATGGGGTTAATGAAGCGTTAATGCCAGAAGCATTTAAAGAAGAAAAAAGACAGGTTAATGGTGAATATTAAATGAGGCTGAGTCAGAAGCTCAAATCAAGCCCAAAGTCACAACAACAAATCAGAGCCAGAAGCTCAGGCCCAAGTTGCAAGGCCAGAATAGAAGCTCACTACATGTTGCCATGACAAAAGTTATGAATCTTCTCAAACTAGGCTCATCCAGTTGGATGCGATGTCTAGGCAAGGTTCAGATGAGGCCGTGTACTTAAGTGAGCCTCGCTCCACCTAAACCTCATCCTTCCTTACCTGGTCGTATTCAATTGGAGTTACCGAAAGGGTTGAGTAATAACTTTTCATTCCTTGGCAGACCAGTTTGAGCCCAGTAGGCCCACTCTCCCTCTGCAGGACCTAGCAGCCCAGCAGGCCTCACATACTCTTTGACTTACGCATGAAAGCCCGGGTCACAAGCTCGCAGACTAAGCCCGATAGGCTTCACTATCAAGCCCACTCCTTCTTTGGTCCAGCAGAATCAAAAATAAAAGGAAAAATGATTTCATATTGTAAATAGATTCACCATATTTAATATGTGTAATTAATTGCCAGAAGCATTTATTCACATAATTGTGTGATAATTAATCTGTTAAATTAGTAGCATGCAATTAATATCTCAATTGATTTGTGATTTTTATTTATCCAAATTTGTGAGATTATTTCAATTTTCTCAATTCAATATTATTATGTTACTTGTCTAAATTTTCGCACTAGAATATATGTGTAGAAAATGCAGGTACCTAATGAACTAGAAGTTCTAAATGAACCAGTAGTTCATACATAAATCGAATTTATAGTTTCGATAATGCCATTTAAGAAACTTGAAGTTTCCTTCATAAATTCATCACACATGATAAAACCAGTAGATTTTACATGTCTAATCCGATTTTTCATACCATGTTATAGAACCTGAAGTTCTCATTACTTGCTTATGGACGATATTACCCAAAGCACTAATATTATTTGTTCCTTTCATATAAGAAATGTCAAATCTCAACATATTTGACTTTGTTGCTTTGGAGGTTTCCGGAAGAAACTATCTAAAGTGGACTCAAAATGTGAAAATTCATCTGACTACAAAGAAGATGAGATCAACAATCGATACTCATGACAATGTCGTCACTGATGCTTTTAAGGCAAGTGCCATAATGTTCATAAAGAAACATAAGAAGAAAGCACTCCAAATTGAGTATCCGATGAAGAGGATCCACAGACTCTTTGGGTCGCTCTGGAAGAGCACTTTCACCATCAGATGACCATTTCTTACTTGAAGCAAGACATGATTAGCAAGATATTGAACAAGCCCATCTGCCCAAAAGAATACAAGGAGAGTCACTTTATTAATTCTCAGAATTGATCACTATCTTGTTGCTCACTGAAATGAACAACAACCTCCTGTTGAGGAATGATCAAGCCAAGCCCATCGGTACCTGAGCAGCACTTTTGCTTGAAGGAATTGATGTTGCTCATCGCAAACCTAATCTCGAAAGGAGAGATTGTGACCGTGGAAGGGACAAAGAGTCTGATCTTTTTAGACAAGTAAAGAGAGGTGGGCCCATAAATGGCCCATATAACCGGCCCAAAACATGGCCCCATGTTATAGTGCCCCTGCCTAACAAGCCAAAGTGGAAAGGAACACTGGTTCGGCCCGCCGCCACCAAAATTAGCATGATCTTTGTTATCGATATGGAGGAATTAACTGCTGGTCTCGCACCTGCTGTGCGATAGCCGAAGCAGTAGATGAGTATTACGCCAGTCGCGGAACTCGAAATACCAACTTTATTGACGGGTAATTTTCTATTGATTCCACACTAGAGATCATGGATTTTCAGGCAGTTACTGAACATACCGAGGATTAAAACTCGAAGACATGGGTACAATTGGTCCCTTGTGCCATATTTTCATCTTAATGAATGAAACATCTTCGGATTATTTTTGGTGATTTATGTTTTCAATCATTTTGGATTATGAAAATGTGGTTATGTTCGAATGTATTTAATTCAATAAACTTATTTATACATGTGATCCATTGAATTAAATAAATGAATAGACATATTCTGTGGGGAAGTTTGTTGTCTGGTTAAAAGTGCTATTACACACACCATACTCCCAGATCGGAGATGTTTTTCAAACTTATTGTCTATTCATACCTCTGTGACAACCGTATCAGGCCAATCCAACCTGATAGAGGGTTATGGCAAAACCCACAGTATGTTGTCCAATGGTACTGAACCTACCATTAATGAGGCCTTATAATCTCCACGTTCCAGAAGAACGTTATTGAGTGTTAAGGATATTCGAACCAACAGTTACCACGTTGAAACCACTGAGAAAAATGAGTGGAATAGCTTTGCATAACCTCTGAGTGTGCGGCCAGAAGCGTACATTGGAGAAATTGAAATCTGTTAGCTAGAAGCTAACTAATTCAAGCAACTACTTGCTATGGCATGACCGTTTGGGACACCCAGGTCAAAGTATGATGCACGTATCCTCAACTCATCGCAGGTGCATCCCCTTCTGAATAAGGGTCTGTATATAATGACACACTATGCCATACCGTTAAGAATATTTAATACTAGACCATCATATGCAAAGACTAGTACATACACCACCATTTTTCTGCACAGAATGCAAGGGAAATTTGTGGACATATCCAACCACCATGTGGACCAGTTAAATATTAATGGTTTTGGTTGATGTATCGACAAAGTGATCACATGTACACTATTGTCCACAAGAAAACGCTGCTTTTGCTAAACTCTCGCCCAGATCATGAAATTGAGGGTTCACCACTCGGATTATCCCATAAAGTCCATAAGACTTGATAATACCGGAGAGTTTACATCGAAGTCTTTCGATGATTATTGCATATCCTTTGGGATTGATGCTGAACATTTAGTTCCCTATGTTCACACCCAAGATGGTCTCGCAGATATAATCTTGGTAATGCGCACCAAGCTTCTAATTTCTGCATGGAGCTATGCAATCTTGCATGCAGCTACGTTGGTCCCGTTGAGGCCCACTGCTACCAACCTTACTCTGCGTTACAGCTGGTGACTGGGTACGAACCTGATGTTTCGCACTTACACGCATTTGGGTATGCAGTCCTCGTGCCAATTGTGCCGTCACAACGTACAAACTTGGGTCCTCAACAAAGGATGGGCATACATGTCGATTATGAATCCCATCCATTATGTGCTCTTTCGAGCCCTTGACAGGCGATCTCTTTACCGCTAGATTTGCGGATTGTCACTTTGATGAGACAGTCTTCCCGCCGTTAGGGGGAGATAAGAACGTTACTGTTCCTGATGAACGACGTGGAATACGTGGAATGTCCCCACTATGTCTCATCTTGATCCCCGAACCGTACAATGTGATAATGAAGTGCGGAGAATTCTAGATCTACAGAGTGTAGCCCAAAATATGCCAGACGCTTTCTCTGATCTAGCTAAAGTGACGAGATCATATATACCTGCTGCAAATGTGCCTGCAAGGATAGACGTCCCTGTAGGATGTGTCGTCCCAGATGGACGAGGTACGACCATGGCGGCTAACCAGTCATATGTCTCTGCCCTGAAGTGAGGTAGACTATTAGGTTCGAATGATTCTTTTCCCTAGAAGAGGGTAAACTTGGCACAAACGAATCCTCTTGACATCGCAATCTCAAAACCGATCCATCTCATGAGATAAATCCGGATTGTGGGTCTGTCCTAGAAGAGACGATGTTGGGGGACGCTCCAACATTTGAACCCACTCCCGAGAATAGAGAAACTCGGTAAATTTAGTGAGATTTGGAATCGGGTTGAGATTATCATCGATGATATATTAGTATTTGCGGTGGCCACCGAAACTATAATATGCGATGACCTCGAACCTTGCTTTGTTGATCAGATTCAATGAAGAGACGACTGGCTAAAAAGGAAATAAGCAATCCAGGTCAAATTAGATTCCTTGACAAAGAGAAAGGTGTTTGGACCTGTTGTTCCTACACCTCTCCATGTTAAACCCGTAGAATTTAAATGGGTATTTGTAAGGAAGCGTAATGAGAAAAACGAGATTGTGATACACAAGGCTCGTCTAGTGGCGCAAGAATTTTCTCAACGCCCTGTGATTGATTACGAGGAGGCGTTTTCTCCCGTAATGGACGTCATAACGTTCCACTACCTTATCAGTTTGGTAGTTTCCAAAAAAACTGAATATGCAGCTTATGAATGTGGTCATAACTTATCTCTATGGGGATCACTATACAGAGATATACATGAAAGTTCCTGAAGGACTTATGATACCCGGTGCAAATAGTTCAAGACCACTGAACATGCTCTCCATTAGTTTTGAGGCGTTCACTTTATAGATTGAAAAAATCTAGACGGAGATGGTATAACCGTCTAAGTGAATATTTGATCGGGATGGGATATATGAATAATAAACTATGCCCATGCGTGTTTATTAAGGAAACAAGTTTCGGGTTTGCAATTGTGCGGTCTATGTCAAAGACATGAATTTGATTGATATTCTTGAAGAAATCAAGGAAACCGCAAAGCCCCTGAAGTCGGAATTTGAGATGAAAGGCCTTGGGAGAACAGATTATTGTCTCGACCTGGAGCTCGAGCACAGTGCAGATGAAAAATTTGGTCCATCAACCAAATTACAATCCAGAAGATGTTAAGACGCTTTAATGAGGATAAAAGCAAGCACACCCATGGTCGTCTGAAGTCTAAAGAGAACCGTATCGTTCTGCAAATGATAACGAAGAGATATTGGTGCCAGAAGTCCCATATCTAAGTACAATAGGCGCATTATTGTACTTGGCTCAATGCCCTAGATAGGACATCTCATTCGATGTGAACTTGTTAGCTAGATATAGCTCTGCGCCAACACGCAGCCACTGGAATGGCATAAAAGACATTTTTCGCTACCTTAGAGGTAAGGCGGATATGGGCTTATTCTATCCCTACGCATCAAGGACTGGATCAAATCCCCTTGATCCTCAGAATGATGCTTGCCTTGTTGGATATGCTGATATAGACTATCTATCAGACCCGCACAAGGCACATTCCCAAACTGGTTATGTCTTTACCATTGGGAATACTGCAATTTCTTAGAGGTCTACGAAATAGACACTTGTTGCTACCTCTTCGAATCATGCTGAGATACTAGCTCTTCACGAAGAAGTATGTGAATGTACATGGCTAAAAGCCGTTACAAAGCATGTTCGAAGCACATGTGGACTGCATTCCACCACTGATGAACCAACCATTATCTACGAGGATAATGCTGCTTACATAGAGCAGATAAAGACGAGTTTCATCAAAGGAGACAACACCAAACATATTGTACAAAAGTTCTCCTTCAATTAGCAACAACAGGAGCATCAGAAGATTGAAGTTAAGCAGATTTGATTTGAAGACAATCGTGCAGACCTCTTCACCAAGTCACTACCAAAGTCTACATTCCAGAAGCATGTCCAAGGTATTGGTCTACGTAAACTATCTGAATTACCTAACATGTAATTTTCAGGGGGAGTCGAAATCAGGGGGAGTATCCTGAAGCATACTCGTTTGACCATCGTGTACTCTTTTTGTCCTTCGTCCAGGGTTATTTTGTCCCACTGGGTTTTGTTACCTGGCAAGGTTTTGACGAGGCACATCTTTAGCATGGTCACCCCACTTACTGCATCCAGAAGATGCTTTGATTCGACATATATATGCATTTGCTCATCTTTTTCCTTCGACCACGGGTTTCTCCCACTGGGTTTACCGGGCAAGGTTTTGGTGTAGCAAATCTAATGCATCTCTCGTAGACATACTACCTACTTATGGTGCTGATAAGAAGACTCCACCTATCTCTGAAGCTGTGATACTGCTACTCCACACTCAAGCGCGTTGTGCTCTTTTTCTCCTTCGACCAAGGTTGTTTTTTCCCACAGGGTTTTTATTACTTGGCAAGGTTTTTGACGAGGCAACTTAGAAGCGCATAGCAGGGGCAACACTATTGACATGGAATATCCAAGGGGGAGTGTTGTAAATATTAATGTGGCTATTCATGTAATAGCAATTAGTGTTGCGTGATATACGCCAATTAAGATTGATTGGTGATTAACAAAATATAATTAGAGATTGATTGATTATAATCAGACGAATGATTGATGTAATCGTTAAATAGTTACCTTTCGTAAACCTGAGGTACTCCTATATAAACCTCATTGTGAGATGAATAAAATCACTCCATTTCTCATACTTCATTCTTGGTGTCTAAACTCTCCCTCTCTCAAATTCTTTTACTATCATTTTACAACACCTACAAGATTTTTAAAGAATGGGGAGTTCAAGAGTTGGAGGGCAAATGCAGTTCATAACCGGTGAAAGATAGTAAAAATTTGAAAAATGAAAGAAAAGTACAGAGCCTTTTGGCTGATGGGTTTGTCTATATATGGAAAAATTACAACCTCGAAAGCACACTCGCTCACCTGGCTTGCAACAAGGACAACAGCATTTGCATTTTCCTTCTTGGAAAAAACTGATTCACTACCACCAGACAGAGCTGAGAGGCTTTTAACGGCAACAGCATTAAAGGCTAACAAGATGAGATGCAGTAGTCTGCAATACAAGATGACAATGTAAATAGAAGCTAATTAATTTGAGCCCATCAAGTTACGAAAACAGATACTGTGATTTGCAATCCAAATACATCATTTCTTTTGTTTTTCTGACCAAAATTAAAGTGTGGACATTTAGAGCACCCTAAGCTAACAAATCTCAAACAAATCTAATCTACTCATGTTGAGTGCACTTACGGATTCACAATGATATTGGACCTGAGTGCAATCACAACTCAGAAGATCACATAGTAATAGTAGGATTTAATATCAGTTCTACCCTTAAAAGAATTGTCACTGCCCAAGAAGTTCACTGGGCATAATGTCCGCTGTAGGAGGGAAATTATTATTGATCGAAAGGACTGAAATCTTAACTTCAATATTTGAACGTGTCGAAGTGTTAATAGAATCTATGAAGGTTTTATTGCCAACCATGTGATTCAAGGAGAACCGAAAATGGATAGAATATGTTAACCTTCCAGTGTATAGACTACTTAATGTTTAAGTATCTTCGAAGCTTGTGAAGGGAAGTCTAACCTTAAACATAAGCATCAAAATAACTAAGAATTGCTAGAAGTAAATTTTAAGTCCTGCAATTGAATGCATAGTGATTGTTAATTCTAAAGCTGATCAATACTTTTTCAAAAAAAAAAAGGCTGGTCAATGCAAATAAACTAAATGAGTGATGGAAAATAAGTTAATATTTCTACCTATTATATTAAAGCATGAAAATAGTGATACCAATAAAATAAGAAAAACACTTGGAGTGAATATCGTACACTCCCATTCCAACGGCCCCAAGAAAAACAGCAGGCTTAACCATCAGCAGCACTGACCTTGACCTGCTAACTTGCATCCATGGCACCTGAATAACGATCATAATAAAGTTTAGAACATATGTTCTTCAAAACTGGAAAAAATAAATAAATCAATCAAATTAAAATTAAAATAATAATAAATATAAATAAAAACCCAACAACAACAATTGCCTAAACGAACCATTAACACCATATACATCCCAAGAATTTTAAAATTTAAATTGTGCAAGGATCTGTACACTAAGTATTTAAACTAATGTTCAAGCAAGTCTTCAACATCTTTGGTTTGAAGATGTGGGAACACTGACAACTGAATTTACATTTCTTTCAACTAGGATGTATCATAGTATCATCACAACGTAGTAACCAATTCCTAAAACATTGGAAAGGACTAGTACCAAATCATCAATAGATAAGCAGACTGAATATGATACAGACCTATTGTTGTTCCAAATTAACAAAAGCATTCAGATAAAAGGCTACACGGGTAAATCCTAAGTCGGCAGAAAACAGAATGTTGGAGGACCCCAGTTGAGATCTTCACATCCTCAAAATTTGTTTTGCTATTTCTTCCTTCAACAATATAGACAAAGGAGTGGTGAACCAACACTCACAGCACCACTCCAAGCACATAGGAAAATTTTCACTTATCTAGACATAAACCACATGATCCTCCTCTTTGCCCACAGCTTATCTCGTTTGAAATCAAATCTCACAACCATTTCCTAAGAAAAGCTTGATGAAGCTTCAATTTTTTTTTTCTTTTTGTTTTCTTATAAAGTTTAACACCCCCATCCTTAATAGACCTACAAACTAGATCTCAAACCAAGGAGATTAAGTTTGAAGCAGGCTTCTTTCCTTTCAGAGTAAATCCCTTTGAAATTGTTGCAATGCTTAGCCAATCAGGACAAGGTAGAGATGAGAGACACGTAAATTGGTTGGAAGGATAGAATGACTCCCAACACTTGCCAGGTACCTTCAAATAACTAGTGTCTCATCTAACCCACTAATCTCTGGGTCAAACCTTTCCATAACTGAGGTCCATAAAGACTTCACAATTGACGGAGTACCAACAGGCAAGCGCAAATACAAATTGAGGAGATTGCAAAGGTAGATCTTCAACCACAGATGTGGCTTGGAGGAACTAATCAACATATAACAGAAATACTTTATAAATTTTTAACTCCACGTCTCTTCAATTTGTTCCCTCTAACTGCATTTCTGACCTGCATTTCCTCTCAGGATTGCTATATATTCATCTACTGGTCTCCAAAATTTCTTAGATTTTGATTAGGTTCCATCAAGTATGTACCTGACACTAAAAACTTTACACACGGTGCAGCTTTGCTGGCTGGTCATAAGATATAGGACGCCCTGTGTGAAAATTAAAAGTGGGGCCTCTTTTATCTGAAATGAAAAAGATAAAATTGCATACTTTTTGGCACTAACTATCCACTTCAAGATGAAACTGTTTTACTTCCATTTATCTAAGATTTTATTATCTTTATTCACATAAACTAACAAGAATGTCTTCATCTAAATGAAAACAGTTCAGCCTCTATCTATCAAACCACAGCATTGCACCACCAATGGGATCCAAATGCATATCAACTACACGTCTTAGACGTAACTAACAAATGTCATATCATAGCGAAAGAGGCCATTAGATAGTATGACAGCAATCAAAACTAATGAATAACTGAATAAGTAGCAAAATTCTAAACCAGGGCATTGGTCTTACTAAACTGAGGAGGATTGCACTGATCTTGGAAAGTTTTTTACGGTTCTGATCAACGAAGTCTGCAACACCTGCAGTGCTCATTACAAAAGACAGACCTTATACATTAGATAAGTATGACTAAATGGTCAACTTTGCATTAACATTGGAATTCATATAGCTAATACAAGAAAATTAGTTTTTTCCTAAACCTGATGAAGTCTGAGATAAGAGGTTCATCTAATCCAACCTGCTTCTATATCCAAACAAGGATTGTCTTAGAGCTAATACAGAATTGAGATCTATAGTACAGTCTCTTGTGCATGACAACGTAGGTTTGAGTGCTCAATATAAACAGTTAGGCTTCCGACTGATTCTTAACTTTTCCAATAGCCTGTGTACAAGTGAAACTATATGCAAGATTTTCTTGTACAATAAAGTCAAGTCCTTTAGAATAAGAAGAATGTGTGAGTTGTAGGATGCTCAAGATAGGTTGAGTCTTGAGATTTAGCAGAAACTTGTATGGGAAAATTGAATTCTTTTTGAAGAATTTCTGTCATTTTATACTAAATTACTAACAGAGACTAAATCATAGTTTTATCATTTATTTAACACCCAGAAATCCCCAAACCAGCTTTGCTGCCAGGCCGGAATCCAGTGCCTCCTGCTGAACCCTAGTCTAGCAAATAGCAAGGTGGGTACTGTGAAGAAGTTCAAACCCCACACCACAGGGAAGCAAATCATAGGCCTGACTATATCTATTAACCCATGGTTGGTAATTAAACATATTATTTCCCATCCAAGAAGGAGGAGGCCGAGTGTTGAATCACCATTTTAGTTAGAATATATAATTAGTTAGAATATATATTTAGCATCAAGTTAATATCAGGCTACTGTGCCACTGTTTCACATCTACTTGTTGTGTCAGAGTGCAACACTCGCATTCGTATAGTATATACTATTTACGTGTTTTAACCTATGTCTATATATTAGCAAATTATTTGTTATGAGACTGAGAGTTTTTTTATCTATGGTGTCCCAGTTGTAGCACTGAATAATCAGCTCTAATGTACTACATACCACTCAGGTCCCATGCCCTTTATAATTACAACGGCTGCCAGTCTGCCAGAGAAGGAAAAAAAAAAAAACATGTAGAACTGAAAGAAAAGAATGGCACATACCTTCGAAAGATTCTCGAAAAATCTGTTGAAGAAAATGGACAAGTTAAATAAAATTATAAAAATCTGTTGGAGAAGGTAGATAACATTTCATTATTCTAGAGCAGAAGACCATATGCACAACCAATGACTTTCAGAAACGGCATAATATTACTTCACATGCTACCACTATAAGACATACAAATTAAAGAGAGGTGGTTGGGAAGCATGCTAAAAACAAACATAATATAGACCAATATGCAATATATTGGAGAACTGCAGTGTATTTTCAAAATATGATGGTATCAGAATCTTCTATCCCATGACCCAACTCTCCTTGGTCCAATACCCACTGGTGGCCTGATCACAGCAGCTAATTTTCAAATTCCATGTCTACTGTAATTGCTATTATTTGAATATAAAATATAAATAATGATAAACAAACTACATGATGTGGCAGTTGAAGTGGCCTTAAACATTCGACAATGCTAAACTTACTAAATGATGTTAGACAAATGCTTAAATGCCCCATCAGCTGCCTTGTCCAGTTTTAAATGTGGTATATTCAGCATTGTGGTAGTAAATACAAATGAGTAACATAATGAGTTTCTTACCTTCCCCAAGATTAGGGGAATCAATAATGTGAGAAAAAGACTTTTGAACAGCTGCTTAGTTGGAACAGATAAACCAGCTCCATCAACTATGAATTTTGATACAGAAAATGGGACCTGAAAGAGAAATGCATCATATGACGTTAGCATAATCTTACAGAATCACAAGAAAACTAAAACTGAGGCTGCAAGACATACAGAGGCAAATGCATTTTTATTACAATAAGATTCAGATTCGAAAGAAACATAAGTATAATATTGCAATGATTGACAGCAACTTTGAAACTCACAATCAAAATTCCCAACAGATTAGAGATGACAGTCATTGCGAGTGCAAGAGCAGAATTGGCGCCAGCTAGCTGCATTTGAAGTTGCAAACCTTTTGTTAAAACCCCAACCCTAGTAAAAACTGCGTATAGACTAGGAGAATTACAGAAGTCTTCAAATAAGATTGTAGACAAAGGAAGCATACCTGAGTAAGCGCCACTCCACTTGATAACGTAGTTGGCATGCAGCAAAATATTGCAAGCCCTACATAAGAGAAATTACCATGTGAATTTTCAAGCAAACTTATAGATGACTCATTATCAGGATTCTATAAACAACACAACAGACTTCAAAAATCTTGAGCCAAGCCAGAATGTTGACAGAAGTTAGAAAGAGTTGAAGCATTTAATCAAGGAACCCTGAAACCCCAAATCAAGCTGCTGAAATTTCCAATCTTTTTGTTGACTTGAAGACATGACTGAAAGAGGACCGTGAAAGAAAAAAAAATGCTCTAGGAGTCTCTTTCCAAAAAAAAAAAATGCAGATTCTAAACTTCCAACCAGACCGAGTATAGCCAATGAATTACAATATACACTACATGCAATTTATTAGAGCCTACCTTTGTTCAATAGTCAATGACAAATTGTGTCACAAGTTAAAATATTGGTCTTAAGTCTTCTCATTAGACTAAAATGTCCATGCCAAGGTCGGGATATGCAACATATAAAGGTAAACTGCACATAAAGATCTGTACCTATTTTTTCTTTTTTTTGGGCTAAATAGGAACAAAATATTGGTCTACAGTATCTAATATTTTACCACTTCGTCTCCCCAATGGTCTTTAACTACACCTAGTTTCCTATCTTCTTTTCAAATTCAATTTACTTAACTTTGAGAGTAGATTCATGGACCCTCAAAAGAAAAAGGTGACAATGGTCCAGAAAACCAAAAACTCCCTAAGGTTAGCCTATGTCTAGTGTTATACTAATGTCTATAGGAAATATTCTTCTATACACTAAATCTAGGAGAAGCATGATCAAGTGACTGAAAGGGAAAAGAAAGGGATACTGCTCGGTTTCTTGCAGAAAGTTGATCTTTTAGGAAAGTAAACCAAAGCATGTGATGTTTGTGTGCTTTGATTTACCTTGCTGTGTGCTTCAAACCATGCATATATTGGTGACTTGAGGTAATTCATTGGAGCATACATATCCCTTCCGTTAATACTGATGAAAAATCAAAACAGTACACGTTCGAACAAGTCTAGTTTAACATTCTGAACTCAAGCCCTTAAACCCTTGTACACTGTCAAATCTCAACTAACCCTCTCAAACTCCAATAAAGAAACAACTCTCAAACTTGACAGAGAGTGGATTTCTGGATAGCTGAAAGGCATTTCTTTGATGTCTATGCATAGGCTGATAGGCATTTTGACGTAGTAGCATATGGGTAAGGTTCCCAACTGTTGAAGGGAAAATTGGACGCCAAACAATTTTGGAGAACTTTGCTCCTTCTTCACTCAATATAAATGCCTAACATAAGTAATTCACTCATTTCTTTTTATTGCTTTCTCCAATGATCATTGTTCAATTGACGTCTTAAAACTAAGTCGCATACCATGGTTCAGACTCTAGCCATGAATTGCCTTCTGCATGAAGAGGATTGATTTAAACGAGAGAGATAATCCTAACATAAAGAAAAATTCCTTAGAAGATACTATTTTCTGTAATAGGACTTCCCAACCTATAAGAGACTTAGAGACCATCTTTCCAATTATCAAAAAAAAACTTTAAACATCACAACAATTCTAATAACCTGCCATTAAATATGGACTTCTCAATTTCTTTTTAACACAAACTCTGTGCCACTAAAATTCATAATGAACTTCGATAGAGAACAGGTCCAAAACCTCATAGCATGTCATTCAGCATTTATCATATTAATTACACATTAACATTGGAATAACTGTATTGTCCTCCAAGCAAGTCTATATGTGAAAATAAATTCAATTGCCAAACCTCTAACAAATTCTTGAGGTTGGAGCTGCAGTTGCAATATTACCCTCGAAAAATATGGAGTAAATAATAAAATGGAGACCTGGATTATGGAGAGGATTAATAACAGTAGATCTTGCATCAGTAATGGAGATCATATCATAACATATTGGTCGACATCAATGAAATGTTCATGCAAGTAATGCCAATATATTTCTGTTTAACAATGATCAAGACACTAACAATCTGGTAACAGACTAGCCGGCATCAAGTCGATAAAAAATAAACTAGCTATCAGCTATGAAATCTTGCCCCAAAGTACTTTTACCAGTTCAAGTTATGCCAAGTTTTTATATCAAGGCATAAAACTGCATCTTGTTACAAAAAATAAAAATAAAAATAAATAAATACATTCGATGATTCAGGAAATATGAAGAGAGGGAAATATATCACTTAAATACTTTATCCACAAACATAGTTATCGGTGCTAATCATATGAGGGATGCATATTACAAAAATCAAATACCATAGTACGATGTAAAACTATAGCACGCAAGACCTTATTAACAAAAGCAATTTCTCCACCGTTTCCTGAAATATAAAGGAACAATAATATACATGATGTGTGTGAGTGAGTGGGCAACAAGAAAAAGCAAAAGACATGAGACATTGAAGTCATACTAGCCCGAAGATTCCAACAGGCCATGCGTCTGCAGCTGCAATAATTTCGCCAGTGTGCAAGGTTAACCCTGTGCTATCAAATACAAACAATTAGTCAGTGAGGGGCGTAAACTAAAGAATTATCCAACAGACAATACAAGAACACTGACACATTCTAACCTGAGATGATAAAAATCCCGAATGTGGAAAATTTTGACAAAGAGTATGAATCAGCAAGACAACCTAGGCTTGGATACGCAAACCCTAACGTCACTCCACCAACAAGAGCTGCACATAGTAATCCACAAACATTTTGTCCATAACAAAAACGCATGTAATACAATTAAGTATGATAACAACAAATATAAAAATTTCAAACATTTCTTTATAGAATCACCTAAAGGAAGAAAATTATTCGCCACGAAATTTGACAATGGTTTAGCCCAATCCAAGCCCTTGAGCGAACCGGAGTGCTTATCAGCTTTGTTTCCATTACCATCTACCTGGAAAAACCATTCCCATTTCTTCAACAACAGAAAAAGATAACCAACTAACTACAACATACACTCTGCAATTGTCATAGTGATTGTTCAAATAATCAACAGCAAGAGAAATTAAAAGAAGAGAAAAGAACCTGATCGGAGTGGTGGCAGGCTCGGACGGGTGTGGAATTGGAGCGGCTAAAGAAACGGAATGCGGCGTGGTTGGACGGGAGAACGGGAGAATCGGTGAGAGAAGGACAGGATTTGAGTGGCGGAGGTGTGAGAACTAGGGTTTGGATGATTCCCGCCATGTGAGTCACTCAACTCTAAACTGTTAACACTCGCCCCAGCTCTCCCAGTATCACAACCATGAACCTCTACGCTTCAGTCACCGCTCTTTTTTTGAGTTGTTGTTTTTTTTTTAATTCTATGGACTTTTTTTTCCTCCTTACACACTCACTTTTTTTTTTTCACACTTATCCATAAAGATTATAATAAGGTCTTCCTTGATGCCCAATTAAGTTTTTTTTTTTTTTTTCTAAACTATTTTCCCTCACCCATTTGTTACATAGAGACAGAGATATAGAGAAAATTGAAAAAAAGAAGCCATAAGAGACTTCGTCGGAGTTCGGTCCATAAGAATCTAGTCACCGGACTTCTTTGAAAACCTAGCTAGTGGTCTCCAAATAGGTCGTCGGAGATCTCATAAGTCGCCGAAGAGGTTTATTACCAACCCAATAGACCTTTATTGCTGATGCGGCTGAAATAGCCTCACAATTTAACCCTGAAAAATGTAGTTGTCAGTATAGGATAAGCAGGGATCGTTCAGTCCAGGGATTGTAGGGTACACCGTACACCTACACAAAAAGGTCAATTAACAAATAAAAGAATAAAATGGGGGGTTTTGAAATTTGATTCCTAATATACTTAAATTAAAAAAACAAAAATAAAACTATATACAATGATCAACTTCCCTAACCTAGACCAATACCACTCGGAAATTACTAAGGCCTCGTTTGGTTCGCGGAAAGGAAAGTAGTTCCTTTGTCTTTCCCATGGGAAGAGAAATGAACTTTCCGAAGAACTTTCTATTCCTATGTTTGGCAATGTAAGGAAAGTTATCCGGAAAGTTGTTAA